>OY992530.1:175196080-175746319 GCA_963921185.1 Dasysyrphus tricinctus | reverse complement strand
ATTATAGCTGTCTATAGTGACGTTCTGTCCGAGACGTCGGTGTTGGGTGTCCTTTCTTGTGGACAGCATATATTTTGTTTTGCTTTCATTCACCGTTAAACCCATCTTCTTGGCTTCCTTCTCAATGCTCACAAAAGCACCACTGACATCACGCTTTGTTCGTCCGATTATGTCAATGTCGTCAGCGTAAGCGAGTAATTGGACGGACTTTTGAAAGATTGTGCCTCTGGTGTTGACGTGAGAGTTTTGCACTATTCTTTCAAGAACGATGTTGAAGAAGTCGCATGACAGCGCGTCGCCTTGCCTAAAACCTTTTTTGACATCAAAGGTGTCGGTGAGGTCTTTGCCGACCTTGATGGAGCAGCGTGCATTCTCCATCGTCATCCTGCACAAACGGACGAGTTTGGCAGGGATGCCAAAACTAGACATTGCTCTATATAGCTCGTCTCTATAGATGCTGTCATACGCGGCCTTGAAATCGATAAAAAGGTGGTGGGTATCGATTTGGAACTCCTGGGTTTTCTCCAAGATCTGCCGTAGTGCGAATATTTGGTCGATGGTGGACTTCCCTGGCCTAAAGCCACACTGATATGGACCTATCAGGTTGTTGACGAATGGCTTCAGGCGTTCACAAAGTACGGCAGAGAAGATCTTGTAGGCGATATTAAGAAGACTGATGCCTCTGTAGTTGGTGCAGTCCAGAGGATCGCCTTTCTTGAGGATCGGGCAAACAATACTGAGGTTCCATTCATCGGGCATGCTTTCTTCCGACCATATTTTACAGATGAGCTGGTGCATACTCCTAACCAATTCATCGCCAGCCGCTTTGAATAGCTCAGCCGCAAGGCCATCAGCTCCAGCAGCTCTTTACATTAAATACAATTTTCACAAACACAAAACCACCCACACAAAAAACAGAACAACACAATGTGGTATACCAAATTCCATGCAATGGTAAAAGTAATGAAGAGTGCAAAATGGTATACATAGGTACAACTAAGCGTAAACTTGCAGTGAGATTGTCAGAACATGAAGCTGATGTGAGAAAGAAGAGAACAGCTACAGCATTCTCACAGCATATGGTAGAAAACGATCACATGGCAGACTTTGACAATGTAACAATACTGGATAGAGAGAGCCGCACCACCACCCGCTATACGTTAGAAAGTCTTCGTATCCAACAAAAAATGTCAATAACAATGAATCACAAGTAAGACATTGACAACATAAGCTCTGCATACGGTGTTGCCATTAACAATAATTGATCTGTGATAAAAAGTGATACTAGGTTTAATCTTTGTTGTCCAATAAGTGTTTTAATTTATTTAATTTATTTCAATTGTGTTGTTAATTTAAATGTTAATTTATTTTATTTTTAACGTAAAATCATAAAACAATAGACAGGAAATGTAAAACCAAACATTATTTTTTCAAAATCAAGTAAGTGCAATAGACCAAATAAAATAAAATTAATAATACCTCTTTGCTAATTTTAAATAAAAATATGTATATACATGTCCAAAAAATTTGATTCTAATACCAGTATAATTGTATAATTGTTCTTAAAGCTTAATAAATTGAACCCCTGAGGAAGCTGGAAAATAACCAGGCGAAACGTAGGGTAAAATATGAATTAGTTGTTTTAATTAATTGCATCTACCTAAATGATCATAAAAGCCCAAACAACAATAATTACAAATATTATTATTATTATTATTATTATTATTATTATTATTATTATTATTATTATTATTATTATTATTACTATTATTATTATTATTATTATTATTATTATTATTATTATTATTATTATTATTATTATTATTATTATTATTATTATTATTATTACAAGTGAAGCCAGAATTATTACTACAAGTGAAGCCAGTTGTAACCCTTTTAGGAAAGGTTCGAAGCTCGCCCACACACCACCATCGGCAAGGACCTCCACAGGACGAAAACAAACACCAGTGTTAAAAACACCGGCAATCCGAAATATCTCTGATGGAAACGAGAGAACGTGCGAAGCAGTAGGAAAAAATACCGATATTTTCACGGAGGAGATCGAGAAATGCATAGAAACTCTCAAATCCATGAAATTGGCATGCACCAAACAGAAGAATATTAGCATGGATATCAAAAACGGCATTACAATACTTGAAGAGTCTATTGATAATTTGAAATGGGAAAAAGAAGCCAAAAGGACGGCAGATCAAAGCTCTCAAACTCTCGCTGTAGAAACGACAGAAAGAGAAATTCCAGGCCAGACGGACAGAGAAGGAATCGAAAAGTCAGCAAATAACGCGATGGAAACCCCAATTCCTGCTAAAAGACCACCTTCGAGCCCTCTTGTAAAAGGAGGTGATAAGAGAACGAAGAAATCATCACAAGGAAACCCTCGAGAAAATATTACTTCGGTTCCAGTAAGAAGCCCTACTTAAGAGAGCTACGCAAATGCTCTCAAGAAGGCAAACCCCACGGCGGCGGTGGCAGAAAAAACCAAACAGGCCCCAAAAGCCAAAGCCAAGGATAAACCTAAGGAGGGCGAAAAGAGGGAAGAAATTAAGAAGAAGAAAAGAAGAAGGCATCGTGAACCTAGATCCAAAGCTATCCTCATAAAGCCAAAAGGAAACGAGAAGTACACGGATATCCTAAGAGAAATTCGAGATAAGGCTAATCCAGATGACACCGAAACTATCGTCAAGACCGTGCGGCAAACGAAATCTGGAGATGTGCTGTTAGAACTCGGATCCAAAACAAAGGACAAGGAAGCTTTCGGGAAATCGCTCAAAGAAATCCTACGAGATAGAGCAAGTGTTCAAAGTCTGGAACCGAAAATATCACTCGAGATCAGAGATCTGGATGAATTGACCACAGCAGAAGAAGTGCAGGAAGCCGTTAAGAAGAAAGCTGCTGATCTCATTACGGAAATCCAGTTTGGAATCACAGGCAAAAACAAAAGCTCTCTGAAGATAGAAATTGTTAAATTAAACTCCAGAGCCGCCCACGAGATGCTTAAAACCCCTACCATAAGAATAGGATGGGTGCAGTGCAGAATCCGACGTAGAACTGAGGTCACACGTTGCTTCAGGTGCTTTGGATATGGACACCCACAAGCAACATGTAGCGGGGTAGACAGGAAAGGACGTGGATTGTGCTTCAATTGCGGTGAAAAGGGCCACAAAAAGAAGGACTGTGAAAATCCACCAAAGTGCTGCTTATGCGCGGACCTTGAAGCTCCACCATTGCTCTTGGACCACGTGCCAGGGTCAGGCCAGTGCCAAGTTTTCCGACACGCACTAGCAATAGCGAAGAAGTCTTCCTCAAAATGACCAAAATAATGCAAGCGAATGTCCACAGGAGCCAAACAGCGGACAATCTCCTGGTCAAACTTATAGGTGAACTGCAAGTAGATGCGCTCATCATCAGCGAACAATACACCAATAAGAACCAACCAAATTGGACATCAGACTCGCTTGGAACCGCTGCTATATGGATCCCAGATCTAAGGAAGCTCTCCGTAAAAGGCCAAGGCACAGGAATAGGCTTTGTCTGGGTGAAGTGTGAGGCACTCACAATAATAAGTACCTACCTCAGCCCGAACGACAGGATCGATGAGTTCCGACAGAAACTGGAAGACCTGGAAGACTTCATGTCTAACACGGAAGGAGAGATACTGGTCACGGGCGACTTCAACGCTAGAGCCCAAGAGTGGGGGATGCCAACTACGGATTCTCGAGGAAGGCAAATACTCGAGATGGCCGAGAGGCGAGGACTCAACGTTGTGAATGTAGGAGACACCCCAACTTTCAGGAGACCAGGAGATAGAGGCACCATCCCAGACGTAACATTTGCCACAGAATCAACATCTAAAAGGATTAAAAACTGGCGAGTCATTGAAGACTACACAGTAAGGCTGTAAAAGTAACGACAATATGAGTACCCGCATGTTTACGTTACTTTTGGTTCGAGTACTCGTTACTTTGGTATCGTTACTCGTTACTCTCGTTACTTTCGTTATATTGGTATGTAGGTACCCTGAAAATCGAAAAGGCATTTCGCATTTCGTATTTTGTATTGTAACGATATTAATATGATTATGTATTTGTATGTGGTTTGGACTAGTTTGGACTACACAAATACCAAGGTTCGGAGAATGATAAAATATGATTCGTTCTCTCGTGATTTTAATGTAATCGACACAGGTGATAGCTGAGACATAACTAAAAAGAAAAAATATTTTCAAAATAGGGTGTTTTACAAAAATGTTTAACATTTTTCAACTTCTTTGTTCCTTCAGTGATTTCAATGAATTTGACACAGGTGATAGCTGAGACAGAATTTCAACAGAAAAAATGTTTTCAATACAGGGTATTTAAAAAATGTGTATGTCAATAATTTGCAACTTTGATGTTCTTTGAGTGATTTCAATGAAATTAACACAGGTGATAGCTGAGACAGAATTAAAAAGGAAAACAATTATGTATTTCAAAACTGAGTGTTTCAAAAATATGTCAAAATTTTCCAACATCGTTGTTCCTTCAGTAATTTTAATGAAATTGGTACAGGTGATTAATGAGACAGAATTAAAAAGAACAATATTTTCAAAACAGGGTGTTTCACAAGAAATGTCATCATTTTTCAACTTCGTTGTTCCTTCAATGATTTCAATGAATTTGACACAGGTGAAAGCTGAGATAGAATTTCAACAGACACAAATATTTTCAAAACAGGGTGTTTCAAAAATATTTCTATTTAAATATTTCTATATTTAACTTAAATGACTTTACTTCCCCCATTTCAGCAAAAATTATTTAAAAAAATAAATCAATTCACAAAGTGATTATGATTGTTTTAAAGGATCTTTTTACATCCTTATCGTGAGAGACGGTTGCGGTCGAAATCTCGCATGTCGAAATCCTGCGTGTCAAAATCCCGCCGATCAAAATCCCACTGTTTCTACTACAATGCGACAGCTCATTAATAGCCGTTTTCCGTTGGAGGTGGCAAAGTACTTATGAGGAGATGAAAACCCTAATCTAGTACTACCAACTGCACATGCTCTCATGTTCGAGTAGACATTTTGCATGGGAAAGAAGTTTGATGTGTTTCATTGAAAAAAGCTAGCAAAGTACTTTCAAGTACTTCGCCACCTCCAAGGAAAACGCCTAATATTTTTCATTCCTATGCAATTTGTGACACCATTGCACGAGAATCACAAGAACAAACATTCCTAGTATAGTGCTATTTTCACAATATGCAGACGACGACTAGGGCTACGACGACGACGGCCACGACAATGAAGGCCATGACGATTACGGTCACGACGACAACGATGGCCATGACGATGACGGGCAGGACGGCGTTGATGACTATGTTACGGCGGGCATCATATAGCAGGCAAGTCTTGGCTCCTAGGAACTGGGGTCTGGAACTGGCACAAAGGATACATTTTTTTTGAAAAATTTATTGAAACAAACTTTAAAATTTTTTTTTTTTTTTTAATTTCATAAAAAAAAGAACTTTTTTAGTTAATTTTATTTTTCAAAATTGAAAACAAATTGCGTTTGCGCCAAATGTACATATTTTTAAGATAACTTTGCATTTTCAAATTTCGTATAATGCGATGCAGCAATCTAGCGCCAATGTCAAGTTTTCTTGAGCAACAGTACCTTGGGTGGCGAATAAACACGAATAAACAGTGAGTTACATATATATGGGGGGGGGTCATGCTTCTCCCCTGCAACCTCCCTGTCTGGGTTCACTATAGGATTTGGGTGGGTGCAAGGTTGGGTGTATGCAAACTTTCTTTTGTATTAAAGTCGCTAGGAAGCTCAGTTTAGCCGCAAATCAAATTTAAAGGTGTCAACTTCCATGCCTCTAGGGCGCTTAGTTTAGCTGCAAATCGCGTTTAAAGATAAAAGTCAATTTTTATATAATGCGATGCATCAATTGAAAGGTAGCACTTCTTAGAGTACGAACATGACGCTTATAGCGAGTTTCTTTGCCAATGTCAAGTTTTCTTGACATTGCATGGCCCGCTTTGCCGGTTTTTCAGGAATTTTTACCCTCCTTTTTGGGTCATCTGTCCCGCTTACTAAACTTCGTTGCTCCGCTTCGGGTATTTAAAGTCGCCTGGCAAGTGCCAATGTCAAGTTTTCTTGAGCAACAGTATACCTATCATTAATATTTCGAAGGAAAACTTAAAAACGATAAAAAAGCTGAGAAAAGTTTAATTTTTAATTGAAAGTTTCCAAAAAAAAATATTTTGATTCATATTTCGAAAAAAAATTAAAAAACGAAAAAAAAAGTTGAGAAAAGTTTAATTTTCTCATTAAAATGTTCTTCAAAAAAACTTGTTTTTTCTAATTTTTTTTCAAAAAAAAGTCGAAAAAGTTTATATTTTTTATAACAAAATTTTTTGAAAAAAGTAGTTTTTTTCTAAATTTTACAAAAAAAAAAGTTTATATTTTTTTATAAGTTTTTGAAAAAAAAAAATCCCACCACTGTCCAGAATCCAAACCCACCTCTGTCCAAGTCTAGTCTAGACCACCTCACACCAAATCTCCCGACTCCCACCAAACACAATCCCACGTAAAATTCTTCTCTCTCAAAAATAAATTTAATTCCAAAAACATACTTAGTTGGAAATCAGCAACGATATTCTTTCAAAAGTATTGTTTAAAAAAGTATTGAAAATCCCGGCAAATATTTCTAAAAATATCTGTCGACGGGATTTTCATTTTTATTTTCGGCGGGATTTCGTGATTCGGGATTTTGTGAATCGGGATTTCGTTACTCTGCCTTCCTTCACGTTCGTATTCGTATTCGTATTTATTTTAAAGGAACTTAATATTAAGATTAACATCTTTTAGATAATTAAGCTTTTCCAAGGAAATTAATTTGAAGGCATTAAATTAGATTACAATTTATAAATTATATATATATATAAGTTTTCTATATTTTAAGTGAAATTTCGTTTATATGCAGAAAAAGAAGGTAACTATTTACAGAGAATGTTAAATGCAAATAAAAATTAAAGTTAGAGAAAAAAAATACTTTTTAAATAATTACAAAAAAAAAAAACAGTTTGTGCAGCAAAAGACAAATGATTTGTTACATAAAGTTGTTGAGTTTATTGATCTGTAAGCTAGTTTTATGGCAATTTTAATGATTTGAAACATAAAAAGGTTACAATTTTAATGATTTGAAACATAAAATGAAGGTGATTTTTCTATAAACTCGCAAAATAAGAAAACAAATCTCTTTGGAAAGTGTTTAATGACTCCGATCTTCTAATTTCACGTGGGAGCGCATTCCACCAACGAGCACCATTAACAAAAAATTGTCGCTCAGAAGTGAGACAACTAAATCTAGGGATCAAAATTTGATTTGTTCGACTTGATGTGGAGAACTGGATCTCATTATAAAGGTCGAGAGGTTTTTGCTTGTGAATAATTTTAAACAAACTTATCAAAGTCCTGATTTTTAAGAAGCTAGCAAACGTTACACCATATAAACTTTTTGAATACGAAGAAATATGACAGTATCTTCCTAGACCGTAAACATAACGAGTTACGTTGTTAAACACAACGTTAAGCCGCCTCTGACTCAGAGCATCGGAGTTGCAAAAGATTTCACAACCGTATGACAAGATAGGGACAATAAGTGATTTAGCAAGCATTTTCCTCGTACCAAGTGGTGTGAATTTTTTGAAAGCTGATAGATTCCTTAAGGCTCCATAAGCTTTTCCCACGACACCATTAATTTGATCGCTCCAAGTCAGGGTCCTATTGAAACAAACTCCCAGATTCTTGGATTTCTCCACATACTCTACAGAAGTACCATTTAGTTCAACAGTGGGGAAATAGGACAAATCAAGGATCTTCTTAGAAATAACAAGACATTTTGTTTTAGAAGGGTTAAGAACAAGACCACAGTTGTTTGACCATTCCAAGATTGCATTTAGATCTTCATTTATACTACTAACACAATCTTCTATTAGACCCAAGTTACAAGATTTAATAAGCTGCACATCGTCAGCATACATTCTTGGCTCACAATATTTGACTAAATGTGGTAAATCATTTACATAGGCAGAGAATAGAAGCGGTCCTAAGATAGATCCTTGTGGGACACCGTAGCTCAATGAAAGTAATTCAGAAGTTTGATTTCCTGAAACTACGGCTTGAGATCTCCCAGAGAGATAGGATAAAATTAGTTTCACTGCCTCGGAAGAGAAGTTGAACAGACAAGAAAGTTTTCTGCACATAATATTATGATCGATGGTATCGAAGGCCTTAGAATAATCGAGCAGAACCAAGAACGTTACTTTGTCATCATCTAAGTCTTTTCTTATCCGCTCAATGACTTCAAGAAGTGCAGTGGTACTACTGTGGTGGGGTCGAAACCCAGACTGTTTCGGAGATAAAAGATGGTTTGTGCAAAAAAAGTGGGAAATTTGCTTATGCATAAGTCTTTCAACCACTTTAGATAAAAAGGGCAAAATAGATATGGGCCGGAAATCTTTTTTGCTACGGTTTTTGGGAACAGGTATGACTTTGGAAACTTTCCATTGTGAAGGGAAAATGCTCTTCGTTAAAATTGTGTTGATTGCGTACGTAACAAATGGCAGAATAAGTGGGAGCGTAGCGTTCACAAATGAGGGGTGCAAACCATCTAAGCCCATAGCGTTGGATTTGATTGAAATAAAGCTTTCCACAACATCTTCTTGAGTTACACTGACAAAATTGAAAGAAACTCGTAAGGGCGGCAAGAGAGACGAATCGAGCTGTTGTAACTGTGACGCACCCACAAGTGTTGGTCGAGGAACTGACGATATAAAGGCTTTATTAAGATCATTACAGTCAACATCAGCGTCAAGATGTCTCTCTTTACCAATACCAATGTTTCTTAGGTTTTTCCAGAGTTGTCGTCCTTTTTGCGAAAGATTAAGTTGCTTCGTATTCCATCTGATTTTTGCAGCTGTTATAAGGCCCACACATCTGTTACGCAAGTGCCGGTATTGTTGGTGATCCTCGGCTATTCTAAATTGTTTCCATCTGACATAGACGGAGTTTCGATGGTTAATGGCTTGTCGAATTTCATTTGTGAACCAAGGATTATCCTTATGTATAATAGTTCTAGTTTTGAGGGGAACATGAACGTTAAAAAGAGAGTTTAAATTAGACTGGAGGAAATCTACTTGTTCATCAGGAGATATAATTGAGTAAATGTCTTGCCATCGGACACTTCGAATATCGGACTCAAGAGCATGAATATTCAAGTTTTTAAAATCACGATATTGGAAGCTTTCTCTCGCTCTGGGAATGGAAAAATCGAAAGAAAGATGTATGAGATCATGTCTAGAGAAACCAGGTACAGATAATTGGTCGTATAAAAGAACTTTATTGAGCTCAGTGACAAAGAAAACATCAAGAAGAGTGCTCGATGTGCCAGAAAAATGAGTTGGGCTTAAAATATTGACCGGTTGCAAATTAAAAGTTCTCAAGTTATTTATCAACACATTATCAACCAAGAGATTACTATTAAAATCACCGCAGAGTATTATATTTGGAAAGCGCATTGAATTTTCTTCTAAAAAAGAGTAAATTGGTGATAAATCGATGAAGGAATATGGTCTGTAGACAACACCTACCATAAGCTTGCCATCATTGTTATTTGTGCTTGAAATTTCAACGCAGAGACACTCGAACACACAGTTTGTAGGAGAAGAAAATATTAGCTTAGCTTTTAACGAATCTTTTACATACAACGCCACTCCACCTCCAATACGGTCAACTCTATCAACTCTTAGCATCTTATAGCCTCTGATTGCATAAAAAGTATCACTTATATTTTTAAACCATGTTTCGGAAACACAAATTGCATCTACCTCTGAACCTTCAAACAAATCCCGAAACTCATCAATCTTCTTATACAGACTTTGGGCATTAATATGACATATTTTGAAACCTTGATTTTGAGAAACTAGGACTTTTAGCATAGCTTTAGTTACATTTACAGTTTGCTCGCTGTTGGAAAGGGTAGTATTTGCGTATCGTTCACCCGACATCATAATAGTTTAATATCGGGATGAAAGTACGTGAGAAAAGAAGGGGAGTCGGAATTTTAACGGTTATTTTAAGTCTATCATCATTGAAAACTTTTGCTACACATTTGCTTCTTGTTAAAAAATTTAGTAATGAGAAAATATAAAGCATAATTAAAATAAAATGAAATAATAATACAAATATACAAAAATAAACAAATATTGAAAATAAATATGTATAGGAATAATAAAAATAGAAGAAAATTGAAAAGAAAAAATTTTGATTTGGATCTTGCATGAAATAAATGTATGAAAAGTGATAATAGTAATTTTTAAAATGAAAAATTAAATTAATTATTAGAAAAATTAAAATAAAATCTTGCATGAAATAAATAAATGAAATTGATAGTAAATTATTGAAAATGAATTAAATAAATGATCAATAAATAAATGAAATTGATAGTAAATTATTGAAAATGAATTAAATAAATGATCAGGAAAAGCATAAAAAGTCCTTACAAATTTAAATAAGTTGACTACATTATCGACATCATTGCTATGAAGTATTGGCAACTGCTGGCAACGCTGGTATCACTGCGATGTTTTCGATCTCCTCGGCTGGTAAGCTTTCAATGTTGTTTACTTTGGTGGCTTCCTCGTGTGTTTGACGTTTGATGTGAACAAAACCTCGAAAAGTAAACACTGTTGCGATGATTTTTTTCTTCTTCAATTCTAATGCAGCTTGCAGAATTTGTTGATTTTTTTGTGATAAGCATTCGCGTATGTAAATTGGCACATCAGAATCCACTCCTATGTCGCGAAGATTTAATTGTCGTTTGTTATATTTTCGGTACTCGGCTATTTTCCTTAGAAGCAAGTTCCTTTCGTGTGGCGAAAAAAACTTTATAATAATTGCACTGGTGTTCGATCTTCCTTTTGGATTTATGCGGAATATATCTTTAAGTGTGGGTGCTATCAGATTTAGTGATAAACACAAGTGGTTAAAAAGTGAACGTAAACTCGGATGGTCTGTTGGAACATTATAAAGTACTGCATCAGTTGCAATGTTGTGGTTTTCTTGTTCTTCAAGTTTATTTTGTAAAAGCACTATTTGTGATCGTAGTTCGCCGCTGTTTGCATCTTCGAAGGATTTTGTTTTGATATTGTTTAATTCAAAATTGACGGTTGAAAGCGTTTGTTTAAGTTCTTTAATTTCAACTTCCATGGTTTGATTTTCATTTTTTATTTTATGGTGTTCGTCCTCGATTGATGCAAGTCGTGTGTTGAAATGTTTGATTTCATTTTGTATCCCAGTTATTTCATCCAAATATAAATGAAGAAAAATACATGTAAATGAATGCAAGCAAATGCAAAACGCAACAAACCTACTCCCTTTCATATTAATTTCAGTTCAAATTATTGTTCATATCCATACTCAAAAGCAAAACAACTTCCTCTTGTAAGCGTAAACGTTACTCTAGTGTCTTTCTGTCTGTCTAGTTAGTTGGTATATGGTACGTCTATGTAGTATGTATAATGTAGTATGTTTGATATCGGTACAAGAACAGTTTTGCTTGCAGTGCAATTTCAAATTCATTCCGTACGTGCGACGAGTCCGAGTGATGCGATATAGTACTTTTTGTATGGTATTGAAAAAGTAACGAAACATGCGAGTAACGAGATTATTAAGATAGTAACGTTTCGTTACTCGGTATCGAAGTGAATACCCGTATATTAGTAACGAATACATACGATTCGTTACAGCTCTACTACACAGGCAGCGACCACCAGTATATCATCTTTGAGCTGTGAGAGCACCAACGACCCTCAAATGGAAGCTACAGTCGGGCTCCAAGGTGGAATTTTCAACTCCGTTATCGAAGAAGGGGTAAGCGCCACGCTTCTCACTCCGGGACCTGCAGAAATGAAAGCTGAAGCCACGATGACACTAATTCGGCTCGCTTGCGATTTGTCCATGCCTCGGACGAGTAGTACCAACAGAAAACGAGGCCCAGTGTACTGGTGGACAGAGGAGATAGCTGCGCTCCGTCGCAGATGCTTACAACTCCGACGCATAGTTACTAGGGGACAAAGGAGACACGCTGAATCTACGGAGGCTGCAGTAGCAGAATTCAGAACCAAAAGATCCGAGCTCAAGAAGGCCATCAATTCGAGCAAGAAACAGAAGTGGGAGGATCTGCGCCGTGACGTAAACAATGACCCCTGGGGACTGGGCTACAAGATTGTAATGCGGAAGCTAGGAGCACAGATGGCACCCCCCGTCCTCAATGAAGAAAAGATGAACCGCATCGTAAACTCACTCTTCCCAACTCACCCAGTCAGACCACCCGACAACACATCGGTCGAACGACAGGAAATCCCAGCTTTTAGCGAGGAAGAGTTGAGCACAGCTGTGCAGTCGCTGCAAAACAAAAAAGCCCCCGGCCCCGACGGAATCCCCGCAGAAGTGCTAAAAGTGACCGCTCAAACATGCCCCCACCTGATGCTGAACATGTTCAACAGCTGCCTTGAGGAAGGCGTATTTCCCAAGAGTTGGAAACAACAACGCCTGGTACTGATCAGCAAAGGCAAGGGAGACCCGGACTCCCCATCGGCATACAGGCCTTTGTGCATGCTGGACACCGCGGGCAAACTCTTCGAAAAGTTACTGAAACCACGGCTGATAGCTGCAGTACAGACATCAGGTGACTTGTCAGAGAGACAGTATGGCTTTAGGAGAGGCAGATCTACTATTGGAGCCATTAAAGAAGTAGTGGACGCCGCCCAAATCGCGCAACAGGGAAATCACCACTCCAAGAAGATTGTCTTGCTAGCAACCCTGGACGTTCGAAACGCTTTCAATTCGGCCAGGTGGAGCGACATCCTCAACGCGCTTGAAAGGAGATTCCATATACCAGCGTATCTCCTACGAATAGTGAAGGATTATCTCAGGGATCGAGAGTTGATCTACGAAACCACAGAAGGCCCGCGGAGAAAAGAAGTAACATCAGGTGCAGCGCAAGGATCAATCTTAGGACCAGACCTCTGGAACATCTCCTACGATGACATACTTCGCATGAATATGCCTGAAAACACCTTCCTAGTCGGTTCTGCTGATGACATGGCAGCGGTGATAACAGCAAGAGACGCCGAGAACGCGCAAAGAAAGTTAAGCCAAGTCATGCGACGAGTGAACTCTTGGATGGACGACCACGGGCTTAGTCTGGCAACAGAGAAAACGGAGATAGTCCTTCTGACGAAGAAGAGGATCCCAACTATAATTGACTTTCAAATCGATAACGAAGTTATAGGAAGCAGCGATGCGGTAAAGTATCTGGGATTGAGGCTAGACACAAAGCTAACTTTCTGGCAGCAAATAAAAACAGCAGCTGAAAGAGCCTCGAAAACAACTGCGTCACTCAGCAGATTGATGGCAAATGTCGGTGGACCGACAGCCGGTAAGCGAAAGCTGCTGATGTCCACAACACACGCCGTTCTTCTGTATGGAAGCGAAATCTGGGCAGATTCACTAAAACAAGAGAAGTACCGAAAACAGATGGCAGCCGTACAAAGACGCGGAGCCCTTCGAGTAGCCAGCTCATACCGAACTGTGTCGGAGCCAGCCATTCTAGTGGTCGCTGGAGTGACACCCATCGATCTTCTTGCGACAGAAAGAAAGTACGCCTACGACAAAAAAGCGGAAATTGGACTGGAAGCGGCAACCGAGGAGGCAAAACAAAACACCCAGCAGAAGTGGCAAGAGCGCAGGAGCTCGGAGAGCAGAGGACGGTGGACAGCAAGGCTGATCAGAAACGTAGCCGATTGGAATGACCGGAAACACGGCGAAGTTAACTATTATATCACCCAGTTTCTCACCGGACACGGTTATTTCAACGCTTTCCTCCACAAAATTGGCAAAAAGAATAGTCCAGCCTGTCAGTACGAGGACTCTGCAACAGACGATGTCCATCACACTTTTTTCGCCTGTAGGAGATGGGAAGCCGAACGTCAAGATCTGGTAAGCAGCATTGGAGACATCACGCCAGAGAACATAGTTGAGAAGATGCAAAACAGTGAACAAAACTGGAATAAAATCTGTACGCTCATAGAACATATTCCCAGAAGAAAGAAAAGAGAAGAAGAAAATGATCGGGAAACAGTTGAACCCGTAAGTTAATCCCGCAAGGGAATCATGACAACCCCCCTGAAGTAATGCAAAGAGCGGTCCCGGGGGGGTGGCTCAGAAGCCAAAAGGGTTATGGTGGAGTTTTGGTCGGTATGTTAAACATACCTCAACAGTCCGACACACGGGGATGGTCATGGGTCAACGCCAAAAGGCCTCCTTACGGTGCATAAAGCATTTCTTCGCTCCCCTTAAAGGAAAAAAAAAAAAAAAATTATCCCTCGGGGGTTTGTTGTTTTCCCCTAGAGGGCGCGTCCTCAGGTGGCGGATAGAGGAACGCTCGGTATTAATACTTGTTATTAATGCAGGGTAGGTGGGAAATAAAATACCACCCGCGGACCAACAAAACAACTATGTGAAGGAACACAGAAAATAAACCAAATATGGATAGAAAAGAGAAAAGGAGCAATTTTACGGTGCAGGGAGTCAGATCCCCAGTACCAGCGTCTGTCAGGGGTGAGCACGCGGGCCCCGGGACGTCGTCATCCAGCGACCGCAAAACAAAGCCAAATATTGAAACCTCGGGAGTGGCAAACTTGGCTCCCGTGGCACAAAAAGCTACAAGTGAAACCAGTAAAGATCCTTTCAGGAGAGGCACACGCGTGCAACGGACACCACCATCTGCAGCAAAAGCCCCTGTAAGTCCGATCGAATCAGTGGTAGGGAAAATCCCAACAGAAAAGCCTCCAGCAGCCCGGGATATCTTCGAAGTGGAAACCCCACAAGTAAGAAGCAGTATTGCAGCAGAAGGCCTGATTGATATCAACGCTGCTACAGAACAATCACCGTCAGTCCTAATCGAAGACGAAAACACAAATGTCTTGCAAGAGATAGAAATGTGTAGGACCGTGCTGAAGACGATGAAACTTGCTTGCGATAAACAGAAAAATGTAAGCAAGGACATCAAAGTGGGTATTGATAAGTTGGAAGAGTCATTAGACAAAATGAAATGGCTCCATATGAAGAGCAAGTATACATGTCTGTCAACAACTGGGGATGAACGCCTAAAAGTTGCATCCAAAGATGTGGCATCGCAAACGAATGAGGATGTAGGCAGACAAATACCAATATCAGCAAAGAGACCACATCCTAGCCCACTCACAAAAAAGCAAGGCAAGGCAAGAGAACCAGGAAGTCTCCGATCAGCGATAGAAACCACACGGTCCCGGAATGTGAAGACCAAGAACAGCAATCATCCACCTCTGAGACCCAAGAGAAAACAATTGAAACGTCGACAGACAAAACAAATTTTAACTACGCACAAATAGTTAAAAACACGGAAGCGTTACGGCACAAACAGCCAACAACAACAAAGGATACATCGCAGTCCAAGAAGCCCGGAAAGCGCAAAAAGGAAAAAACAAAACGAAAACGGAAACGACGACCAAAAAATGAAGCTATACTCATTAAACCAAATGAGGGTGGAAGTTACTCCGACATACTGCGAGAAATAAGACAGAAAGTCAACCTGGAAGACACCGAGACAACAGTCAAAACCGTCAGGAAAACAAAAGCGGGAGACGTGTTACTGGAACTGGGAACGAAAGCCAAAAATCGATCAACCCTGGAGAAAACCATTCAAAGTGTCCTTGGAGATAGGGCCAAGGTCCGAAACCTGGAACCAAAAACCACTTTGGAAATAAGAGATCTTGACAAGCTCACTACAGAAGAAGAAGTACAGGAAGCCATTAAAAAGAAAATGGGTGACCAACCGGCTGATTTCAAAATCTTTGTCACTGGAAAAAACAGAAGTGCCTTGAAGATGGCAATAATACAGATAAGCGAACGGGCTGCGAGCGAAATCCTTAAAAATCCGGTGATAAGGATAGGATGGAGCCAATGTAGGATCAGAAGAAGAATAGAAGTCCCCAAATGTTTCAGGTGTCTTGGATATGGACACCTGCAAGCAAACTGCAATGGACCAGACAGGAGAAAGCAGGGAGTGTGCTTCAACTGTGGGAATCAAGGACATAAAAGGAAAGAGTGCACAGAACAACCAAAGTGCTATTTATGCGCGAGCCTGGAAAACCAACCATGTGCAATGGATCATGTACCGGGCTCGGGTAGGTGCCAGGTATTTAAACAGGCACTGGAAAAGAAGAAAACGGCCTCCTCAAAATGACCAAAATCCTCCAAGCGAACATGAACAGGAGTCGAACGGTGGACAACCTCCTGTTCAAGCTTAAAGATGAACTTAAAGCAGACGTCATCATAATAAGCGAACAATACGCCAATAAAAACGAGCAAACCTGGATCTCTGACTCACTAGAAACCGCCGCTTTATGAATCCCGAACAGAAACGTCGCCGTTAAAAGCAAAGGAGCAAAAAGAGGCTTTGTATGGATGAAAAACGAAGACTTCACAATAATCAGCACATACTTAAGTCCAAACGACCGCATAGACGAGTTCCGGCAAAAACTAGAGGACTTAGAAGATTTCATATACGAGACTGAAGGAGAAATCATTGTTGCGGGGGATTTCAACGCTAGAGGCCAGGAGTGGGGTATGCCAACCACAAACTCCCAAGGAAGACAAATCCTTGAAATGGCAGCGAGGCGTGGCCTAAACGTTGTAAACGTCGGAAACACTCCCACCTTTAGAAGAGCAGGGAACATAGGCACTATACCCGATATAACTCTTGCTACAGAACGTATAATGTCCAAGATCAAGAACTGGAGAGTCATTGAAGAGTACACAGAAAGTGATCGACAATACTGTAATAACTTTCCATATTTGAACTATAACGACTCCGAAATGCAAACAAACGGACACAATAAAGCTTACGGTCGCAGTGCAAACATACCCTTATTAGCTATAATTATAGCAACTCTCAAACGAAGGAAGCGCCATCTGCCGGATTATAGCAGATTTACCAGCTGTCAAATAAAAGCTTTTGGAAGGGAAATTATTGGGAAATTTCCCCTACGGAAAGCTCTGGAAGCAGAGACCAGAACGTTCTCGTTATTTCCAGAGTTTGGAAAACAAGTATAAAAGGCACATGTTTGAACGGCAGCGACACAGTTTGTTTTTAATCGTGAATGAATAAAGTTGGTTGTAATAAAAGTGAAAAGTAAAGTTTGTGAATTAATTCAGTGGTGAATAATAAATCGTTTTGTTTGTAGTAAGAAAAGTGAAGTGTTTTATTTTGCGAAATAAATAAATGGACGTTTTGAATAAAGTAAATAAGTTTTATTAACGAACCTGAGAAAACATTACATTGGTGTCAGAAGTGGGATAAAACTTATTTTATCTGTGCACTCAGTTAATTTATTGTGTGTTAGTTACGAAAAGTAAACGTTGACTGTGAAAAGTGAAAAGGAAAAAAAAAAAAGGACAATGGGTAAAACTCTGAACGATTTAAATTTAGTTGAACTTAAGGCAGAACTGCACAAGCGAGGTCTTCCTACTGCTGGAACAAAGAATGATCTTATAATTCGTCTGCAAGAACAAAGCCAAGAACAAAAGAATCTTCTAGAACAACAAAGTCAAGAACAAAAAAATTTCCGAAATCTTCTCGAAGGTAAGTTAGAGGCCTTTGACAACAGAATTATTGCCTTTGACGAGCGTGTTGATAATCAATTTTCGACTATCGATAAGCAATTGTCGACTGTCGACAAATAATTATCGACAATAAAAGCAAAGTTCGAAGATAAAATCGAATCCATTACAAAGGAGTTAGATAAAGTAAAGAAAATGAAGGTTCGAGAAAGTTCTGGCGACTGTCCAAAGAAAAAGGAGATGCATCCACCAACCTTCGATGGGCAAACTTCTTGGTCAATCTACAAGAAGCAGTTTGAAGCAGCCGCAGCAACAAATGGCTGAGATGAGGAGGACAAATACATAGCTCTGACGCTTGCCCTCAGAGGAACTGCTGCTGAGCTGCTGCAAACCATACCAGCAGATAAGAGTGGCAACTTCAGTGCTCTTGTTCAGGCCATTGACAAACGCTTTGGAGATGGCCATATGCAAGAAGTCTTCCGTGTTCAACTCAATACTAGAATCCAAAAGAGGGGAGAAACTCTGCAACAGCTTCAAGCAGACATCGAACGATTGGCACATCTGGCATATCCAGCTGCAGGAGATGAAATCATCAACCAATTCGCAACACAAGCCTTTGTTCGTGCTGTATCTGACATCAACCTTCAGCGAGCAATTCGAACGGCTGGAAAACGCACACTCCCTGAAGCATTAGCGTTCGCCCTGACTATGGAAGCAGCAGAACAGGCTTCTCAAGGAGTTCATCGGGTAAGAGAACTAGAAATTGAGGAGTGTTCTTGCCAGAGAACTGCATTCCAAAGGAACCAGCGAGATGGACCTGCTCGATGCTGGAATTGTAACAAGACCGGACATCTTCAACGCCAGTGCAGATTGCCACCTAGAAGACCTGCATGTCAACATTGTGGAAGCAGAAACTTTAACAACAACAATGTCAATACTCCTACTCGCCCCGTTTCTCAACCGGAAAACGAGTAAGAACCAGCTTCGAGGGGCAGAAGCTGGTTTCTGGTATCGATGGCCCCAGAAACACCATCCAGGTCTCACAGACGAAACGAAACAACAAAAGTCTGACTATGGAGGCAACACTAAACGGCAAGAAGCAAGTGGCTACGATCGACACCGGTGCCACTGCCTCCATTGTTCGAAAGGACTTGGTGAAGAAGACGTGGCTGCATAACACCAACGCTTACCGTCTGAAAACAGCAACAGGAGAGGCAGCCAGAGAGTACGGGGAGGTTCGTCTAACGATCCGTTTGGCAGAACTGGAGTTTTCACATCTATTTCTGGTAGCAGATATATGTGACGAGTGCATCGTTGGAATCAACTTCATGAAAGAGCATGGAGTAATTCTTGATATCGGGAAGCAAGTTCTTAAGTACCAAAATGTGGAAATTCCTATGGTTTATGGCAACGAAAACTCATCAACACTAAGGACTGTCATTAAGGAAGATATTTGCCTGCCACCCTCTTCAGAAGTGTTCGTTTGGACGAAAATAAAGGGTGATTTGGGTAGCCATCGATATCTAATGGTGGAACCAGACTCTGAGCAGTCTTCCCAAAACATCATCCTTGGGAAGACACTTGTGGAACCAAAGAACAACATGGTGCCTGTACGCATACTCAACATCAAACCGTACGAAGTCAAGCTTAGAAAAGGAGAAGTTGTTGGAAGGTGTGAATCCGTATCCGCAATAACTAAAATCATAGAAGCTGACACACACAAATCTGTGGACCCTGGGAAAGTGAACTCTATGAAGGCAAAAATTCTGAAGTCATCCAAATTAAATGAACGTCAGCTTAGTGTTGCTGGAAGCCTCCTTCACGAGTACGCTGATATACTATCGTCACCCAGTGGGCAGTATGGTCGAACACAACTGGTGCAACATCGAATCGACACAGGAGACGCGAGACCTATTCGACAACCAGCAAGACGTCTCCCATTAGCCAATCAAACCGAAGTTGCAGAGATGATATCGACAATGAAGATAGATGGGCTAATCGAAAACTCTAAAAGTCCTTGGGCATCCCCAGCTGTTCTTGTCAAAAAGAAGGACGGAAGTACTCGATTTTGTGCTATCGGAGGCTGAACGATGTGACAAAGAAAGACAGCTACCCTCTGCCAAGAATCAGCGATACTCTGGATGCGATGGAAGGAGCTAAATGGTTTTCAACATTGGACTTGAAGAGTGGCTACTGGCTGGTAGAAATCCATCCAGAAGATCGAGAAAAGACGGCTTTCTCCACAGGAAATAGTCTGTGGCAATTTAAAGTGATGCCTTTTGGACTATGCAACGCTCCGGCAACATTTGAGCGTTTGATGGAGTGCGTTTTACAAGGACTTACTTGGAAATCTTGCCTAGTGTTGCATGTGTTTACACCCAGTGTTTGCACCATAGTGTAAACTGCACATTAACACTCACCCTTAAACTATTTTAATTCTTGCGCTCACCGCACGCACTCACCGCCACTACCAAGGTTCGCCATATTACTTCCGGCATCTTCAATTCTTATTCTTTCTATCAAAACGTGACAGACTGGTGGCAAGTCTCTTCTTTTCCTTTTCGCTTTGGCCAACAAAAACTTAAAACTAGATAAAACTTAAAACTAGATAAAACTTAAAACTAAATAAAACTTAAAATTAAGTTAGATTAAATAAAAGTATAAAAGTGTTTTATTTAAAGAAAATTAATTGTGCCTAAAAGAGGGCACAAATTGGTGACCCCGAAGAAAAAGTGCACACGAACACGCTACCCACGTCGTCGGCCGCAACACAAGAATTTTCTTTTCTTGCCAGTGCCTTATTGGCTAACAATTCGTCAGACAAGGAATATAAAAAAAGACGTACGATACGACATACGTACGTACAATCCATCGAGCTACCAAGTCCGTCGCCATACCAGCCACCACGGTGCAGATTCAATTGGTGCAACAAGGAACCACCGCCGCCACCACAGACATTCGTCATATATATTCTGTGCAGCGTCGTCATCGTCGTCGTCATCAGCAACATAACAAAATTGTTTTGTGCCACCGCTCATCCTCATTGCCACGTCCGTGCCGTCGTCATTAAACTCGACACCCTCGCCACCAACAACCACGGTGCATGAGCGCACGTGTATACGTACATATAGAAGGCAAAGAGTTTAATATCAGTGACGTCATATCCAACCACCAATCTGCATAATTAATATATGTGTTCACATATACTCGTCATCGCCATTGACAAAGGTAATTTTAACCACAACGTCATACGACAACGAAGCACCACCGCACCTCCACGTCACAGTTCCAGCCAGACCAGGTGCGCCAATTTATCAAGCTGCGGCAAATAACGATAGCTGCAACCAAGCAAAGACAACAACCACCAATTAGCAGTTACCACAGCCAACAACCCAAATATAAAAATACAGCGCTCCTAAAAGTATACACCAACTTCAACCACCCAACAGACCATCAACCCCCGTGGACATCAAGAAAATTATATTTAAAAAAAAGTACAGTGAGTAACAAATTTCATTTTTAAAAAAATATATCGTAAAAAATTATCAGTAGTAAAATAATTATTTAAAAAAAAAATTTCACTTAAAGTATTTAAAGTTTCGTATATTATACATACATATGTATATAAAATAAAATAAATTTAACTATTGTAAAGCATTCTTTTAAATATATTTTATATTAATAATTTTTCTTGGGTTGAATCGTGTCAAACACATAGAACGCGGTACAAGTTGGTCACGGTTTCGGGATTCTTTTCGTTTTGTTTTGATTGCGGTGTATAATTACGGTTGACTACGATTTATTTGACCTTCGGTTCATCTCTTCTCGCATATAAGCGTACAGCATGTCGGTTGATGACAAAACCAACGGTGGCAATGGCGATTTGCAAAACAATCCCCTTATGGATAATAATCAAGCACACACTTCGGAAGCTTCTGCGATTTTTTCTCAACAAACGTCTTTAATCTCGATTAAGATTCCTCCGTTTTGGAACAATCGGCCGGATTTATGGTTTCTCCAAATCGAAACGCAATTTCGATTGAAAAATATCACCTCGCCGAACACGAAGTACGATTACTTGGTAGCATCTTTAAATAATCAGACGATGGAATCCGTAGCCGACGTTTTAGTTTCTCCTCCCGCGCAAGACAAATATAATCACTTAAAAAAAATTTTGCTAGAACGAAATATAGAAAGCGAGGAAGAACGACTAGACGCTCTTTTAAATAAAAACCAGTTAGGAGATTTGAAACCATCCGAGCTGTATCGAAGCATGGAGAGTCTCGCAAGTGGGAACAATTTGGTCAATCCGCCTCTAGTTATGAAGCTTTGGCTTAATCGATTGCCACCTTCAATTTGCGTTTGCCTCATGGCAGTTGAAAATTCACAAACTCAAAGTGAACTGTTCACACTTGCAGATAGACTCCATGACTCATCTTCGATACCTCAAATCGCTCCAGTTAGTACGCCACACCATTCAAATAGCGAAAGTGAGTTGCTACAAAAATTGGTTCATCGCATCGAGCGATTAGAAATGCAATATCCGAAAGCAAATGAATATAGAAGAGCGTCTAGAAGTTTTTCCCGGGGTAGAGCTAGTAGTAGGCACCGTTCGCCGAGTGGGAACAAGAACAATGAATCGATTTGCTGGTTTCACCGAAAATTCGGAAAAAATGCGAGGAATTGTTCGAAACAATCCTGCACCTTTGACTCCGAAGCAAATAAAAATCCAAAAAAAACTAGTTCGCCAGATCTCAGACGCGGCTATGAGTGAGGCAAACTTTTCGCGCCGTCTTTTCATTTGGGATAAAAATTCCAAATTCCAATTTTTAATCGACACTGGTGCAGAGATTTCCAAACTTTTCGCGCCGTCTTTTCATTTGGGATAAAAATTCCAAATTCCAATTTTTAATCGACACTGGTGCAGAGATTTCGATAATTCCTCGTAAAACCTGCCAGCACATTAGCCAACCGAACGATTTCATTCTTCTTACCGTGAACGGTGGAAAAATCCATACCTACGGTTGCAAACGATTGACAGTTGACTTGAAATTTAGACGCGCTTTCGATTTCACTTTTGTCATTGCCGATATCGATCACCCTATTATAGGAGCTGATTTCTTGCACAAATTTAATTTAAGTGTCGATCTTCGTAGCCAACGACTAGTGGATAAAAATACTAGTCTTCAAGTCAACTGTCTCTCCAAATGCGCCAACACTAGCTCTCCCAAACTTTTTTCGATTCCGAGCGAATTCGGCGCTATTCTTGACGAGTTTCCTGAGCTTAAAGCCCCACCAGATTTTACGTTGCCGGTCAAACATGACGTGGTCCACCGAATACAAACAACTGGTCAACTCCCTTCAGCTAGTGCACGAAGACTCAACCCGGAGAGGTTAGCAATCGCGAAGCGCCAGTTTCAGCAGATGATCGATTTAGGTATTTGTCGCGTTTCAAAGTCCCACGTCGCTTCACCACTTCACATGGTTCCGAAAAAAAACTCACTTGACTTCAGGCCGTGCGGTGACTATCGATGGTTAAATAAAGCGACAATACCAGATAAACATCCGATCGCTAACGCTCAAGACTGCTCCGCTAACCTCGACGGTTGTTCAATATTTTCGAAAATCGATTTGATACGTGCTTATCATCAAATACCGGTCGCAGAAGAGGATGTTCATAAAACGGCGGTCATAACATCTTTCGGGCTTTTCGAATTTTTACGAATGCCTTTCGGAGTGCGCAACGGTGCGCAAACTTTCCAACGTTTTATGAACAGCATTTTAGGTGATCTTTCGTTTGTTTTCGTGTACTTAGACGACGTTCTCGTTTCAAGTAAATCGGTCGACGAACATAAAGCGCATTTACGAGAAATTTTTCGAAGACTGCAGGAGCACGGGCTCAACGTTAATTTGGCGAAATGCGAACTAGGTGTTAGCAAACTCGATTTCTTGGGATACTGCGTTTCCAAAATGGAATAATTCCTTCGCAAGAACGAGTAAAAGCCATCAACGAATTTCCTAGCCCGGGCTCCATCAAACAACTTCAGCGCTTTCTCGGCATGATAAATTTCTATAATCGTTTTATGCCAAGTATGGCATCTAAGGCTAAAGTTCTTTACGAACTTTTAAAAGGTGTAAAAGCAAATAAAAAAGAGACTAAAAAGACGATTTTTCAGTGGTCAGACATTTGCGAAGAAGCTTTTCAAGTTCTCAAAAGAGACTTGTCCCAGCGCACTTTGCTTTTCCATCCAAAGCCTCTAGCGCAAATCAGCATTATGGTAGACGCTTCTAACGACGCTATCGGAGGAGTACTCCAGCAATACCATAATAGCTTTTGGGAGCCTTTAGGTTTCTTTTCAACTCGTTTGAGCCCGGCCGAAAGAAAATATTCAACGTTCGATCGCGAACTCCTCGCAATTTTCAAAAACGTTAAACATTTTCGGTATTACGTGGAAGGTAGACAGTTTACCGTTTTCACCGACCATAAACCGCTCACAAACGCAATATGCTCCAAAACTGAAAAATCGCCTCGTCAAACGCGCCATTTAGAATTTATCGCAGAATTTACTACCGACACTCGTTACATAAAAGGCATACAAAATATCGTCGCCGATACTTTATCGAGATCTTATGTTGAATTGATCGATTTTATAAACGTTAGTATCCCAAGTCTTTCAAAAGAGCAAGAAAACGACGAAGAGCTCAAGTCACTTTTAAAACTTTCGAAAACATCTTTCAAATTAGAAAAAGTTAATATTCCGATAAACGACATTGAAATATGGTGTGAAACATCGACTGGAAAAAATCGTCCGTATGTGCCTGAAATTTTTCGACGAACAATTTTCGACAACCATCACAAACTGTCACATCCAGGTTCAAAGGCAATGCGTAAAATAATTACAGCAAAATACTTTTGGCCTAAAATGAACAGCGATGTTAACAGATGGACAAAAAGTTGTATCTCTTGTCAAAAGTCAAAAATTTCCAGGCACAATACTTCAAAACACGGAACTTTTCCAGTACCAGAAGGTCGATTTTCGCATATCCATATGGATTTGGTCGGTCCTTTACCACCATCTCAAGGTTTCACGTATTTACTAACTATCAAAGATCGTTTTTCTTCTTGGCCTGAGGCCATTCCGCTGAAAAATATGAACGCCTCCACCGTTGTATCCGCTTTGGTACAAAACTGGGTTTCCAGGTTTGGAGTTCCTCAAACGATCACGACTGATCAAGGAACTCAGTTCGAATCGAGTCTGTTCAAAGAAATTTCGGAAACTCTCGGTACAAAGCGGATCAGAACTACAACGTACCATCCTCAAGCAAACGGGTCAGTAGAAAGGTTTCACCGACAGCTCAAAGATTCACTTCGTGCTCACGAAGATAAACAAAATTGGTATTCGAACTTACCTTGGACTCTTCTCGGTATTCGCTCTACAATAATTGACGACATAAACGTAACGCCTGCTCAATTATTGTACGGACAAAATTTACGTTTACCTGCCGAACTAATCGAACCCAAACCTTTGAATCCAATTTTAAATTCATCGACAGCTCGTGAAATTACTCAAGCCATTTCGCAAACCCGACCGTGTTCTAGTAGAAATCGCGAACAAAAACACATATTCGTGCCAAAAGATTTGAAAACATGCAAATACGTTTTTGTGCGAGAGGAGGTGAACCGCGGAAGTCTTAATCCACCGTATAAAGGCCCATTCGAAGTAATTAGTCGATTCGAAAAAACGTTTTTGGTGCTCATAGATAATAAAGAGCAAATAATTTCTATTGACCGACTCAAACCAGCCTTTTATGCAAAAGACAACGATTTACAACCAAAAAGAAAACAAGTAACTTTCAATTTGCATTAAAATAGTTTGAAGAATGTTAAATTTCGATCTTTCAGATTCATTTCAAAATTGTTTTCAGCTTCATTTTCAAAATTTAAAAAAAAAAATGTATCAATTTCAGTTTTTCAACTTTTTCTTAAATAGAAAATATTAATCTCAGTTTGTCATCTTAAAAGCAAAATTTTTTTCCTACTTCAAAATTACACAAAAAAAAAATCCAATTGTAAGGTCTTCAACCAAAACTCACTGTACAGCAATTATGTAAAAATTATTAAAAATCATAAATGTATACAATTAAAAAAAATTAAATTAGAACATTATGTATGTAACATTTAAACTGACAAGGCCACATTTGCATTATATAAATAATTTCAAAGTCAATTCGATGTAAACTTTTGTACGGCGGGGAGTGATGTTGCATGTGTTTACACCCAGTGTTTGCACCATAGTGTAAACTGCACATTAACACTCACCCTTAAACTATTTTAATTCTTGCGCTCACCGCACGCACTCACCGCCACTACCAAGGTTCGCCATATTACTTCCGGCATCTTCAATTCTTATTCTTTCTATCAAAACGTGACAGACTGGTGGCAAGTCTCTTCTTTTCCTTTTCGCTTTGGCCAACAAAAACTTAAAACTAGATAAAACTTAAAACTAGATAAAACTTAAAACTAAATAAAACTTAAAATTAAGTTAGATTAAATAAAAGTATGAAAGTGTTTTATTTAAAGAAAATTAATTGTGCCTAAAAGAGGGCACACCTAGTCTATTTGGACGATGTCATTGTTTATGGTAAGACATTTGATGAGCATTGTGGAAACCTGAAGGCCGTGTTCCAGAGGCTTCGAGAAGCAAACTTGAAATTGAATCCAGACAAGTGCGAGTTTTTCAAGTCTGAGGTAAAATACTTGGGACATATCATCTCTTCCCAAGGAGTGAAGACTGATCCTGAAAAAGTTGACACCGTAAAGAATTGGCCAACACCACAGGATAAACATCAACTCCGGAGCTTTCTTGGTCTAGCCACGTACTATCGACGATTTGTGAAGGATTTTGCTGGGATCGCGAAAAGTTTGCATCAGCTAACGGAGAAAGGCAAACCGTTCAAATGGTCAAGCGAGTGCGAGAAAAGCTTCCAGGAACTTAAGCAGCGCCTATGCAATACACCAGTTTTGGCCTATCCGACACCAGGGAAACTTTTCATCATCGACGCTGACGCAAGTAACGTGAGAATTGGTGCCGTACTTTCACAAGTCCACGAAGGAGAAGAGAAGGTCGTTGCCTATTACAGCAAGGTGCTCTCAAAGCCAGAAAGAAATTACTGTGTGACCAGAAGAGAACTTCTAGCTTTAGTATCGGCAACAAAACACTTCCATAAGTACATCTATGGACAGAAGTTCCTTCTTCGAACAGACCATGGCGCACTTAATTGGCTTTTGAACTTCAAAAATCCAGAAGGTCAAGTGGCGAGGTGGATCGAGAGATTGCAAACATACGACTACCAGATCCAACATCGAAGAGGAAGGTTGCACTCAAACGCAGATGCCTTATCTCGGAGACCATGCAAACCGGACTGCAAGCACTGCACACGTCAGGAAGAGAAGGAAGTTGCTGCTATCCAGCGATTAAGAGCTGATCCCATTTACGGTTGGAGTGACGAAGAACTGAGGACTGCCCAACAAGAAGACTCGGATACTGAACCCATTCTTGCGTGGAAGGAACACCAAGAGAAACCAGAATGGGGTGACATCTCCGATAGAAGTCCAACTCTTAAAGCGTATTGGGCACAATGGGACTCACTTCATGTACAAGAAGGAGTACAAAGACGAAAGTGGGAATCCACAGATGGCAAATCTTATGTGATGCAGCTAGTCGTACCTCGTTCCAAGGTTAATGATGTTCTTCAAGAGATGCATGAGGGAGCTTCCGGAGGACATTTGGGGGTGAATAAGACACTGGAAAAGGTAAGGCAGCGATTCTACTGGCTACACGCAAGAGAAGACGTTGAAAAATGGTGCCGACAAAGTGATACTTGTGCTGCAAGCAAGGGACCAGGCAGAAAAGTCTAGAGTAGAATGCAGCAGTATAATGTGGGCACGCCTTTTGAGAGGATTGCAATAGACGTTGCAGGCCCTTTTCCAGAAACCGAAAACGGAAACCGATACATTCTGGTAGTAATGGACTACTTCAGCAAGTGGCCTGAGGCACTTGCCATCCCAAACCAGGAAACCAAAACAGTCGCGGATCAGATTGTTTTCAACTGGGTAAGCAGGTTTGGGGTACCTATGGAACTCCATTCAGATCAAGGGAGGAACTTCGAGTCCAAAATCTGTCAGGAAGTTTGTACACTCCTTGGCATTAAAAAGACGAGGACAACACCGCTTCACCCACAATCTGATGGGATGGTTGAACGATTCAACCGGACCCTTAAAGAACACCTTTCCAAAGTTGTAAGCGACAACCAACGAGACTGGGATCGGCATATTCCATTATTCTTGATGGCCTATCGAAGTGCGGTACATAGCTCAACAGGACATACACCATCAGAAATCCTGCTCGGGAACACAATACGACTACCAAGCGAAATCAAATTTAGATGTTATACAAGTGGGCCACAAGGAATAGACGACTACGTGGACAACCTCAAAGAAAAGCTACTTGACATTCACGAAAGAGCGAGGGCAAATATAAAGCTATCGAGTGATCGGATGAAAACAAGATACGACGCAAAAGCCACAACGACAGGATTCCAAGTGGGAGACCTTGTGTGGTTTTATAATCCCCACCGTCGGAAGGTACTTTCACCGAAGCTTCAACAAAATTGGGAAGGCCCTTATACTGTTGTAACACGAATAAACGATGTCGTCTACCTCATCCAGAGAGGATTAAGAAGCAAACTAAAAGTAGTTCACAGCGACCGTTTACATCATTATAATGGTGATGGAAGTGATGGATTTGCTCGGGACGATCAATCCTAAGAGGGGGGCAGTGTAATAACTTTCCATATTTGAACTATAACGACTCCGAAATGCAAACAAACGGACACAATAAAGCTTACGGTCGCAGTGCAAACATACCCTTATTAGCTATAATTATAGCAACTCTCAAACGAAGGAAGCGCCATCTGCCGGATTATAGCAGATTTACCAGCTGTCAAATAAAAGCTTTTGGAAGGGAAATTATTGGGAAATTTCCCCTACGGAAAGCTTTGGAAGCAGAGACCAGAACGTTCTCGTTATTTCCAGAGTTTGTAAAACAAGTATAAAAGGCACATGTTTGAACGGCAGCGACACAGTTTGTTTTTAATCGTGAATGAATAAAGTTGGTTGTAATAAAAGTGAAAAGTAAAGTTTGTGAATTAATTCAGTGGTGAATAATAAATCGTTTTGTTTGTAGTAAGAAAAGTGAAGTGTTTTATTTTGCGAAATAAATAAATGGACGTTTTGAATAAAGTAAATAAGTTTTATTAACGAACCTGAGAAAACATTACAATACATTATCTTTTGTATTGAAGAAAACCACCGGATCACAAATCGAAACCAAACCCAGGCGGTAAGATGGAATGCCAATAGACTTCAAGCTGAACTACTAACCAGGACGATTGAAGATGGGAAGATTCCCGTACTCCAAATGGAAGGGACCTCTGAAGAAAAAGTCGAGGCCACAATGATGCTTATCCGACAGGGATGCGATGCTTCAATGCCCCGAAGGAGCTCTGCCAATGAAAGAAGAAAGCCAGTCTACTGGTGGTCGGATGAAATTGCCGAGCTCCGCAGAAGTTGCTTGCATCTGAGGCGGAAAGTCACCAAAGGAAGACGAGACGAGCTTCTTGAGAATGAACTCGAAGAATTCAACGATCCTTGGGGACTTGGTTACAAGATTGCTATGAAAAGCTTGGAACCCAGAAGAATATAGCAGATCTTAAGCCAGAAAATATGAGGCACATTGTGGACACTTTATTTCCGACTCAACCTACTAGAGAACGTGATGTAGGTCTTTTCACACCACGACAAGAAATACAGCTTATCATCCCGGTCCTGATGTATGGTGCAGAGGCATGGACACTGTTAACGGTGGATGAGAATGCGTTAGGCTGTTTTGAGAGAAAAATTCTCCGGGTAATTTTTGGTCCCGTCTGCATAGATGGGGAATGGAGAAGAAGATACAACCACGAACTGTATGGGCGACACCGACCTAGCCACAAAAGTGAAAAGCCAACGACTAAGATGGCTGGGTCACCTAGAGCGAATGGACACCAATGCTCCGGCCCGGAAAACCTTTGAATCCAACGGATTCCTGTCAATAGAGACTGGAAGTGTGGTGCTAGAATGTCGGCTTGAAGTGAACTGCCAGATAAGCGATTACTCCCACTTAGAACCCTCACGTTACACCAAAATGATTTCGAGTCCTTACATCTTACAAGTTTTTAGCTAGGTTTATTGTGTAGTTAAGCTGCTTATTTCGACATACTTGCTTATATAATTTGTTTGCTTCCAAATAAGCAGATTTAGAGAAGTCGGAGTTTGATTTCCTAAACAAGTTTAGAAAAGCAAATGCCTTACTACGGAGTCTGCTACACTCATAATCAAACCATTTACATTTAAATATTGTCTGATTAGTGCCTCTGCTTTGGGAAGTGAAAGATCTTATCACATTTAAGATTTTGTCTGCAACATGATCAATAGAAATAGAAGTAAGAGAGGGAGTGAAACAATTTTACGGTCTAACCTATCTTGATAAAAATCCACATCATGAAGTAACCACCTAAGCCTAGACAGATTGTTGTTTATCTCAGCGGCAGGGGTTTCTTTAAAGAAACTGACACAAGCGAGGATCGGAAAATAGGTTGAAAAAGTTGCTGCTATGACTTCAAAATCATCTATAGCCTGAAGCAATGATGTTCAAAGGGTAGACATGGTGAATTCAAGAGGACACAAGCGTCCACAAGATTTTTTCAAAGCAAACCTCTGTCTATCAACTCCTACTCTCACCTCCCCGCGGTAAACATCGGGTGCCTTGTGCCTTAAACTGAAGATGGGGTTCCAATCCCTGTGGACGGTTTAAGGGGGCAGCAAAAGAGAGAGGGGGGGAGGAGTGTTCCCACTAAAGCACTTCTCCTTCATCCAGGCGGCAGTGAAAGAATTCTCCAGATAGAATCAACGGTGGCGTCTAGAGTTCCAGTAAGGTTGAACTGCTTAGTGAACACCTTATACGGGCTACTACGACATATTCGGAGCTCAGGCCTATAAGGAGCGGTTAATCCGGCTCCCCGCCCTTGGAGTTATATTGTAAGGGTCTGGTCCTCCAGGTTGGGGGTCGTGCCGTCGGGGTGGCTTCCCGGCCACAACTTTTTTAGTTGCGAAGCAACAACAAGTCTCGGATACGGACGGATTTACTGTTGACGAACCTAGCAAACGAAATAAGGACAACGAACTTCGGATCTGCACGTGGAATGTTCTGTCTTTCTATAGACCACGTGCAGCCAAACATTTAGCGGAGGCCCTAGACTGCTACAAAGCAGACATCACCGCCATCCAAGAAGTGCGATGGGATGGGCCGGGCAAGAGAAAACTGAAAGACTGCGATATCTATTACGGTGACTGTTACCGACCACAAGGGCAGCGTCTATTTGGATGTGGATTCGTCGTTAGAGGCAGACTTAGGCAAGAAGTCTTGAGTTTCAACTATGTGAACGAGCGCCTCACGACAATTCGCATCAAGGCTAAATTCGCCAACATTAGCCTCATATGCGCGCATGCCCCCACAGAGGAGAACGATGACGACACCAAGGACGAGTTCTACGAGCTCCTGGACAAGACATATGAGCAATGCTCTAGCTATGACATTCAAATTGTCTTGGGTGATTTCAATGCCAAACTAGGAAAAGGAGACGTCTTTGGTGGCACAATCGGAAGATATAGCCTGCACGACACCACCTCCGATAACGGACTCAGGCTAATCGACTTTGCTGCGGGGTGAAATGTTGTGGTAGCCAGTACGCAGTTCCCGCATCTCGATATACACAAGGGGACATGGTGAATTCCTGGTCAATCAACCGCTAACCAGATTGACCACATTGCGATCGATGCAAGGCACTCCTCCAGTATCAAGGATGTCCGAACGATCCGAGGAGCCAACGTTGACTCGGACCACTACCTCGTTGTAGCCAAGGTAATGCTACGGATATCCAAACCAAAGCCAAAGCAGGGAAATACTGTAAGTAAGTTTAACGTCGGACGGCTACAGTCACCAGAAATCACCAGGTCCTTCTCCGATCTAGTCTCTCACACCCTCGTAAATAGTCTTATGCCACCAACTGCAAGCATCGAGAACCAGTGGAAGAATTGCCAGGAAGCCATCAGAGATGCCGCCTCTGACGTGTTGGGCTTTGATCGACCACCACAGCGAAACCCCTGGTTTGACGAAGAATGCCGACAAGTACATGCAGCCAAACAACAGGCATACAAAGCGGCGCTGCATAGAAGGACCAGAGCTGCTCGCGAGCTCTACGAGCAGAAGAGGAGAGAGGAACACAAGCTTCTTAGAAGGAAAAAAAGAGAGCATGAGAAGCGTGCGATCGAGGTAATAGAGGGATGCCATTGCTGGAATGAAGTCCGGAAGTTTTACTAAAAGGTAAAGAGAACCTCCCAGGGTTACAAGGCCCGGACCGAAGCCTTCAAGGACGATCAGGGGAACATCGTAGTAGAATCGCAGTCGGTGCTGAGGATATGGAAAAATCATTTCTGCAAATTGTATAACGGCGATGACGAACCGAATTCCGCTTCCATGCAGATTGCACCATTCAACCTGGACGACGTAGGCCAACAATTCCGTCCACCCGATCTCGACGAAGTAAAGATAGCTATATCTAAACTTAAGTCCAATAAAGCTGCTGGAGCTGATGGCCTTGCGGCTGAGCTATTCAAAGCGGCTGGCGATGAATATTACAGAATATTACTTTTAATTTTCTTTAAAATCATAATTATAAAAAGCCTGAGCACTGGCATTTATTTTCTGGGTGTCTGAATTTAAACAAATTCCCCTGATAAATAGAATTGACAGTGTATACATGCTGTGATTTCTATATGAGTCGGTAAACATCCACCAAAATTTGCGTCTTAGAAGGGTACAACAGCATCTAACTGATGAGCCCAACTGTTGTACCTGGGCGAAACGCAATATATGGAGTAGAGCTCACTTAAAATTCTTTATTTGAACTTAATTCATTCGCTCCACTAAAACAAAAGAATCATCATCATCGTGTCCTGTAACCCCGGCTGGGGCATAGGGCGTCAACAAAACGTCTCCATCCTTCACGGTCTGCGGCAAGGTACTTAAGCTGTGGCCACGTCTTTCTCTGGGATTCCGCTTCCGCTAAGACAGTTGATTTCCATGTTGTTCTTGGTCTTCCAACCCGCCGTGCACCCTGAGGATTCCATTCAAAGGACTGCTTTGCAATTTCATCGTTTGGTTTCCTCAGTGTGTGACCAATCCAACGCCATTTACGCTTTCTTATGTCGACGTCCAGCCGCTCTTGACTTGTCCTGCGCCACAATTCCTCATTTGATATTATTTGTGGCCAGCGAATCTTTAGGATGTGGCGAAGACAGCGATTCACAAAAGCCTGCAATTTCTTCGAAATGGTAGACGTGACTTTCCAGGTTTCACAAGCATATAACAGCACGGATTTGACATTGGATTCGAAGAATCTCAACTTAATGCGTAAGGAGATTTGACTGGATTTCCAAATTGGGGACAGAGTACCGAAGGCAGCACGAGCTTTATTTATTCTACTTTTAACGTCCAGATCCGTACCACCGTTTGCAGAAACAATACTGCCAAGGTAGTTAAATTGTTCCACTACTTCAACTGGCGTCTCCTGTAAAATAATACGCTGCTGTGTGGAGCGGCCTGTGAGCATTATTTTTGTCTTTTTGCTGTTAATTCTTAGACCACTCGACTCTCCCTTCACTTGCAGTGTTTGGCACATCCCGTTCAGCCCACTGATGTTATTTGCCAGTAGACATATGTCATCGGCATAGTCTAAATGACTGAGCCTTTCGAACGGTCTCCATTGAATGCCCTGTCGCTCAGCTGTACCAACACTGGCCGTCAATACGTCGTCCATCGCCAGCAGGAAGAGAATTGGCGATAGAACATCCCCTTGTCTCACACCCTGTTGCACTACGAAGGAGTCGGATAGCTGCCCATTGTGCAAAACAAAACACCTCGCGTTGTTGTAGGACTCTTTAATAATGGCAACAATTTTTGGTGGAATTCCTCTACCAAGCAACGATCTCCATATACGTTCTCGGTTAACTCGATCAAAAGCCTTTTCAAAATCCACGAACATGAGGTAAAGCGGTGATTGATATTCCATCGACTGCTCGAGGACGATACGCAGGGTGTTGATATGGTCGACACACGATCGACCACTGCGGAAGCCAGCTTGATGCCTCTTGAGTGTAGACTCGATTCTATCCTTTATTCGCTCGAGTATGATTGTTGCCATTAGTTTTGGGAAAACGGACAAAACGGTGATACCACGCCAATTGTTGCAATTCTTTAAGTCACCTTTCTTTGGCAACTTAACAATCACACCATCCTTCCAGTCCCTGGGATAGCTTTCGTTTTCCCAAATGTTTTGTATCAGCGGATGTAAAATACTTGCCGCTGCTACGGGATCGGCTTTCAGGAATTCAGCTGGTATTCCGTCCAGTCCAGCTGCCTTGTTGTTTTTGAGGAGATTTATTGATGTACGAATTTCCGATTCTGACGGGGGTTCGATGTCAATACCCCTATAGGACCTGCGCATCTCGTTTAGTTGGGGCACTTCAGCACTCTGCCCAACTGAATCCTCATTTAGCAGGGCACAAAAATGGTCCTTCCATCTACGAAGCTGATCCTCAATTGATACCAAAAGTGTGCCATCCACATCCATTACAGGATGATTGGTGTTGCTTTTTTTCCCGATAACATCTTTGGCTATTTGGTACAATTCCCGGATATCTCCTCTTCTGGCAGCGCTTTCCGCATTATCTGCGAGTCCATCCAACTTCACCCTCTTGTCACGTCTCACACAGCGATAGACCATCTTATGTGCAATGCGGTACTCTCTTCGCAAGTCAGCCTTTCGTTGAACATCAGCTTCGGCATTTATTTGGATTTTCAACGATTTGCGAAGTTCGATCTTATCCCAGGTGTCTTGGGATATCCAAGAGTCTCTACGTCTCGTTCGCTTGGGTACAGTTTCGGATCCAGCCTCCATAAAAACACTTTTAATTTCACCCCACATCTCATCAATTGTTGAATTCTGGATTCCATTTAATGACGAGGCTCTGTCGTTAAGGGTGGTGACATAGTTTCGACATATGTTGGGGTCATTTAAAGCATTCGTAATGAATTTTGTGCTCCTTGCTGCATCCTGCGCTGGTTTTTGTACGGCAGCGGTTCGTAGTTTGAGACTCATCAGAACCAAATGGTGGTCGCTTCCCACATTGGCATTTCTTATACTCCGGACATCACACATAGACTTCCTCCATCGCTGCTGAATCATGATATGATCAATTTGGTTTTCGGTTTGACCATCCGGATGCACCCAGGTAATTTTGTTGCACGTCTTATGCTTAAATACAGTCCCACCTATCACAAGACGATTCGCGTTACAAAAGTCGACAAGCAAGTCACCATTTTCATTCCGTGACCCCACGCCATTACTTCCCATCACGCGTTCCAGTCCGTAATTGTCTGAACCGACTTGGGCATTAAGGTCTCCCATAACGACTATGATGTCGGCTCTCGGAACACTACTGTAAACCGAGTTAAGATGAGTGTAGAACGCGGTTTTGTCTTCCTCGGTCGCTTCATTTGTGGGGGCGTAGCACTGAATAATTGTGACGTTACGAATTTTTGAACGAAACCTTGCTGTCATTAATCTCGCAGAAATGGGCGCCCATGAGATCAAACTACGCCTCGCTTCTTCGTTCAACATAATTCCGACACCATGCAGTCTTTGGCCACCCTCTCTTTCATCTTCGCCGGAATACAGCATTCTCGTCTGTCCAGTGTCTGATCCTGATTCAGCTCTTCCTCTCCACTTAGTTTCGCTTATGCCCAGGATACTGATCTTTAGGCGAAGCATTTCACGCTCAACCTGCTCGTATCTACCATCGCTGTACAAGGATCGAACGTTCCATGCTCCGATTTTCGTACGTATGCGGTAGCCAAAAGTAACATTTGCGCTTCTTGAAAGACTTCTTCTATTTGTCAACGATTCATTTATTATTATGGCGTCTTGATTGACGCTCGTACATGAAGGATGCCGCACCCCCAAATCCGATGTGCGGTTTACTGCAGCCGAAGCTACAGAAGGATTTTCTATAAAAAGATTACCTCTTGGGGACTCATTTCCATTTGTTGTCATAATTCATGTATTTGCATATATCCTTCCACCATGGTGTTTTCCGAGATATGATTAATAACATACATAAGCTTAGATTTGACAGGCACACCCGCCTTTTGTATGGTCAAACACATAACTGCTCGAGGCCGCCCACTATGGGAAAACAGACGCCTTTTGCAGCCGCCCAATATGGGTTACAGACGCTACCTGCTGCTGCCGTTGGCCTTTTACCAAAAAAAGCTCCTCCGCCACCAGACTATCATGCCGTTGACCGCCACCTGCAGTTCATCCGCCTTAAGGGGGCTTTTAACCATCCCGAGGACAAGTTTGTGCCCTGACCAGCATAGCTGGGTTGTCTGCTTATCCCGGCATCCATTCGGTCCCCCTGCACGTTAGCGTTACCCGCCCTCTACCACGCGGAGGTGTGCATAGGGATTTTCCTATCATTGAGCCTAGGGCCATATGGCGTCCTAGCACTCTCAAGTACTTTTAGAGGGCAAAACAAAAGAATATTACTTTTAATTGTCTTTGAAATCATAATTATAAAAACCCTGAGCACTGGCAATTATTTCCTGGGTGTCTGAATTTAAACAAAACCCCTGGATAAATAGAATTCACAGTGTATACATGCTGTGATTTCTATATGAATCGGTAAACATCCACCAAAATTTGCGTCTTAGAAGGGTACAACAGCATCTAACTGATGAGCCCAACTGTTGTACCTGAGCGAAACGCAATGGAGTAGAGTTCACTTAAAATTCTTTATTTGAACTTAATTCATTCGCTCCACTAAAACAAAAGAATATTACTTTTAATTTTCTTTAAAATCATAACTAGGCGATGAATTGGTTAGGAGTATGCACCAGCTCATCTGTAAAATATGGTCGGAAGAAAGCATGCCCGATGAATGGAACCTCAGCATTGTTTGCCCGATCCTCAAGAAAGGCGATCCTCTGGACTGCACCAACTACAGAGGCATCAGTCTTCTTAATATCGCCTCCAAGATCTTCTCTGCCGTACTTTGTGAACGCCTGAAGCCATTCGTCAACAACCTGATAGGTCCATATCAGTGTGGCTTTAGGCCAGGGAAGTCCACCATCGACCAAATATTCGCACTACGGCAGATCTTGGAGAAAACCCAGGAGTTTCAAATCGATACCCACCACCTTTTCATCGATTTCAAGGCCGCGTATGACAGCATTTATAGAGACGAGCTATATAGAGCAATGTCTAGTTTTGGCATCCCTGCCAAACTCGTCCGTTTGTGCAGGATGACGATGAGAATGCACTGCTCCATCGAGGTCGGCAAGGCGACGCGCTGTCATGCGACTTCTTCAACGTCGTTCTTGAAAGAATAGTGCAAAACTCTCACGTCAACACTAGAGGCACAATCTTTCAAAAGTCCGTCCAATTACTCGCTTACGCTGACGAGACGAGCCACAAAAGTGAAAAGCCAACGACTAAGATGGCTGGGTCACCTAGAGCGAATGGACACCAATGCTCCGGCCCGGAAAGCCTCTGAATCCAACGGATTCCTGTCAATAGAGACTGGAAGTGTGGTGCTAGAATGTCGGCTTGAAGTGAACTGCCAGATAAGCGATTACTCCCACTTAGAACCCTCACGTTACACCAAAATGATTTCGAGTCCTTACATCTTACAAGTTTTTAGCTAGGTTTACTGTGTAGTTAAGCTGCTTATTTCGACATACTTGCTTATATAATTTGTTTGCTTCCAAATAAAAAGATTTAGAGAAGTCAGAGTTTGATTTCCTAAACAAGTTTAGAAAAGCAAATGCCTTACTACGGAGTCTGCTACACTCATAATCAAACCATTTACATTTAAATATCGTCTGATTAGTGCCTCTGCTTTGGGAAGTGAAAGATCTTATCACATTTAAGATTTTGTCTGCAACATGATCAATAGAAATAGAAGTAAGAGAGGGAAGTTAAACAATTTTACGGTCTAACCTATCTTGATAAAAATCCACATCATGAAGTAACCACCTAAGCCTAGACAGATTGTTGTTTATCTCAGCGGCAGGGGTTTCTTTAAAGAAACTGACACAAGCGAGGATCGGAAAATAGGTTGAAAAAGTTGCTGCTATGACTTCAAAATCATCTATAGCCTGAAGCAATGATGTTCAAAGGGTAGACATGGTGCATTCAAGAGGACACAAGCGTCCACAAGATTTTTTTCGAACAATAAATATGAAATATGAAATATGAAACCTCTGTCTATCAACTCCTACTCTCACCTCCCCGCGGTGAACATCGGGTGCCTTGTGCCTTAAACTGAAGATGGGGTTCCAATCCCTGTGGACGGTTTAAGGGGGCAGCAAAAGAGAGAGCGGGGGGAGGAGTGTTCCCACTAAAGCACTTCTCCTTCATCCAGGCGGCAGTGAAAGAATTCTCCAGATAGAATCAACGGTGGCGTCTAGAGTTCCAGTAAGGTTGAACTGCTTAGTGAACACCTTATACGGGCTACTACGACATATTCGGAGCTCAGGCCTATAAGGAGCGGTTAATCCGGCTCCCCGCCCTTGGAGTTATATTGTAAGGGTCTGCTCCTCCAGGTTGGGGGTCGTGCCGTCGGGGTGACTTCCCGGCCACGTAAAACTTTTTTAGTTGCGAAGCAACAACAAGTCTCGGATACGGACGGATTTACTGTTGACGAACCTAGCAAACGAAATAAGGACAACGAACTTCGGATCTGCACGTGGAATGTTCTGTCTTTCTATAGACCACGTGCAGCCAAACATTTAGCGGAGGCCCTAGACTGCTACAAAGCAGACATCACCGCCATCCAAGAAGTGCGATGGGATTGGCCGAGCAAGAGAAAACTGAAAGACTGCGATAATTACTACGGTGACTGTTATCGACCACAAGGGCAGCGTCTATTTGGATGTGGATTCGTCGTTAGAGGCAGACTTAGGCAAGAAGTCTTGAGTTTCAACTATGTGAACGAGCGCCTCACGACAATTCGCATCAAGGCTAAATTCGCCAACATTAGCCTCATATGCGCGCATGCCCCCACAGAGGAGAACGATGACGACACCAAGGATAAGTTCTACGAGCTCCTGGACAAGACATATGAGCAATGCTCTAGCTATGACATTCAAATTGTCTTGGGTGATTTCAATGCCAAACTAGGAAAAGGAGACGTCTTTGGTGGCACAATCGGAAGATATAGCCTGCACGACACCACCTCCGATAACGGACTCAGGCTAATCGACTTTGCTGCGGGGTGAAATGTTGTGGTAGCCAGTACGCAGCTCCCGCATCTCGATATACACAAGGGGACATGGTGAATTCCTGGTCAATCAACCGCTAACCAGATTGACCACATTGCGATCGATGCAAGGCACTCCTCCAGTATGAAGGATGTCCGAACGATCCGAGGAGCCAACGTTGACTCGGACCACTACCTCGTTGTAGCCAAGGTAATGCTACGGATATCCAAACCAAAGCCAAAGCAGGGAAATACTGTAAGTAAGTTTAACGTCGGACGGCTACAGTCACCAGAAATCACCAGGTCCTTCTCCGATCTAGTCTCTCACACCCTCGTAAATAGTCATGCCACCAACTGCAAGCATCGAGAACCAGTGGAAGAATTGCCAGGAAGCCATCAGAGATGCCGCCTCTGACGTGTTGGGCTTTGATCGACCACCACAGCGAAACCCCTGGTTTGACGAAGAATGCCGACAAGTACATGCAGCCAAACAACAGGCATACAAAGCGGCGCTGCATAGAAGGACCAGAGCTGCTCGCGAGCTCTACGAGCAGAAGAGGAGAGAGGAACACAAGCTTCTAAGATGGAAAAAGAGAGAGCATGAGAAGCGTGCGATCGAGGTAATAGAGGGATGCCATTGCTGGAATGAAGTCCGGAAGTTTTACTAAAAGGTAAAGAGAACCTCCCAGGGTTACAAGGCCCGGACCGAAGCCTTCAAGGACGATCAGGGGAACATCGTAGTAGAATCGCAGTCGGTGCTGAGGATATGGAAAAATCATTTCTGCAAATTGTATAACGGCGATGACGAACCGAATTCCGCTACCATGCAGATTGCACCATTCAACCTGGACGACGTAGGCCAACAATTCCGTCCACCCGATCTCGACGAAGTAAAGATAGCTATATCTAAACTTAAGTCCAATAAAGCTGCTGGAGCTGATGGCCTTGCGGCTGAGCTATTCAAAGCGGCTGGCGATGAATATTACAGAATATTACTTTTAATTTTCTTTAAAATCATAATTATAAAAAGCCTGAGCACTGGCATTTATTTTCTGGGTGTCTGAATTTAAACAAATTCCCCTGATAAATAGAATTGACAGTGTATACATGCTGTGATTTCTATATGAGTCGGTAAACATCCACCAAAATTTGCGTCTTAGAAGGGTACAACAGCATCTAACTGATGAGCCCAACTGTTGTACCTGGGCGAAACGCAATATATGGAGTAGAGCTCACTTAAAATTCTTTATTTGAACTTAATTCATTCGCTCCACTAAAACAAAAGAATATTACTTTTAACTGTCTTTAAAATCATAATTATAAAAAGCCTGAGCACTGGCATTTATTTCCTGGGTGTCTGAATTTAAACAAAACCCCTGGATAAATAAAATTCACAGTGTATACATGCTGTGATTTCTATATGAATCGGTAAACATCCACCAAAATTTGCGTCTTAGAAGGGTACAACAGCATCTAACTGATGAGCCCAACTGTTGTACCTGGGCGAAACGCAATGGAGTAGAGTTTACTTAAAATTCTTTATTTGAACTTAATTCATTCGCTCCACTAAAACAAAAGAATATTACTTTTAATTTTCTTTAAAATCATAACTAGGCGATGAATTGGTTAGGAGTATGCACCAGCTCATCTGTAAAATATGGTCGGAAGAAAGCATGCCCGATGAATGGAACCTCAGCATTGTTTGCCCGATCCTCAAGAAAGGCGATCCTCTGGACTGCACCAACTACAGAGGCATTAGTCTTCTTAATATCGCCTCCAAGATCTTCTTTGCCGTACTTTGTGAACGCCTGAAGCCATTCGTCAACAACCTGATAGGTCCATATCAATGTGGCTTTAGGCCAGGGAAGTCCACCATCGACCAAATATTCGCACTACGGCAGATCTTGGAGAAAACCCAGGAGCTTCAAATCGATACCCACCACCTTTTCATCGATTTCAAGGCCGCGTATGACAGCATCTATAGAGACGAGCTATATAGAGCAATGTCTAGTTTTGGCATCCCTGCCAAACTCGTCCGTTTGTGCAGGATGACGATGGGAATGCACGCTGCTCCATCGAGGTCGGCAAGGCGACGCGCTGTCATGCGACTTCTTCAACGTCGTTCTTGAAAGAATAGTGCAAAACTCTCACGTCAACACTAGAGGCACAATCTTTCAAAAGTCCGTCCAATTACTCGCTTACGCTGACGACATTGAAATAACCGGACAAACCAGGCGTGATGTCAGTGGTGCTTTTGTGAGTATTGAGAAGGAAGCCAAGAAGATAGGTTTAACGGTGAATGAAAGCAAAACGAAATATATGCTGTCAACAAGAAAGGACACAGACACCGACGTCTCGGACAGAACGTCACTATAGACAGCTATAATTTTGAGGTGGTCAGAGACTTTGTCTACCTAGGATCCGCTATAAACTCAGCGAACGATACCAGTGCTGAGATCAAACGAAGAATTACTCTTGCCAATCGCTGTTTCTTTGGGCTAAGAAGGCAATTGGCAATTGTCCCTGTATAAGACGCTTATCATCCCGGTCCTGATGTATGGTGCAGAGGCATGGACACTGTTAACGGTGGATAAGAACGCGTTAGGCTGTTTTGAGAGGAAAATTCTCCGGGTAATTTTTGGTCCCGTCTGCATAGATGGGGAATGGAGAAGAAGATACAACCACGAACTGTTTGGGCTGTACAGCGACACCAACCTAGCCACAAAAGTGAAAAGCCAACGACTAAGATGGCTGGGTCACCTAGAGCGAATGGACACCAATGCTCCGGCCCGGAAAGCCTTTGAATCCAACCCCGTGGGACAACGCAGTAGAAGTGGACAGCGTAAAAGGTGGCACACGCAAGTGGAAGAGGACCTCAACCAACTTGGCGTGCGAAACTGGAGACAGCTAACTAAAAACCGACCCTGCTGAAAGAAGCTTGTTGGTTGAGGCCTTGGTCCACCCCGGACTGTAGCGCCACCTTAAGTAAGTAAGTAAGCCTGAAGCAATTCACCAGAAACCAGAAACTGCACAAACTGCACCATGTACATCCGCTCTTGACGTACCATTTAAAACCCAGTAGCCAAAACTCTCAAGTAGTTCCAATAAGGCCCTACCATTTCCATTCAAAGTGTCATCCTTAGAGCTTCTAATTGATCTCATATTCGACCAAGTATTCAACTGCTCAAGGTAAGAATTCTGAAAAAGCCCGATTCTAGCATTCAGATCTCCAATTAATATAATATTATTTAGGTTTAAATTATTTAAAAAATCGCTCAGGTCATTAAAATCATTCAACCAATTATTACAATTAAGGTAAAAGGGTACAATAAAGTGGCTTCTACGATTACCATTACCATCTATTTGAATAACTATTTTTCATTAATAAGTCTAGTTTTAGCAAAATTAAGAATTTTACTTTTTTTAATACCGCAGATAATACCACCACTAGCTCTACCATGAATATTATTTCTTACTGCAGGAATATAGCTGATATTAAAATCCTTAAAATATTAAGAAATTTCGTTCTGAACTTTTTCTTCTAGAAAAGTTTCAATTAATATAATTATATCGTATTTTTGAATTAATTTAAAAAAATTTGTTCTTTATACCAGCTATATTATAACTAAAAATATGAAGTTTAGTTGAATTAGTATTATTTTTACTTATTTTATGGCAGACGGTACTGTTATCCTATTGCAGGTTCTGGTTCAATGATAGCACTCTCGACGGTAGAAGGTCAGTCTGATTTTCTCCCTCGCTGCTGTCAAAATATTCAAGTGCACCCACTCCAAATTATTGTTGTTGTATGAAAGTCATCTCACTTGTTATAAACAAATGATTTGTCATCGATTTGTAGTTTGTCTTTTTTCGGTGCAGGAGTGATCTGTCTTCTCATCTAAAGGAGGTGCACGGTATGCTCGTTAGATTTGCGGGACAAAAGTTCTTTTTGAGACTCCAATAGCTCACATCTGTCAGTCATTTTGGCTAATTTTCGAGTTTATGGTGTTTAATGATGAAATTTCTTGTGAAAGTGAATTGACGTCCATATTTTTGGCAAGACAGTTTGTTTGTTGTATTTTAAGTGTTTACTTACTTACTTACTTACTTAAGGTGGCGCTACAGTCTTCCAGCCGGCTCGGTTTCTAGCTAGCTGTCTCCAGTTTCGCATGCCAAGTTGGTGGAGGTCCTCTTCCACTTGCGTGAGTTATGTTTGTTTATATATAAATACAAATTAAATAAAAACAAAACGTATTGTTTGAGGTTGGTCTTAAGACTAAATTCTTTATTTCTTATACTTCTTACACTATCCTAACAATTAAATGATTAATACGCTTAATTTAATGTTTCAGCAAAAGAGGTTCGTTGGCTCAATTGTTGCAACAGTAGAACGGGAAGCTTTTGCAATTCATAATTATTAATTATAAATTGCTTCTTCCGTTGCAACGATTGCAAAACAGAGTTCAACGCTTCTTGTGCTCTATTTTGGGAAAGTGTTACGTTAAGGTGAATGTCTGAATGTAACACCTCCCCCCCTTGACCTGAGATACTCCTGGATCTCATATAAACACAATTTCTTTTTATTAGTTAAAATGTACATATATTAATAGCATTTAACATTTATGCAATAGATCTTAACATTATTTTTTTTTTATTGTTGGTTTGTACAATTTTTAAAATTATAATAGGGAATCAATAAGCTAAATTTGGAATGTAAATTGTGTAGGTTGTTTACTAACAAAACAAAAACAATAGATATGGTAATAAAATTAAATATATAAAAGTTATTCCAAACCATATCTCTTCTTTATTTTACTCAAATCAAAAATATCAGCATTATATTCTTTTACTTCTGTCTTATTTATATCTGATTTAATTTGTACTTTTAACTTATTTTGTCTTTGACAAATTAAGATTAAAATTAGAATAACGGCACCAAGTATAAAAATTGTTGTACTGACAAGGCTATAGTTTACAATTTTATGGTATTTAAGCTCTTTTATTTCTTCAATGTTTTTCTCATTACTTAGAATAATATTTTCAAAGTGTAAGGGTATTTCATTATAAGTTACATTTTGTTTGCTTGGTATTATATATCTTTCCACTAGCTCAAAGATGTTATTGCTAAATTGCCATTTTTCAATTTTAATAGAGCAGTTAACAAAAGTTATAAAATAATTTCCGGTCATATTGAATTTTCGTTCATCACAAGTACTTTTAAAATTTTTAAATTTTATATTATTCAAAATTAAAATATCATTTCCTATTTCATTTATTTAATTTTCAGAACTACGAACAAGCTTACAATTTTTCTTTACTATGCAATTTTTACTTGGTTTAAGTTCTCGCAGATTTAATTCGGGTTGATAAGTAAATGTTTTACTACCAATTCAAATTCTTCTTCGACCTGCAAATATTTAGAGTTGGCAATTGGGAAAATTAACTTTTTATCAGTTGAAATAAATTCAGTAGGAATTTTTATTGCAAAAACTAATGCATCTTTTCGATACTTCGCTAAACCAGTTCTCACATTGCTCAATTTTTGAAGGTCAAAATTATATTCATTTATTTCTATATCGCTAAGAATATTTGGATGGATTATTCCTAATCTGGAAGAAACAACATTGTCTTGAATTTGGTTGATTTGTTCTCTCAACATATTGATTCTCAGTTGTTGTTCCAGATATTGTTCATTTTTAATAACTTGTTTTTCTACTTTTTCAATTATTTCAATTTTATTAAAAATCTTACCTCTATCTGATTCTATAATATTTTTTAACAAGGTAAGTGAGTTATTAAAATTTGAGTTAATTTTTACTTGCTGGTTAATAGTTTTATATGCGGTATGGCTATTATCCTCAGAGATTTTTAAACGAGCTTCTATATCAGATCTATCATTTTCATCTAAAGTTCCAAATGCCCACATTAATCCCGTTCCCACTATATTTAATAAACCTCTTTTATTTTTACGAGGGAGTAAAGTCAGTATTTTATTTTTCAAAGAATTAATTTGGTTTATCAAAATTGATTTATTAGTTATATTAAGGTTGTTAATATTATTCTCGAGATCTATTATAATATTCGTAATTTCTTGGGGATATATTACATGTACAACTATATCAAATTTGTTAGCAATTTCTACTTCATCTACCTTTATTTCTGCGTATCCTAGGTCTGAATCAATTTTTTCAATGATTAGAGCTTGCTTCGTTGACGTGAAAAACATGCAGATTATTATCCATAAATAGAACATCTGAAAATTTTAACAGATACTATTATATGTTTTGTATTTGAATTAAAAAAAATATAAATTATTCACTACTTTATGAAAACTAGGAACCAAATTGGATCAAGAAGAAGACACGAATTTGGAAGGTCTCTTAATATTTGATTCGTGAACATTTCTTAAAGAGTATTTCCTAAACTTCGGCTTTTCTTTGTGCCTCAAACTAGCATAATTTTTTATGAATCCTGTTTTGCGAGTTTCAGTGTAGTTTTCTCTCTTCTCATTTTGTTTTGCAATAACTTTATTCTTTCTATCTTCTAACCTTTTTCTAATTATTATTTTATCAACTTTGTTATTCTGAATGTCAAATGGACTTGCTTTGGTTGTAGAATGGAAAGAACTATTGTAAAGCTCGACAGCTTTTGCCATTTGCTCTTTTATTGGAATTTTATTCTCAAAATTTAGTGTTCGAATGCGTTCGGTTAGTGTATTATTTAAGCGTTCCACATCGGCATTGCCAGTATGATTATTATGTTTCACAAAATGCACTTGAATGCCTTCATCCCTACAAAACTGTTTTATATTGATACTGTTGAACTCGTTATCAAATATTATTTTTTTTATTCTACCTTTGATTGAAATATATTGTCTTATTTTTTCTATCAAAGTCCTGTGATTTGTATCCTCAAGTGGAAAAGTAAGGGCATGTTTAGAAAATTTATCAATGAAATTTATAAAATTTTGTTTACTGTTGGTGTAAACATCTATATGAATTATCTCATTTAAATCTGTGGCAGTTTGTGAAATTTCGAACTTCTTTTTTATAGGATTTCTATCATATTTTGCGCCCGAGCAAATATCACAATTATTTACTACTTTGTTTATTAAAATTTTAAGGTTCGGGTGGTAAATTTTCGTTTTCATTCCTTCATAGTTAGCTACGATTCCTGAATGACCCGATTCTTTTTTATGATACAAGGCTATTTGTTTTATTGCTTCTTCTTCGTCTCTTAAGTCTCTAGCAAAAAATTTACATTTTAAAAATTTGACTTGTTGATTGCTAGAAGAAAATTCCATTAATTTTCCTTGCACAATTTCGTAAAATGAATGATTTAGTTCTGAATAAATAGCAACTTTTCCTTTATTGTTGTGTCTTCGGACTATATTTGATATATTGTCAGGAATGTCATTTCTTTCAATATATATTCTTTTATTGCCTAATATATTTTCAGTTTCAGATTCCTTAATTTCGCAAACTATTAACTGAGTTTTGAACCGGTTTACAACTGTATCTAGTGTAGGAATTTGATCATTTTCATTATTCATTTCATCCAGTAAATTGATTTCATTTGTACTTACATTGATTCGACTCAGAAAATCAGCTAGTTTATTTTCCTTGCCGACAATATAATCAACTTTTGCATCGTACTCTCCTAATTGTACGAGCCACCGTTGTAGTTTCGAGTTAAAATCTTTCCCTATATTTTTTGTGTGTAGCCATTTAATGGGCTGATGATCGGTGCACAAGTCGAACTCTCTTCCAAAAAGATAGGGTCTGAAATATTTAACTCCCCAAACAATGGCAAGTAACTCTTTTTCAATTGTAGAGTAATGTTTTTCGTGTTTATTTAAAGTACGGGATGCAAAAGATACGGGATGCCCATCTTGAATTAAGGCCGCACCTAGTGCAAAATTACTTGCGTCAGTCACCAGCTTAAATCGTTTTTTAAAGTCTGGGTATTTTAGGATTGGGTGTTCAGTTATTATTTCTTTCAGTTTTTCAAATGCTGTTATATAATTGGGATCGTTGGGATTTACCTTTGAATTCTTTTTTAAGTATCGTACCATAGGATAGGCGACTTTAGCGTAATCCTTTATAAACTTCCTGTAATAACCAGTTAACCCAAGAAAAGATTTAATCTGTTTCTGTGTGGTTGGAAGTTTAAGATCTCGGATAATACTGATTTTATCCGGATTTGGTTAAACTCCATTTTGAGTTAATGTATGTCCAAGATACTCGGTTTCTTTTGCTAAGAACTTGCACTTATCGATTTGAACTTTAAGCCCAGCCTTTTGTAAGGTCTCGAGGATAGATTTTAAATTTATTACATGTTCTTCAAAAGAAGTACTGAAAATTAAAATATCGTCTAAATAAACGACGCAAATTTTGTTAATGAAGTTTTTCAATACTGAATTCATGAGCCTTTGAAATGTTGAAGGCGCATTTTTCAGGCCAAATGGCATTCTCACATACTCAAAGTGACCAAAAGGTGTTGAGAATGTTGTCTTTTTTCTATCCTCAGGTTTGACCAGGATTTGGTGAAAACCTTTGGCCAAATCGAGGGTAGTAAAATACTGTGATTTTCCCAATTTATCTAATATTGTATCAATATTAGGTATTGGAAACTTATCGCTCACAGTGACCTCATTCAACTTCCTATAGTCTATAACTATTCTCCAATTTTGATTACCGTGTATATCCTTTTTCTTTGGTACAACCCATAGAGGACTATCATATGGAGAATAACTTTCAGTTATAATACCTTGTTTTAATATTTCATTATTCTGACGATGTATTTCTTCCTCATGAATTTTGGGGTACCGGTATATTTTTGAGAAAACTGGTTTGTCAGTTGAAGTAATAATTTCGTGAGCTATTTCATGAGTAAACGTTAAGTTATCTCCCTCTTTGTAAAAAACACTTGCATACTTCTTCAGTAAATTCATAGTTCCTGCCTTTTCTTCTTTGTTCATGTGTTCAGTTTTAACATTATGAAGTAATGGGTCTAAAGATGGCTCCAAGGAGCAAATTTTGTTTGGATCGTAGGGGCTACTGTTGATAAACTCGATAGTATTTTTATTGACTTCAATACAACGGTTTCTAAGGTCAATATTGATATTAAAATAGATAAGAATGTTAAGCCCTAAAATAGCGTCATAGCTTCTGCCTTTAAAATCGAAAACATTCCATGTCACATTTTCTACTGAATTGAATTCTTCTGGGGCGGGAGTAATAATTTTTGTGGTTATAAAATTTGAGCCACTTAATGTAGAGAAGTATTCTGGCTCTGTTAAAATTTGTGTTTCAAAACCATTTAAAACGTTAGGTTTTATTACACTGGTCGTAGATCCAGTGTCAATCAGGCATCTAATTGTTTGTTTTTTAATTGTCAAATTAACTAACGGTAATTTCTGTTTTGAGGCTGTTTCTAAAAATTTGTGTTAATTTCTCGATTTTCTTGAACTGATCGATTTTGGTTAAAAACATTATAATTTGTTTGATTGGGTAAAAACTGACGATTTGGAGTATTATTTTCAAAAGACGTTTGATTTGAGCTTTGATTTCTTATATTACTTGGATTATTACTAACGTTCCTATTTATTCCATTATTAAATCTTGAAAAATGTAAACCATTGTGATTGAAACGAGTGGGATAATTGTTTTGCCTTAAAAAATCTGAGCTACTGTTATTGTAACTTGTTCGATGTCTTATGTCTATGTTTCTAAAATCGTCTAACATTTTAAGTTTAGAATATTTATTATATATCTGAGTTAATGAATGACCGTCTTCGATATGTGCTCTTACATTTCCATCTATTTTTTCTATAATTATATTCACTAAATCTCTATCTACATTTTCACATTTATATATTTCTGGTTTATTGGGATCATAATCGTAAATTTCATTAATTTCATAATTAATTTCTCTAAAAATATTAAATAATTCTTCTAAATTTCTCACCTTTACTTGTCGACCATAGTTGAAAAGGTCTGAGTAGTTTTTTTTTTCGGTCTGTATTGTTGAATGAGTTCCTCTTTCACCTTGATCCACGTTAGCTTCTCTCCAATTCTTCTAATACATCTCGCGGCATCTCCAAGTAACTTCTCGTTGAAAATGATGCTCATTCCGTACTCATAAAGATCCTTGCTGTCACCGCAAATCGATCCAGTTGACTCCACTGACTTTATAAAAGATGACAGTTTGTAATCGTCTTTTCCTTCAAAAGCCTTTATGCAACGAAATTGTTGAATCACTTTATCAGGGGTTAACGAAAGTGATGAGATATGCGGTTGTTCAGGTTGATGGTCTTGTTGTTGATTCCGAATAATATGTTCATCTTGAAGTGCAATTATTTCTTGCAGAACTTCTATTTTTTCATGTAATTCTTCGATTGATGGCATTTCTTTTTTTTTTTATTATAAGCAGGTATTTGTTTTTTTTTTTCCTCAACTAAACTTTTTATTGTTTATATTGTTATATTTTTTTTTTGTAATCACAATTTTACACTCGGATATGACAACAATCACTCGAATTTCTTCTTTTATTTTTTTTGTATACGAACGAATTATAGTTTTTTTTTCTTTTTGTTATGCCCTTTTCTTGAGATAGGGAATTGTTTTGTTTTTGACTGCACTGCCACTTGATTTAATATTTGTTCGTTTTATCTTTTCTTTTCTTTAGAAAAAAAAAAGCACCGACTGCGCCAGTTATGTTTGTTTATATATAAATACAAATTAAATAAAAACAAAACGTATTGTTTGAGGTTGGTCTTAAGACTAAATTCTTTATTTCTTATACTTCTTACACTATCCTAACAATTAAATGATTAATACGCTTAATTTAATGTTTCAGCAAAAGAGGTTCGTTGGCTCAATTGTTGCAACAGTAGAACGGGAAGCTTTTGCAATTCATAATTATTAATTATAAATTGCTTCTTCCGTTGCAACGATTGCAAAACAGAGTTCAACGCTTCTTGTGCTCTATTTTGGGAAAGTGTTACGTTAAGGTGAATGTCTGAATGTAACACGTGCGCCATCTTTTACGCTGTCCACCTCTACTGCGTTGTCCCACGGGGTTGGATTCAAAGACTTTCCGGGCCGGAGCATTGGTGTCCATTCGCTCTAGGTGACCCAGCCATCTTAGTCGTTGGCTTTTCACTTTTGTGGCTAGGTCAGTGTCGCTGTACAGCCCATACAGTTCGTGGTTGTATCTTCTCCTCCATTCCCCATCTATGCAGACGGGACCAAAAATCACCCGGAGAATTTTCCTCTCGAAACAGCCTAACGCGTTCTCATCCACCGTTAGCAGTGTCCATGCTCTGCACCATACATCAGGACCGGGATGATAAGCGTCTTATACAGGGACAGTTTAGTTGCTCGAGAGAGGGCTTTGCTTCTCAATTGCCTTCTTAGCCCGAAGAAACAGCTATTGGCAAGAGTAGTTCTTCGTTTGATCTCAGCACTGGTATCGTTCGCTGAGTTTATAGCGGATCCTAGGTAGACAAAGTCTCTGACCACCTCAAAATTATAGCTGTCTAAAGTGACGTTCTGTCCTAGACGTCGGTGTTGGGTGTCCTTTCTTATTGACAGCATAGATATACTTCGTTTTGCTTTCATTCACCGTTAAACCCATCTTCTTGGCTTCCTTCTCAATGCTCACAAAAGCACCACTGACATCACGCTTTGTTCGTCCCATTATGTCAATGTCATCAGCGTAAGCGAGTAATTGGACGGACTTTTGAAAGATTGTGCCTCTAGTGTTGACGTGAGAGTTTTGCACTATTCTTTCAAGAACGATGTTGAAGAAGTCGCATGACAGCGCGTCGCCTTGCCTAAAACCTTTTTTGACATCAAAGGTGTCGGTGAGGTCTTTGCCGACCTTGATGGAGCAGCGTGCATTCTCCATCGTCATCCTGCACAAACGGACGAGTTTGGCAGGGATGCCAAAACTAGACATTGCTCTATATAGCTCGTCTCTATAGATGCTGTCATACGCGGCCTTGAAATCGATAAAAAGGTGGTGGGTATCGATTTGAAACTTCTGGGTTTTCTCCAAGATCTGCCGTAGTGCGAATATTTGGTCGATGGTGGACTTCCCTGGCCTAAAGCCACACTGATATGGACCTATCAGGTTGTTGACGAATGGCTTCAGGCGTTCACAAAGTACGGCAGAGAAGATCTTGTAGGCGATATTAAGAAGGCTGATGCCCCTGTAGTTGGTGCAGTCCAGAGGATCGCCTTTCTTGAGGATCGGGCAAACAATGCTGAGGTTCCATTCATCGGGCATGCTTTCCTCCGACCATATTTTACAGATGAGCTGGTGCATTCTCCTAACCAATTCATCGCCAGCCACTTTGAATAGTTCAGCCGCAAGGCCATCAGCTCCAGCAGCTCTATTGGACTTAAGTTTAGATATGGCTATCCTCACTTCATCAAGATCGGGTGGACGGAATTGTTGGCCTACGTCGTCCAAGTTGAATGGTGCAATTTGCATGTTAGCGGAATTCGGTTCGTCATCGCCGTTATACAATTTGCAGAAATGATTTTTCCATATCCTCAGCACCGACTGCGATTCCACCACGATGTTCCCCTGATCGTCTTTGCAGGCTTCGGTTCGGGCCTTGTAAACTTGGGAGGTTTTTTTTACTTTTTGGTAAAACTTCCGAACTTCATTCCTGCAGTGGCATCTCTCTAACTCCTCGATCGCGCGCTTCTCATGCTCTTTCTTCTTCCTTCTAAGAAGCTTGTGTTCCTCTCTCCTCTTCTGCTCGTAGAGCTCGCGAGCGGCTCTGGTCCTTCTATGCAGCGCCGCTTTGTATGCCTGTTGTTTGGATGCATGTACTTGCCGGCATTCTTCGTCGAACCAGGGGTTTCGCTGTGGTGGTCGTGCAAAGCCCAGCACGTCAGAGGCGGCATCTCTGATGGCTTCCTGGCAGTTTTTCCACTGGTTCTCGATGTTTGCAGTTGGCGGCAAAGGACTAGTTAAGAGGGCGCGAGAGACTCGATCGGAAAAGGACCTGGCGATTTCCTGCGACTGTAGCCGTCCGACGTCGAACTTCCTCACAGTATTTCCCTGTTTTGGCTTTGGTCTGGATATCCGTAGCATTACCTTTGCTACAACGAGGTAGTGGTCCGAGTCAACGTTGGCTCCTCGGATCGTTCGGACATCCTTGATACTGGAGGAGTGCCTTGCGTCGATCGCAATGTGGTCAATTTGGTTGGCGGTTGATTGACCAGGAATTCGCCATGTCCCCTTATGTATATCGAGATGCGGGAACTGCGTACTAGCTACCACAACGTTTCGCCCCGCAGCAAAGTCGATTAGCCTGAGTCCGTTATCGGAGGTGGTGTCGTGCAGGCTGTATCTTCCGATTGTGCCACCAAAGACGTCTTCTCTTCCCAGTTTGGCATTCAAATCACCCAAGACAATTTTAATGTCATAGCTAGGGCATTGCTCATATGTCTTGTCCAGGAGCTCGTAGAACTCGTCCTTGGTGTCGTCATCGTTCTCCTCTGTGGGGGCATGCGCGCATATCAGGCTGATGTTGGCGAATTTAGCCTTGATGCGAATTGTCGTGAGGCGCTCGTTCACATAGTTGAAACTCAAGACTTCTTGCCTAAGTCTGCCTCTAACGACGAATCCACATCCAAAGAGACGCTGCCCTTTTGGTCGGTAACAGTCACCGTAGTAGATATCGCAGTCTTTCAGTTTTCTCTTGCCCGGCCCATCCCATCGCACTTCTTGGATGGCGGTGATGTCTGCTTTGTAGCAGTCTAGGGCCTCCGCTAAATGTTTGGCTGCACGTGGTCTATAGAGAGACAGAACATTCCACGTGCAGATCCGAAGTTCGTTGTCCTTATTTTGTTTGCTTGGTTCGTCAACAGTAAATCCATCCGTATCCGAGGCTTGTTGGTGCTTCGCAACTAAGATAGCTTTACGTGGCCGGGAAGTCACCCCGACGGCACGACCCCCAACCTGGAGGACCAGACCCTTACAATATAACTCCAAGGGCGGGGAGCCGGATTAACCGCTCCTTATAGGCCTGAGCTCCGAATATGTCGTAGTAGCCCGTATAAGGTGTTCACTAAGTAGTTCAGCCTAACTGGAACTGTAGACGCCACCGTTGATTCCATCTTGAGAATTCTTCCGCTGCCGCCTGGATGAAGGAGAAGTGCCTTAGTGGGAACACTGAGTGTTTAGATTTTTTTAAAAAATATTTAAGCATTTGAACTTCTGATGACTTTTAATTTCAACTCTTATTTTTATTCTATAAAAACAATAAATTCGATGAAATTTTATTCTCATATTATTTATATTTTTATAAAAATTGTAATAGTTTGAATGAATACGAAATTATTGTATGAGGTGTTACTTGGTTTATAGAGAAAATGTCAATTCTTTCGAGCACATTTTCCTGAAAATCAATAGTAAGCTTGAATATTAAGAAATAAAATGAATCTTAAACAAAAACACCATGGTGGAAGGAGGTATCAACTAAAAGATAATACAAAAAGTTTATATTTTTATAAAAAAAGTAATACTTCGAAGGAATATGAATCTATTGTTAAAGGTGCAACTTGGTTAAGAGAGAAAATACCACTTCTTCGAGTGCATGTGCCTGTGCTTAAAATATTTAATAAATAACATTTTCAAACAGAAAGCATAGATAATGGATTCTTAAAGATGTTTACATACATTATAAATTCGTAAATATTTTGTTAAATATTATTGATGGAACTAATGTACGAGTTCAATTGTTTACATACATTTAAAAACTGCCATATTAATCCTCCTACCTGTGAATTATATAGTTCATATCTGTTGACCACACCCACCAAATGATATTAGTTTTCCAAAATTCTATTTTGCAAAACCAAACTAAAATTTGAATATAGATATACGAGTATGCAAGCTCCCAAATAAATTTCAACTTATTAATCAATTACCAGCAAAGGACAATGGCAATTTTTGTATGGAAGCTGGCCCTCAGACCAATAAGGATGAGTCATATATCATTGAAAAGGTATTTTTGCCTAGATCAATTGATTATATGGCGGAAAGTCTCAATTCACTGTGAGAAAAAAGTTATAGGCATAATAGTAGAACAGAGTAAGAAAAGGTTCGAAAGACTTTACAAACGCAAACGGGAGGTATTAAAATATATATATATTTTATATACATAATATATCAATCACTAGATGGCTCTTGTGTTGTGCCGACTGATGCGTTTTAAGAGTTCGCGGCTATAGTTGATCTTGAAAGCTGTAAGGTGATTAAATCCATTTTCATACGGTTATTTCCTTTTTGTTTTTGCTCGGTTGTAATTTTAAATGGAAGCATTGTATATAAATTCTATAGTATTCTCATGAAGAAAAAAAGCTAGTGGCCATCTAATTTTTGTTAAGGGATCTCCGTAAGACTACAAAATCGTGTTTCATGAGAATACTATAGAGTGGATATACAATAATGGAAGGGCATTATAATTTGTGTATGTTATTTGTCGACGTGGGCTTCATAATCGAAGGTATCAAATCCACCTTTTGACCGATGATATGCTTCAAGGTCAACCTGCGCTGGTTGATTATGTGCGTGGACACGCCATTGTAGAGATTTGTGTTTTGATTTATTTTTGGCCAGACTTTCCACGACTCACAGAAACTGATGTGAAAAGTTAACTTTAGGTTTCTACCAAATTAAACTTGCCAAATCTTATTGTGGGGAACATTTACGAAATGGTCTTTACACAATTGAAATATATCAAGATAAAACCATATTAAATCTTAGCTATGTGCACCGCAATGTTTGGTTGTTAATAGGACGTATCCAGTCATGATATGTCAGGGGAAGAATCTACATATATCTGTTACATATTGATTGACAGGGATCAAAACTCTATAGATGCAATAGTGCAATACTACTGTACTTGTTTGACTGGCCGCACTATAGGCACCTGTGCACATATCACATCCATCGTTTGGTATCTTGGACTCGGAAGATATGAACAGTAGCGTAGCTAGATGGGCGAGGGCCCTGGGGCAGAAAATAAAATAGGGCCCCTTTACAGAAATTGTAAACAAAATGCCAAAGTTTAGAAGATAGGTATGTAATGTTATAGGAATTTTTTACAAAACCTGTCAGCATAATTATGTCCGTAAGGCATATAATTTTTAAAGTTTAGCATGCAGTTTATTTATAAATAGCAAAGAATTGGTGGTAAAGAACAGAAATGTTAGTGGAATGTTTCAAAAAATCGTTAATGAACCAATACACTTTTGTGGCCTTCATTGAAAAGTTCAGTTTTGCAGTACAAATATTTTGTTTTTCCTTTGAAAAAAATAAAAGATCGATCAAAAATTTTAGCCTCAAACATTTTATTTTCGAGTCATTCCATATGAAAACGTCTTTCGAAAAAGCCAGCACATCTCAGATTTTGCTCAAACTTTGTAAGATGCCCCTATTAAAGATGTCAACACATTTGAGATGGCATTTTAAAGCTGAAGTAAAGTAGTTTTTGAGAAAAATAATTAAATTTACACAAAAATACTAAACACGGTGCTGGAAATACGTGTTATACTGATTTTTTGTGACCTTCTACTGGATCCAGTTTCTCGACTTTCTCAGATATTTCTCAGATATTATAGTGCATATATCATAGAAGAAATAAAATTTAAAAAGACTGGTTCAGTACACTCTTTACACAAAAAAACTCTACTTTTTGAGAAATTGCAATTTTTAGGCCACAATATGTGTTCGACGTGAAGGTTTCAGGATATAGTACTAACCTTGAACTTTGAATCCTGGAAATTTGGTTTTGTTATTTGTATGTGTTGTGCGTGCATAAGTGGCTTAAGGAAGCAAAAATATAGGTCAATTGCAGTTTTAAAACCGTTATTTTTTTATGAAAAATTACTGGATTTTGGATTTTGTTGTTCCTAAAAGTCTTAAGGATACAAAAAAAAGGTAGGGTATCCCCTCTCCTATGACTTTTCCCATTTTTGTTCCTCTTTTCACAAAACTTCGATTTTTGTATTTATTTTGATTGCAGTGACAAACACACACACTCTTGCTCTTTATCAATCGAATCGAATAAAATCAACGTTTGGTTTGTTATTGTTTGTGTGAATTTAATTATTTTTTCTCAAAAACTACTAAAACCTTAAAATACCATCCCTAACGTTAAAAAAAAAAATCGAAAAATGAGGGGGGGGGAGAGCTGAGAAAATTAAATAACGGTGGATTTCCATCCTTGGTACTGGCATCTCTCAAAGTTGGAGCAAAATCAGAGATGTTCTGGTTTTTTCGATAGACGTTTTCATATGGAATGATTCCTTCGTAAAAAGAACAGTCCACATTACGCAAGCATTTAGTGTTAGGAGAAATGAGAACTTCACGCCTACAAGAAACACCGACTATTATTATACCTACATAAAAATCACAGAAAGAAACGACAAAAACAAACACGAATAAAACTCAAAAGCCATTTTGCTACAATCCATTAATTAATAGGAAAATGAGATCTCCGACGGCTCAGTGTCAAAAACTGAGCAAGCGAATCCAATATTTTCTTTTCTCAATTATTTGACAGCAAAATTTCTGAGGAATCCTGTTCACGAGACTGAGATGGCTGAAGGCTCTGAGATCTCATTTTTCTGAATACGTCTAATAATAATCACTCGTATAACGGAATCCGATAAGTGAGCTGTGGAAGGAATCAGACACAATTTTGAAATTTTTACTATGAGCGAAATGTCAGAATTGAGTCTGACTTCCTCCGCAGCTCACTCATCGGATTTTGTTATCGGGGTGAATATAAATCAAATGTTTCTGTCCGAAAAAAAAGTGAATCCGTTTCCATTTACAAGAATAATCAATCTCGGCCGTATTAACGAGTATCAGAAGCAAGGTCAAAAAAGGCATTGTTCGTTTATGATGAAGTGTGTCAGTTTTTATGATTTTTTTGCTTGCATCGATCACGGTAAAAGATCTGCAAAAACAATATCGCGATATACTTCCATTTTTTCTAGTTGAATTTCTCACCAAATAGCAACATATACTTCTGAAGTTTAGTCACAAGTCAAAATCTTTACTAGAGGCTGACATTTGAGAAAAATATAAAAAATCAAAAACATAATGAAAATTAAATTTTTGTTGTCAAAACTGAAAATCCTTGTCGTTTTAATTTAAGGTAGGTAGCTACGCAGCTGGATACGAACAATTTAATGCTTCAGTAGCGATTCTTAACGATGTCATTCTTGATTATCTGAATTAAAAATAAGTAATATTAATTACAAATAATCAATATTACTTATTTTTAATTCAGATAATCAAGAATGACATACTTACATATATTTTTTCAATATTAATGCACTTGCATATATATAAAATGTATTTATAATATATTTAAAATGTATATAAAATGAAATTGAAGTTAAAAATCAATATTTTAGAAATATAACTATTGTATGTATTTTATTAATTTGGGCAATAACTTTTTTCTTATAGATGAGATATTGACCAATTTCGAGTTTAATTTAAAGAGTGGATATTCCTTCGGCTTTTTTGGTCACAGTGGATTCGGCAATGAAACAATTAAGTTATCATTTACTTTTCCAAACGTTTCGGCAGGGTTTGCTGCCTTCTTCAGGGGAACTTTATTTCACATGAAAAAACAAATAGAACTATAACAATTGTATGACAACTTTAACTTAGAAGTTAGAAAAACTTACTTTTGTATAAAAAAGGTTACTAATTACAATATGTTATTACATTTAACAAAATTAAATTTTAAAAATAAAATAAAATAAACTTTAGCACTTCAAAATGAAGTTTAGTCTTATTACTTTTAAAAATGAAACAACCAATTGACGTTTAATCAGAGACGAGTGAACAATATACAGCGGATATGTTTTGCGTGTTTTGTTTGCGGTTCATGTTGTTGCTGTTGTTAATGATGTGCAGAGTTTCAAGTGTATATCGCTTAGACGTGTGGTGCTTAGTCTGGAGAACTTTGACATCTTCGAAGTCTGGATAGTGACCGCTTTCAATGACGTGACTGGCTAATGCAGTTTTTCCAGGGTTATTAGATTTTATGTCAGACTTATGGTTGGACATACGTTGACGAAGGAACTGTTTTGTGGTACCAATATAGCATAGATTACAAGGCTCATCCGGTTTCCCCTTACAATTAATTTTGTATATTACATCAGTGGCCTTATCTTTGTCTGGTTGTACTTTAAGCTTAGTAAAAAGATGACCAAGTGTTTTGTTCGATTTGTAAGCAAAAATCGAATTTTTTGTTTTATCGACGACAATCTTTTTAAAACTTTCAGTCAAACCAGGTAGGATAGACAACACTTTTGTAGTAGCCAAGAGGACGATCCGTATTCTTGTTCTGGCAAGCTTTGTTTTTATGTTTGTATATGAGGCCACGTATAACAGAGTGTGGAAAACCATTGTCTCGCAGTATTTTAGTTATTTTAAGTTCATTGGTGTAGTGAAACTTCTCATCGCTCAGTCTGAAGACTTTGCTTATGAGGTTGGAAGCAGTATTGATGGCAATGTGCTTGGCTTGGTTGGAGTGGAAATTGATTAACCTTCCTGTTATTTTCCATTTCAATCGTGAATTGAATCTTTGGATGGAATCCATTAAGAGTTTTAAGGGTATCTTCAATTTTGTGTTTGTTCATAACGGTAAAAATGTCATCCACATATTTTGCAATAAACCTGGGTTTTTCCTCCATTCTTTCGAAGCACTCATCAAGTAAATAGTCAAGCACTAAATCGGCAATGGTGGGTGACAGTGGATTACCCATTGGCATTCCGAAAATCTGTTTATAGATTCCATCTTTAAATTGTAAATAATTGTTATCTTTCAAGCAAAAGTCTAGAATTTCCAAAAATTTACTTTGGGTTAACATTGTGTTTTCTTTTATTATTTCCCATTTATTCTTTACTATAGTTACAGCCAATTGTAACGGGATGTTTGTTATACTACGTTTTCATTTGGCCAAATGAGGTAATTTCGTTGAAAATTTCCAAATTCGATACGAAATCATCTCATTTCCCATACAAATTCACATTCCGAAATGAGATAATTTCAACCAAATTTTCACGAAATTAGGTTGGAAATTAAGTCAAAACCTTATGAACACACCCAATTAGCCACAGTTTGAAAAGCTCTGAAAAGGTTTTGTATGAAAATGTCAAAGCGCAATGGAAGGAGACAAAAGAAAACAACAACAAAGAGTGATTAACAGCCAGTTGAAATTCAAAAATGAAATTAGCTGTCAAACGAAATTACCAAATTACAAATGAAAACACTTTTTCTGTGATTTGCGAAATTACCTCATTTCGGCTCTAATGAAAACGTAGTATAAAGAGTGAAATAACATCAAAAGACACCAAAACATCATCCTTATGAAGTTTCACAAGTTTTACTTTTTCAATAAATTCAAAAGAATTTTTGACTGAGTAGCTTGATTTTGTTGTCGCGTACTGTAATATTTTTCCCACAAATTTAGAAAGCTCATAGCATGGCAATTTCATAGACGAAACGATGGGACGCAAGGGTAGGTTAGGCTTATGAATTTTTGGCAAGCCATAGATCGATGGAAGTTGTGCCGTATATGTCATCATCTTCCCTTTTTCTCGTTCGTCTATAAAATTGTTGTTGCTCAGCCACTTCACTAAATCGTTGTTGCGAGCTTGCAGGGTTGCGGTAGGATTATTCCTCATTCGCCTGTAGGTGTTGTGGTCCGATAGAAGATCACACATTTTGTTTTCATAGTCGCTTCTTTCCATCGCCACAGTAACGTTGCCTTTGTCCGCTGGTATGATGATGATGTTCTTGTTCTTTTTTAGGAATTGCATTGCCTGTTTGTTTACATTTAGAACATATTTGGCAAACTGATCGTTACGTTGGTGGCGCTGAAAAGAATGTAACATATTACTATATTGGGCTCTTATCATCTCTTGTTCCCTCTCGTCCTCAACATTGCGAATAATTTCTTCGCCATCAGCAATTAATTGAAAGAGTGGGAAGGTTTTTTTTTATCAACAGGTAGTGCAAATTTTTTACCCATCGACAATAACCATTTAATTTCAAGAGGAAATTGGATGTTGGTTCTGTTATCAAACCATTTCTCATGCATTTCTATATTGAATAACTTCCATAATGATGCTTTGAGTTGGTCTATTTTCTGAGTGTTTTGTTGTTCTTTTTTGTTGTATGTGTCTCTAAAAACTTGCTTTTGTTTTGTTGTGAACTGAATATATTCGTTTGGCATTAGATCATTCTTTATGCGTAGGGCAAGAAGACGAATTAAATTATTGGTTCGTTTTATTTTATGATAAACCTCAGATATCTCGATGTTAAGAACCTTTTGATGGAATTTAAGTTCAATTTTAACATAGATACCAAGTGATTCTCTACTAGAAAGAAGTTGTTTAGTGTTATGTGTAGAGTTTTGTAAGTTTTCCTGATTGTCGGCAAATTAATAGTAATTTTAAGTTTTGTTTTTGTGAAGCTAAATTTCGTTGTGAATTGCTATATTGTTTTAAGTTGTCACACACCTGTATACCATACTTGTATTTAATGTGTTGATAGTAGTTCTTCATAATGATGGTGGATTCTGCTCGGCTAGCCGTCCGATATTAATATTATAGATGAGATATTGACCAATTTCGAGTTTAATTTAAAGAGTGGATACTCCTTCGGCTTTTTTGGTCACAGTGGATTCGGCAATGAAACAATTAAGTTATCATTTACTTTTCCAAACGTTTCGGCAGGGTTTGCTGCCTTCTTCAGGGGAACTTTATTTCACATGAAAAAACAAATAGAACTATAACAATTGTATGACAACTTTAACTTAGAAGTTAGAAAAACTTACTTTTGTATAAAAAAGGTTACTAATTACAATATGTTATTACATTTAACAAAATTAAATTTTAAAAATAAAATAAAATAAAATAAAATAAACTTTTGCACTTCAAAATGAAGTTTAGTCTTATTACTTTTAAAAATGAAACAACCAATTGACGTTTAATCAGAGACGAGTGAACAATATACAGCGGATATGTTTTGCGTGTCTTGTTTGCGGTTCATGTTGTTGCTGTTGTTAATGATGTGCAGAGTTTCAAGTGTATATTGCTTAGACGTGTGGTGCCCAGTCTGGAGAACTTTGACATCTTCGAAGTCTGGATAGTGACCGCTTTCAATGACGTGACTGGCTAATGCGGTTTTTCCAGGGTTATTAGATTTTATGTCAGACTTATGGTTGGACATACGTTGTCTTCAGTCTTCAGACTGAGCGATGAGAAGTTTCACTACACCAATGAACTTAAAATAACTAAAATACTGCGAGACAATGGTTTTCCACACTCTGTTATACGTGGCCTCATATACAAACATAAAAACAAAACTTGCCAGAACAAGAATACGGATCGTCCTCTTGGCTACTACAAAAGTGTTGTCTATGTACCTGGTTTGACTGAAAGTTTTAAAAAGATTGTCATCGATAAAACAAAAAATTCGATTTTTGCTTACAAATCGAACAAAACACTTGGTCATCTTTTTACTAAGCTTAAAGTACAACCAGACAAAGATAAGGCCACTGATGTAATATACCAAATTAATTGTAAGGGAAAACCGGATGAGCCTTGTAATCTATGCTATATTGGTACCACAAAACAGTTCCTTCGTCAACGTATGTCCAACCATAAGTCTGACATAAAATCTAATTACCCTGGAAAAACTGCATTAGCCAGTCACCTCATTGAAAGCGGTCACTATCCAGACTTCGAAGATGTCAAAGTTCTCCAGACTAAGCACCACACGTCTAAACGATATACACTTGAAACTCTGCACATCATTAACAACAGCAACAACATGAACCGCAAACAAAACACGCAAAACATATCCGCTGTATATTGTTCACTCGTCTCTGATTAAACGTCAATTGGTTGTTTCATTTTTAAAAGTAATAAGACTAAACTTCATTTTGAAGTGCAAAAGTTTATTTTATTTTATTTTTAAAATTTAATTTTGTTAAATGTAATAACATATTGTAATTAGTAACCTTTTTTATACAAAAGTAAGTTTTTCTAACTTCTGAGTTAAAGTTGTCATACAATTGTTATAGTTCTATTTGTTTTTTCATGTGAAATTAAGTTCCCCTGAAGAAGGCAGCAAACCCTGCCGAAACGTCGGGAAAAGTAAATGATAACTCAATTGTTTCATTGCCGAATCCACTGTGACCAAAAAAGCCGAAGGAATATCCACTCTTTAAAATAACTTTTTTCCCACAGCGAATTGAGACAAACTGCCATAAAAACATTCACAGTTGTATTTATTAGATTTTCTTAGAACACGCTTGGGCGGCTGTCCAACTAGTCAATGCCCAAATAGTTTAGGCAACTTGTTATTTATAAACGCATTCCAACGATTGCCCAAATGTGACCTCATTTTTATTCAGTGACATGCCTGTATTTATTCATTTTTGAATGAAGTAATGAATTTTAGTACGCTTTGGGACTCGTTCAACTAGCTTTTCATTCATTTCAAAACTAGAAAATTAAAAAACCAGAAATATTTGCCTTCCTTATTCATTAAACGTGCCTTCTTTGAAATAAGATTTGGACAACCAATTTCAGTGACTAAGTTAGCCAGTCGGTGCTAAATGTTTATAAATAACATTTTGGAGTTGGACAGGTGTCTAAAGTTAGACATTGCTTAGAATGGGTTTATAAATACCACTGTCAATGTACAGAAATAGACCTTTTCAACGATATATCACTCATGGTTATTGGTCTGAGGGCCAAAATTGCCATTGTCCTTTGTATTTTGATCATTTTCAATATTTAGCGAAAAAAAATCAAAAAATGTGGATCCCGATGCATTAAATTCTATATAAGTCGAGAGATACTGCTTCGATTTTCAGAAACTAGGTATCTGTAGGAAGTTGAAAAAAATCTTGGATTTTCAAAGCGTGCTAAAATTATATTTGCATTTAATTTGGGTAGTTGAGAGGTTTCGAAAGGTTTAAAAGCAAGATTTCATTCCATTTAAAATAATGTTCTCATTTTAAAAATGATTTTAAAAATTTGTATTTTATAACAATTTTGATTAATAACAGGTAATTTTGGTGAATCAGACATGTTTCTAGGTTAACCACATGATTTTATATCGATTTTTGAACATTACTCAACCCAAAATTTTGCAAACTACGCACGAATACAGGATAAGCTCTCCGGAAATGGTTTATAACTTCCGTAATTCTTTTTTGAGGCTTGAAACGAATGATAATGTAATGATTCAAGTGAAAATGATAAATTACTATAAGAGGTGCAAATTCGTTTAGAGTGAAATTATCGCTATTTTCGGGCGCATTTGCCTAGAAAATTAATAGAATAAAACATGAATGTATAGAAATAATGAATCTTTATTTATGCTTTAAATATGCAAAAAATGGCAATAAGTTTACTCAATTTAAAGGAATGTTATACACATCATTTGCGAACATACTCCTCGACACAGTAAGTTTATTTTTGCAATAAAACAAATAAGGTATGTTATTCACCTGTATGTATTATCATTTTTTTATTTCAGTACTGAATAAACAAATACATAAAATAAACAAAATATTCCTTCATCATATTATAGAAATCCTCGAAACCACCAAAAACGAAAACTCTTATGTCATTACTAGAAGATCGAGATTATATTTATGAATGTATATGCAAGAGTACAGAAGCAAACGTACAAAAAAGGATAAAAGAGGGCAAAAAATGGCAAATAAAAACAACCGCCACCAAGTCTACCATTGCCTCAGAACAGTCATAGGTATATTCTCCACATCCACCCCCAAACGTGAAAACAGAGAAATCCTCCAAAGAACAAATTTTTCCTTCAAACCTACCTTAACATATGGGGCATTTCACGTGAAGCGGACAACGAAAAAAGTGATGGGTCTTGAAATTTGTTCATCTTTGGTTTATTTATACTTGATTAGATACTGAACATACATATTGAAGGATTTTAAATTTTGAGGCCTGGTGCTGAAGTTATGGGCTTGTAAAGTATTGGTAAGCTATGGTTTAAGGTTTTTAAGAAAAATGTATATTAATTAAATAAAGGAACAGACAAATTATTTTAATATTGGCATATATGGTAAATTAGTAGTTTTTTACGGTAGTGAAATCTTAACCGGAAATCGATTTTTCTTAGGATAAAAAACCGGAAGTTAATAGTTCAAATAAAATTTTAAGAAACTTAGTCACGTTTTATATTTTTTTTTTAAGTATCAAAATGTGGCGTATACACCACAAAAATTTTAGAAGATACATAATTTTAAGTGCGTGGCTCTCATTCAAAAAACAGATATTTTTGAATATAAAACCGGAAATATAGGCAAATTTGCGGGTAATTTTGTCTGCAATTTTCTTCTGAACTAATTTTCTTGATGCAATATGTTCAGGGATGTTTCCAGAATATAAATCCAAGTTAACAGGGCGGGGGGCCGCGAGCGTCAGCCGCCATCTTGGAAAACGCATTTTATCAAATATCTCGTGAACCGTGTATAGTACGTCCAAAAAAAAAGTTTTATTTGAAAGTTAATATTTTATTGTTTTGTTTGTTTTTTTAAATCAAGTTGTTCATACGAAAACTTTTTGAGGAATTATATTTTCAAGACAATATTTTTGAAAAAAATTGATAATTTTTTTTCAAAGACGATTTTTTAAAAATGTTGCCTTATTAAGCACCACTGTTCATATTATTATTCAATGCTCTCATCAATTTCAAGTCAAATACTGAAAACCAGATGCAATTATTTTTCTTATTCTTCAAGAAGAATACGCACTTAAAATTATGTATCTTCTAAACGAATGGAGATCCCACTCTACAACTTGGCACGTAATTTTTGTGGTGTATACGCCACATTTTGATACTTAAAAAAAAATATAAAACGTGACTAAGTTTCTTAAAATTTTATTTGAACTATTAACTTCCGGTTTTTTATCCTAAGAAAAATCGATTTCCGGTTAAGATTTCACTACCGTAAAAAACTACTAATTTACCATATATGCCAATATTAAAATAATTTGTCTGTTCCTTTATTCAATTAATATACATTTTTCTTAAAAACCTTAAACCATAGCTTACCAATACCTTACAAGCCCATAACTTCAGCACCAGGCCTCAAAATTTAAAATCCTTCAATATGTATGTTCAGTATCTAATCAAGTATAAATAAACCAAAGATGAACAAATTTCAAGACCCATCACTTTTTTCGTTGTCCGCTTCACGTGAAATGCCCCATATGTTAAGGTAGGTTTGAAGGAAAAATTTGTTCTTTGGAGGATTTCTCTGTTTTCACGTTTGGGGGTGGATGTGGAGAATATACCTATGACTGTTCTGAGGCAATGGTAGACTTGGTGGCGGTTGTTTTTATTTGCCATTGTTTGCCCTCTTTTATCCTTTTTTGTACGTTTGCTTCTGTACTCTTGCATATACATTCATAAATATAATCTCGATCTTCTAGTAATGACATAAGAGTTTTCGTTTTTGGTGGTTTCGAGGATTTCTATAATATGATGAAGGAATATTTTGTTTATTTTATGTATTTGTTTATTCAGTACTGAAATAAAAAAATGATAATACATACAGGTGAATAACATACCTTATTTGTTTTATTGCAAAAATAAACTTACTGTGTCGAGGAGTATGTTCGCAAATGATGTGTATAACATTCCTTTAAATTGAGTAAACTTATTGCCATTTTTTGCATATTTAAAGCATAAATAAAGATTCATTATTTCTATACATTCATGTTTTATTCTATTAATTTTCTAGGCAAATGCGCCCGAAAATAGCGATAATTTCACTCTAAACGAATTTGCACCTCTTATAGTAATTTATCATTTTCACTTGAATCATTACATTATCATTCGTTTCAAGCCTCAAAAAAGAATTACGGAAGTTATAAACCATTTCCGGAGAGCTTATCCTGTACTCGTGCGTAGTTTGCAAAATTTTGGGTTGAGTAATGTTCAAAAATCGATATAAAATCATGTGGTTAACCTAGAAACATGTCTGATTCACCAAAATTACCTGTTATTAATCAAAATTGTTATAAAATACAAATTTTTAAAATCATTTTTAAAATGAGAACATTATTTTAAATGGAATGAAATCTTGCTTTTAAACCTTTCGAAACCTCTCAACTACCCAAATTAAATGCAAATATAATTTTAGCACGCTTTGAAAATCCAAGATTTTTTTCAACTTCCTACAGATACCTAGTTTCTGAAAATCGAAGCAGTATCTCTCGACTTATATAGAATTTAATGCATCGGGATCCACATTTTTTGATTTTTTTTCGCTAAATATTGAAAATGATCAAAATACAAAGGACAATGGCAATTTTGGCCCTCAGACCAATAACCATGAGTGATATATCGTTGAAAAGGTCTATTTCTGTACATTGACAGTGGTATTTATAAACCCATTCTAAGCAATGTCTAACTTTAGACACCTGTCCAACTCCAAAATGTTATTTATAAACATTTAGCACCGACTGGCTAACTTAGTCACTGAAATTGGTTGTCCAAATCTTATTTCAAAGAAGGCACGTTTAATGAATAAGGAAGGCAAATATTTCTGGTTTTTTAATTTTCTATTTTTGAAATGAATGAAAAGCTAGTTGAACGAGTCCCAAAGCGTACTAAAATTCATTACTTCATTCAAAAATGAATAAATACAGGCATGTCACTGAATAAAAATGAGGTCACATTTGGGCAATCGTTGGAATGCGTTTATAAATAACAAGTTGCCTAAACTATTTGGGCATTGACTAGTTGGACAGCTGCCCAAGCGTGTTCTAAGAAAATCTAATAAATACAACTGTGAATGTTTTTATGGCAGTTTGTCTCAATTCGCTGTGGGAAAAAAGTTATTTTAAAGAGTGGATATTCCTTCGGCTTTTTTGGTCACAGTGGATTCGGCAATGAAACAATTGAGTTATCATTTACTTTTCCCGACGTTTCGGCAGGGTTTGCTGCCTTCTTCAGGGGAACTTAATTTCACATGAAAAAACAAATAGAACTATAACAATTGTATGACAACTTTAACTCAGAAGTTAGAAAAACTTACTTTTGTATAAAAAAGGTTACTAATTACAATATGTTATTACATTTAACAAAATTAAATTTTAAAAATAAAATAAAATAAACTTTTGCACTTCAAAATGAAGTTTAGTCTTATTACTTTTAAAAATGAAACAACCAATTGACGTTTAATCAGAGACGAGTGAACAATATACAGCGGATATGTTTTGCGTGTTTTGTTTGCGGTTCATGTTGTTGCTGTTGTTAATGATGTGCAGAGTTTCAAGTGTATATCGTTTAGACGTGTGGTGCTTAGTCTGGAGAACTTTGACATCTTCGAAGTCTGGATAGTGACCGCTTTCAATGAGGTGACTGGCTAATGCAGTTTTTCCAGGGTAATTAGATTTTATGTCAGACTTATGGTTGGACATACGTTGACGAAGGAACTGTTTTGTGGTACCAATATAGCATAGATTACAAGGCTCATCCGGTTTTCCCTTACAATTAATTTGGTATATTACATCAGTGGCCTTATCTTTGTCTGGTTGTACTTTAAGCTTAGTAAAAAGATGACCAAGTGTTTTGTTCGATATGTAAGCAAAAATCGAATTTTTTGTTTTATCGATGACAATCTTTTTAAAACTTTCAGTCAAACCAGGTACATAGACAACACTTTTGTAGTAGCCAAGAGGACGATCCGTATTCTTGTTCTGGCAAGTTTTGTTTTTATGTTTGTATATGAGGCCACGTATAACAGAAAGTGGAAAACCATTGTCTCGCAGTATTTTAGTTATTTTAAGTTCATTGGTGTAGTGAAACTTCTCATCGCTCAGTCTGAAGACTGAAGACAACGTATGTCCAACCATAAGTCTGACATAAAATCTAATAACCCTGGAAAAACCGCATTAGCCAGTCACGTCATTGAAAGCGGTCACTATCCAGACTTCGAAGATGTCAAAGTTCTCCAGACTGGGCACCACACGTCTAAACAATATACACTTGAAACTCTGCACATCATTAACAACAGCAACAACATGAACCGCAAACAAGACACGCAAAACATATCCGCTGTATATTGTTCACTCGTCTCTGATTAAACGTCAATTGGTTGTTTCATTTTTAAAAGTAATAAGACTAAACTTCATTTTGAAGTGCAAAAGTTTATTTTATTTTATTTTATTTTATTTTTAAAATTTAATTTTGTTAAATGTAATAACATATTGTAATTAGTAACCTTTTTTATACAAAAGTAAGTTTTTCTAACTTCTAAGTTAAAGTTGTCATACAATTGTTATAGTTCTATTTGTTTTTTCATGTGAAATAAAGTTCCCCTGAAGAAGGCAGCAAACCCTGCCGAAACGTTTGGAAAAGTAAATGATAACTTAATTGTTTCATTGCCGAATCCACTGTGACCAAAAAAGCCGAAGGAGTATCCACTCTTTAAATTAAACTCGAAATTGGTCAATATCTCATCTATAATATTAATATCGGACGGCTAGCCGAGCAGAATCCACCATCATTATGAAGAACTACTATCAACACATTAAATACAAGTATGGTATACAGGTGTGTGACAACTTAAAACAATATAGCAATTCACAACGAAATTTAGCTTCACAAAAACAAAACTTAAAATTACTATTAATTTGCCGACAATCAGGAAAACTTACAAAACTCTACACATAACACTAAACAACTTCTTTCTAGTAGAGAATCACTTGGTATCTATGTTAAAATTGAACTTAAATTCCATCAAAAGGTTCTTAACATCGAGATATCTGAGGTTTATCATAAAATAAAACGAACCAATAATTTAATTCGTCTTCTTGCCCTACGCATAAAGAATGATCTAATGCCAAACGAATATATTCAGTTCACAACAAAACAAAAGCAAGTTTTTAGAGACACATACAACAAAAAAGAACAACAAAACACTCAGAAAATAGACCAACTCAAAGCATCATTATGGAAGTTATTCAATATAGAAATGCATGAGAAATGGTTTGATAACAGAACCAACATCCAATTTCCTCTTGAAATTAAATGGTTATTGTCGATGGGTAAAAAATTTGCACTACCTGTTGATAAAAAAAACCTTCCCACTCTTTCAATTAATTGCTGATGGCGAAGAAATTATTCGCAATGTTGAGGACGAGAGGGAACAAGAGATGATAAGAGCCCAATATAGTAATATGTTACATCCTTTTCAGCGCCACCAACGTAACGATCAGTTTGCCAAATATGTTCTAAATGTTAACAAACAGGCAATGCAATTCCTAAAAAAGAACAAGAACATCATCATCATACCAGCGGACAAAGGCAACGTTACTGTGGCGATGGAAAGAAGCGACTATGAAAACAAAATGTGTGATCTTCTATCGGACCACAACACCTACAGGCGAATGAGGAATAATCCTACCGCAACACTGCAAGCTCGCAAAAACGATTTAGTGAAGTGGCTGAGCAACAACAATTTTATAGACGAACGAGAAAAAGGGAAGATGATGACATATACGGCACAACTTCCATCGATCTATGGCTTGCCAAAAATTCATAAGCCTAACCTACCCTTGCGTCCCATCGTTTCGTCTATGAAATTGCCATGCTATGAGCTTTCTAAATTTGTGGGAAAAATATTACAGTACGCGACAACAAAATCAAGCTACTCAGTCAAAAATTCTTTTGAATTTATTGAAAAAGTAAAACTTGTGAAACTTCATAAGGATGATGTTTTGGTGTCTTTTGATGTTATTTCAGTCTTTATACTACGTTTTCATTAGAGCCGAAATGAGGTAATTTCGCAAATCACAGAAAAAGTGTTTTCATTTGTAATTTGGTAATTTCGTTTGACAGCTAATTTCATTTTTGAATTTCAACTGGCTGTTAATCACTCTTTGTTGTTGTTTTCTTTTGTCTCCTTCCATTGCGCTTTGACATTTTCATACAAAACCTTTTCAGAGCTTTTCAAACTGTGGCTAATTGGGTGTGTTCATAAGGTTTTGACTTAATTTCCAACCTAATTTCGTGAAAATTTGGTTGAAATTATCTCATTTCGGAATGTGAATTTGTATGGGAAATGAGATGATTTCGTATCGAATTTGGAAATTTTCAACGAAATTACCTCATTTGGCCAAATGAAAACGTAGTATAACAAACATCCCGTTACAATTGGCTGTAACTATAGTAAAGAATAAATGGGAAATAATAAAAGAAAACACAATGTTAACCCTAAGTAAATTTTTGGAAATTCTAGACTTTTGCTTGAAAGATAACAATTATTTACAATTTAAAGATGGAATCTATAAACAGATTTTCGGAATGCCAATGGGTAATCCACTGTCACCCACCATTGCCGATTTAGTGCTTGACTATTTACTTGATGAGTGCTTCGAAAGAATGGAGGAAACCCCCAGGTTTATTGCAAAATATGTGGATGACATTTTTACCGTTATGAACAAACACAAAATTGAAGATACCCTTAAAACTCTTAATGGACTCCATCCAAAGATTCAATTCACAATTGAAATGGAAAATAACTGTGAACTAGCTTTTCTTGATGTCAAAATTCATCGTAATAATGAGTTCCTTATTTTTGACTGGCACCAAAAAGATACGGCGTCAGGAAGGTTAATCAATTTCCACTCCAACCAAGCCAAGCACATTGCCATCAATACTGCTTCCAACCTCATAAGCAAAGTCTTCAGACTGAGCGATGAGAAGTTTCACTACACCAATGAACTTAAAATAACTAAAATACTGCGAGACAATGGTTTTCCACACTCTGTTATACGTGGCCTCATATACAAACATAAAAACAAAACTTGCCAGAACAAGAATACGGATCGTCCTCTTGGCTACTACAAAAGTGTTGTCTATGTACCTGGTTTGACTGAAAGTTTTAAAAAGATTGTCATCGATAAAACAAAAAATTCGATTTTTGCTTACATATCGAACAAAACACTTGGTCATCTTTTTACTAAGCTTAAAGTACAACCAGACAAAGATAAGGCCACTGATGTAATATACCAAATTAATTGTAAGGGAAAACCGGATGAGCCTTGTAATCTATGCTATATTGGTACCACAAAACAGTTCCTTCGTCAACGTATGTCCAACCATAAGTCTGACATAAAATCTAATTACCCTGGAAAAACAGCATTAGCCAGTCACCTCATTGAAAGCGGTCACTATCCAGACTTCGAAGATGTCAAAGTTCTCCAGACTAAGCACCACACGTCTAAACGATATACACTTGAAACTCTGCACATCATTAACAACAGCAACAACATGAACCGCAAACAAAACACGCAAAACATATCCGCTGTATATTGTTCACTCGTCTCTGATTAAACGTCAATTGGTTGTTTCATTTTTAAAAGTAATAAGACTAAACTTCATTTTGAAGTGCAAAAGTTTATTTTATTTTATTTTTAAAATTTAATTTTGTTAAATGTAATAACATATTGTAATTAGTAACCTTTTTTATACAAAAGTAAGTTTTTCTAACTTCTGAGTTAAAGTTGTCATACAATTGTTATAGTTCTATTTGTTTTTTCATGTGAAATTAAGTTCCCCTGAAGAAGGCAGCAAACCCTGCCGAAACGTCGGGAAAAGTAAATGATAACTCAATTGTTTCATTGCCGAATCCACTGTGACCAAAAAAGCCGAAGGAATATCCACTCTTTAAAATAACTTTTTTCCCACAGCGAATTGAGACAAACTGCCATAAAAACATTCACAGTTGTATTTATTAGATTTTCTTAGAACACGCTTGGGCAGCTGTCCAACTAGTCAATGCCCAAATAGTTTAGGCAACTTGTTATTTATAAACGCATTCCAACGATTGCCCAAATGTGACCTCATTTTTATTCAGTGACATGCCTGTATTTATTCATTTTTGAATGAAGTAATGAATTTTAGTACGCTTTGGGACTCGTTCAACTAGCTTTTCATTCATTTCAAAACTAGAAAATTAAAAAACCAGAAATATTTGCCTTCCTTATTCATTAAACGTGCCTTCTTTGAAATAAGATTTGGACAACCAATTTCAGTGACTAAGTTAGCCAGTCGGTGCTAAATGTTTATAAATAACATTTTGGAGTTGGACAGGTGTCTAAAGTTAGACATTGCTTAGAATGGGTTTATAAATACCACTGTCAATGTACAGAAATAGACCTTTTCAACGATATATCACTCATGGTTATTGGTCTGAGGGCCAAAATTGCCATTGTCCTTTGTATTTTGATCATTTTCAATATTTAGCGAAAAAAAATCAAAAAATGTGGATCCCGATGCATTAAATTCTATATAAGTCGAGAGATACTGCTTCGATTTTCAGAAACTAGGTATCTGTAGGAAGTTGAAAAAAATCTTGGATTTTCAAAGCGTGCTAAAATTATATTTGCATTTAATTTGGGTAGTTGAGAGGTTTCGAAAGGTTTAAAAGCAAGATTTCATTCCATTTAAAATAATGTTCTCATTTTAAAAATGATTTTAAAAATTTGTATTTTATAACAATTTTGATTAATAACAGGTAATTTTGGTGAATCAGACATGTTTCTAGGTTAACCACATGATTTAATATCGATTTTTGAACATTACTCAACCCAAAATTTTGCAAACTACGCACGAGTACAGGATAAGCTCTCCGGAAATGGTTTATAACTTCCGTAATTCTTTATTGAGGCTTGAAACGAATGATAATGTAATGATTCAAGTGAAAATGATAAATTACTATAAGAGGTGCAAATTCGTTTAGAGTGAAATTATCGCTATTTTCGGGCGCATTTGCCTAGAAAATTAATAGAATAAAACATGAATGTATAGAAATAATGAATCTTTATTTATGCTTTAAATATGCAAAAAATGGCAATAAGTTTACTCAATTTAAAGGAATGTTATACACATCATTTGCGAACATACTCCTCGACACAGTAAGTTTATTTTTGCAATAAAACAAATAAGGTATGTTATTCACCTGTATGTATTATCATTTTTTTATTTCAGTACTGAATAAACAAATAAATAAAGTAAACAAAATATTCCTTCATCATATTATAGAAATCCTCGAAACCACCAAAAACGAAAACTCTTATGTCATTACTAGAAGATCGAGATTATATTTATGAATGTATATGCAAGAGTACAGAAGCAAACGTACAAAAAAGGATAAAAGAGGGCAAAAAATGGCAAATAAAAACAACCGCCACCAAGTCTACCATTGCCTCAGAACAGTCATAGGTATATTCTCCACATCCACCCCCAAACGTGAAAACAGAGAAATCCTCCAAAGAACAAATTTTTCCTTCAAACCTACCTTAACATATGGGGCATTTCACGTGACGCGGACAACGAAAAAAGTGATGGGTCTTGAAATTTGTTCATCTTTGGTTTATTTATACTTGATTAGATACCGAACATACGTATTGAAGGATTTTAAATTTTGAGGCCTGGTGCTGAAGTTATGGGCTTGTAAAGTATTGGTAAGCTATGGTTTAAGGTTTTTAAGAAAAATGTATATTAATTAAATAAAGGAACAGACAAATTATTTTAATATTGGCATATATGGTAAATTAGTAGTTTTTTACGGTAGTGAAATCTTAACCGGAAATCGATTTTTCTTAGGATAAAAAACCGGAAGTTAATAGTTCAAATAAAATTTTAAGAAACTTAGTCACGTTTTATATTTTTTTTTTAAGCATCAAAATGTGGCGTATACACCACAAAAATTACGTGCCAAGTTGTAGAGTGGGATCTCCATTCGTTTAGAAGATACATAATTTTAAGTGCGTATTCTTCTTGAAGAATAAGAAAAATAATTGCATCTGGTTTTCAGTATTTGACTTGAAATTGATGAGAGCATTGAATAATAATATGAACAGTGGTGCTTAATAAGGCAACATTTTTTAAAAATCGTCTTTGAAAAAAAATTATCAATTTTTTTCAAAAATATTGACTTGAAAATATAATTCCTCAAAAAGTTTTCGTATGAACAACTTGATTCAAAAAACAAACAAAACAATAAAATATTAACTTTCAAATAAAACTTTTTTTTTGGACGTACTATACACGGTTCACGAGATATTTGATAAAATGCGTTTTCCAAGATGGCGGCTGACGCTCGCGGCCCCCCGCCCTGTTAACTTGGATTTATATTCTGGAAACATCCCTGAACATATTGCATCAAGAAAATTAGTTCAGAAGAAAATTGCAGACAAAATTACCCGCAAATTTGCCTATATTTTCGGTTTTATATTCAAAAATATCTGTTTTTTGAATGAGAGCCACGCACTTAAAATTATGTATCTTCTAAACGAATGGAGATCCCACTCTACAACTTGGCACGTAATTTTTGTGGTGTATACGCCACATTTTGATACTTAAAAAAAAAAATATAAAACGTGACTAAGTTTCTTAAAATTTTATTTGAACTATTAACTTCCGGTTTTTTATCCTAAGAAAAATCGATTTCCGGTTAAGATTACACTACCGAAAAGAACTACTAATTTACCGTATATGCCAATATTAAAATAATTTGTCTTTTCCTTTATTTAATTAATAAACATTTTTTCTTAAAAACCTTAAGCCATAGCTTACCAAAACCTTAACCTTACAAGCCCATAACGTCAGCACCAGGCCTCAAAATTTAAAATCCGTCAATATGTATGTTCAGTATCTAATCAAGTATAAATAAACCAAAGATGAACAAATTTCAAGACCCATCACTTTTTTCGTTGTCCGCTTCACGTGAAATGCCCCATATATTTTCTGGTACAAAAATTCTCAGAAGAAATTAAAAACGAAAATCTTGCCAAGATCGACAAGAATGAAATAAATATACCTGAAGTGTACACACACACAAGCAAAATTTAAGTTAGAGCATTGAGTTTATATACATACATAGAGGAACCACTTCGATAAAATGAAAATACTACGTTAAAGCAACTTCAGATGTCGCCTTGTGCATCCAAAAACTACAACCATTTCCTAATAAAATAAAACTAATCTGTGGATCATGTTGCTAGATGTCACCTTATTTGTCCTTAAGCTAAGTATACAGTTCTTTTGAGTAAAAAAAATTCTTCAAGGTGAGAAAAAAAATATTTTCGTCAGAGAAAAAATTTCCGTGGTGTAAATTTATTTTTTATTCGTCGTCAGTTTACAGTTTCCAAAAAAATCTCAATGAGACTGATTTATGAAAAAGCAAACATCAATGCCAAACGCAATTTTTTTCGGAATAATAAGAATGTCAGTGACATTCTTTTGTACGAAAAAAAATCGAGGTGAATATAAAAAACTTTTTTTTCGCAAAAAGCGCTCCCAAAAGAAATACATGTAGTTTTTTGTTTTCTTCAAGGAACTGTATACTTAGCTTATACTTGAACCTTTTGATCATAAAAAAAAAAACAAAAAATTGTGGATCTCATGAAATGTGGGAAGCAAACACCTAGATATGAACCTATACCAACACAACATGAACAATGAATAGAGCAGTGAGCATGAGCAGGTTGCGGGTAGAAATTCAATTTTCTTTCTTTTGTGGAATGGGGAATGGGAATGTGTACTTTTTGTTGTTTTTCTTTGTTGTAACCATCAATGTATCTACCTATACGCACAAACGGCTAGCTTTGGAGGTACTTGGTGGACATGGCAAGGTTCAAACCTCAGTAGCTGAATTTCGGAGCAGATTTGTTGAAAATGCGGAGTAGGTAGGTAGGTTTATAGAAAATTTTCGGAGTAGATTTGAAAAGGAAGGAAAAACTCAAGTTGTCAAAACTATATTTTCAAAAAAAAATAAATAAGTATTTTTAACAACCAAAAATATCATAAATCACGAAATGATATAGAAACGACGAACAAGATAAGAAACAAAAATGATTCCGTTTAAAATTATACTTTCAGATGTAAACATTCAGATTTCAGAGTCGGAGATGGTTGGAAAATTGAATAAAATGGTGTTGTGATTTCATTTCATTTCGTTTGACAAAAGAACTTTTTAGTGTGGAAAAAAGAAGTAGATTTCAAATTAGTGGAGCGGCGGAGTAGATTTTTGTAATTCCTCAAAATTTGAGTAAATTTGCTCGGATTGGAGTAAGGTCCCAACGCTGGACATAAGCCATGCACGAGCACTTAACAGGCAGACAATCTTTTTTTTTGTTTTTGGATAAGAGAAAATAAAATGTACCTTCTTTTGTTGTTTTTTTCTTTTCGGCAAATGAAATATAAAGTCGTTTGTTTGGCTCTCAAAATATTACAATTTTAGAAAAAAAATTATGAATGTATTTGTGCGGTGTTTGGATTTTCAACTATTTTTTGATTGCTTTTTTGAATTGAAAAATAGAAACTTCGTAATAAGGTAATCCATATTATATTGCCAATTTTTTGTTAGTGGGTATGTAATGTACCTAACCTAACTTACTTATCTTAGAACAAATAAAATGCAACAGGGTGTTCCAAAAAAATTTAAAAACAGGGTGCTTCAAAAATATTTCATACTCTCATTTTAAACTTATTAAAAATTAATTTGATTATGAAGAATTTTTCTGATATGAATTTGACAAATTTTGGTTCTCATCAACTCAAATGAAGATCAAATCAAGCATTTTGATTTGGCACAACAGATTTAATAATTACTATATTAAGCCATTTTCTATAATAACGCTTATCGTTTGTTAACAATAATATTGTCATCCAAATGCAAAACAAATATTAAAAATCAACGAAAGAACGAAAGATAATGTGCTATAGCTTTTTTGAAAGATAAAACTCCACTTTTTTTATTTGGTTTTTAAATCAAGTTGTTTTAATGAAGAGTGTTTGAGAAATTAATATTCAAAATGAAAATAATTGAAAAAAATTGTAATTTTTTTCAAGTTTGTATTTTTCAAAATTTTTCGTAATTAAATGCTATAGTTGTGTTCAATATTCAATGCCCTTATAAATTTGTTATCAAATACCAAAAACCAAATGTAAAAATCTTTCATAGTTTTTGAGGAATTAAAAAAATGAAAGGTACGAAAGGAGATAGGTATGTATTTGTATATACTGCCGTGTTAAGAAGAAAAAACGTATCTGCATTTTTAGCATTTTGAGATAAACGCGATTTTTGTTTTTATCTCTAATGCTTTTGTTTCATTGATGAATGATTTTCTCCCGAGTTTTCAAGTAAATATTTTTTTTTTCATAGATTTATTTGCTTGACCATGAGCATGAGGAGGAGCAGGTAGATTAGACTTTTTTGTTGTTCTTTCTTTCGAAGTTAGGTAAATGAAATGTTAAATACAAAGCCAAAATATTTCAATTTCGGAAGGAAAATAATATTTCGTCGCCCGAGAATTGTTTTGTTGTAAACGCCAAAATGCACTTTTTTAAAGTGGGTATACAGTAGTATGTTTTCGAAGGTCCTCTTTCTATTTCTGCAATCAGAATTGACCTATCATTTACCGTTGCTGAGATAATTAGTATGCATTTTGTCGTATATCCACAAAATAAGCATATCCTTAGTTTTGGGTTGTCGTAAGCGCCACTTTTTGGCATATGGGTGATTCCATAGAAAACGACCCTTTACGAAAAATCACAAAATATGACTTAGAATTGAAAAAACGACTGTTAGACGGTTTTAAAAGATTGCATGTTTCATTTTAAAAGTGAAATTATCAATAATTTTTTTTATCGCCGCTAATTTCGCAGCTCGAACCACTTTGCAAAATAGGTCTCCAAAAGTCACTTTTTGTTATCAGAAGCTCAAAACCCTATTTTCAATAATTAATTGTTTCAAAATTTGAGAACTGGTGGTTATTTGCCCTTATGAAAACTCTAAGCAAGTTTTCGTGTCATTTAATTATTCAATAGTAAATACAATTTTAGTTTTTAGGCAGTTGATTCATAAAGTGGTTAGTGTCACGCCCGTAACAAAAAAAAATTATGTTTCAATACTAGAAGAAAAAAATTTGTTTCAATGTGATAATTTGGGGAAAAAAGGAGAATACTATGATCTACTGTCAGACAAAATTTCAAGACGTTGAAATTAATACTGACCGCGTATTTAAAATTTTAAGCCTATGTCACACCCGTAACAGGTTGGCATTTCAAATCATAATCATTCTGTTTTTTAACTCAATTTTAGTTTTGTTGCTTTTAGATATGAAATTCATGACGTAGGGATATAATTCTAAGAAAATCTACTTTAAATATGATTTGAATCGTCTTTAAGTGAAAGATTTCCCTATTTTAAAAGAAAATGGAAAAATTCTCATTGAAGTGACAAAACTATTCACTTTTCAGTGAGAAAAACTTCATTTTTCTAGAAAAAGTGTTTCTGATATCATGTGAGAAATGATTATACATCGATGACAACAATTTCCCGTCAAAATATAGTATATTATATTGTTTTAAGGCATACAAATCATGCTCGGTCACACCCGTAACGATGACCTGTCACACCCGTAACGTTTTCAATTAGAAATTTTGTATAGTTTTTCGTAGTTTTGGTTCTCATTTCTTAACTGAAACTGAAGATCAACTATCTAGGTAAATATTTGCAAAAGAATGATACAAACTTTTCATGCAATATTTTACACCACATGGAAATTAGATGTCTTAATCGCAAATCAGCAGTTTTCTAAGGTCACACCCGTAACGCAACCAAATTGCATCCTATAACTGAACCACTAATTTTTCATACTTTAGTGTACTATTTTTTTAAAATGGCTTCAGGTGTCCTATAGAATAGTAAAGTAATTATTTATAAATTGGGAATAGTATGTGAGTAATTAATAAAATATGGAGTTTCACTGTCACACCCGTAACGATGGAAACACCCATATACGACAAAAATTCAATGTGTTTTGCCACAATTTTTTTTTTACTATTGTTCTGTTGCATATCCATAGGCTTAACACATACGACCGAACATTTATAATAAAATCTTAAAATTGTTTTGTCGTACTGGCATGAAACTCACAGAGAATGTAAGACTAATCATATACACATACAACAAAAATTGAAGAAAAAAAAATATTCCGGTTAGGTTTGTAACACTAAAAATAATCCAAATGCTCCCAATAGACTTTAAAGCATTTTCTGCAAGAGCAGGTCAATTAAATTATTTCTCTGCTATTCCATTCAGTAAAATTAAATTTCTGAAATATAATAATACCGATCTCTTTACATTGTTTTACAAAACAAGTGGTAGAGAAATGGAATTTCGAAATGCCTCAATATTTGAGAAATCAACCAAATCTAATCTGAAAACTCCAAAAAATTTGTTCAGCCTATGCCTTCAAGTCACAAGCAACTCAAAGCCTATATCAAAAGAGAAAATTAGTGATCTTAAAAGTCTCTTTGTTTTTATGCCTAAGGCAGACCAAGTCTATTATGAAGCCTTATTCAAATCAAAAAATTAGAACAAAATTATAAATTTAATTATGATTTTATTTTGCTTATTGATTTCCAATAACACTGGTCAACAAGGTTTTTGTAACAGAAACCAAAATATACTTTTCCGTAGGTCTGGTGTGCAGAATTCAAATCTGAAGTCAGAAAAATTTTATAGGGCAACGTTTTTGAGATATTCTCATTATAAAATCGAAAAAAAACTTTTTGGCTGTTTTCAAAGTTGTATTGTAACGTGAAGTAAATTGTTCCAGCAAAATTTTTAATTGTTTCAGAACTAATTTTCTTCTTTTAAAATCAGTTTAAACCATCCCGATACCTCTTTTTTTCTCGGAGAAATCTTCAGTTAATTGTAGGCCTTCCATTTATGACAAAAATACAATGTAAAGGAGAATGGGTAAACATTTATGGGAGCTGGTCCATTTCCCAATACGAATGTGTCATACATCGTTGAAAAGGTTATTGTGTACATCATTTCATTATATGGCCGTTGAGCTCTAAACCATGGGGCTCATGAGATATTCGGCTAATGTTGATTAGGAACACAATGTCCAAATATGGAGTTGCATTATTGTTTTTTTCGGTGCTTTGAAGCCGAATATCTCGCGAAACCTATGGCTTAGAGTTTAACAGCCATATAATTAAATGATGTACCAGAATATCCTTTTCAACGATTATATGAAACATTCGTATTGAAAAATGGACCATTTCTGATATATTTTCGCTCCTTCTCCTTTAAATTGTACTTATATCTTAAATAAAAGGCCTACAATTAACTGAAGATTTCTCAGAGATGAAAGGAAGCATCGGAAGGATTTAAACTGATTAAAAAAAAATTAGTTCTTTCAGAAACCATTAAAAATTTTATATAAGAAGGTTTTATAATACAAATTCTATATAGGTACTACTGAAATAAATCAGCCAAGTAGAAGACTTAGCATTAAGGATTGGACTTGTTGAATTATTGATTCAAAATAGCTTTTTATGGCCTTTAGTCCTACAAATTGGCGTTTCGTTCGGCTTACTCACTTGAACTCATCAGTGACATAGTGAGGGCTTTGTCAGACGCAATTTGTTCTAAGTTCAGTTCAACTTACATGAATTTTTCAACGAAAATCCACTGTAAACTATATCCAACAAGATTAGAATTCCTAATCATTAAGCTGGAAGTTTTTTGCCCGGGGCCAGGCATAGTTTCTATATAAGAAGGTTTTATAATACAAATTCTATATACTACTGAAATAAATCAGCCAAGTAGAAGACTTAGCATTAAGGATTGGACTTGTTGAATTATTGATTCAAAATAGCTTTTTATGGCCTTTAGTCCTACAAATTGGCGTTTCGTTCGGCTTACTCACTTGAACTCATCAGTGACATAGTGAGGGCTTTGTCAGACGCAATTGGTTCTAAGTTCAGTTCAACTTACATGAATTTTTCAACGAAAATCCACTGTAAACTATATCCAACAAGATTAGAATTCCTAATCATTAAGCTGGAAGTTTTTTTGCCCGGGGCCAGGCATAGTTTCTATATAAGAAGGTTTTATAATACAAATTCTATATACTACTGAAATAAATCAGCCAAGTAGAAGACTTAGCATTAAGGATTGGACTTGTTGAATTATTGATTCAAAATAGCTTTTTATGGCCTTTAGTCCTACAAATTGGCGTTTCGTTCGGCTTACTCACTTGAACTCATCAGTGACATAGTGAGGGCTTTGTCAGACGCAATTTGTTCTAAGTTCAGTTCAACTTACATGAATTTTTCAACGAAAATCCACTGTAAACTATATCCAACAAGATTAGAATTCCTAATCATTAAGCTGGAAGTTTTTTTGCCCGGGGCCAGGCATAGTTTCTATATAAGAAGGTTTTATAATACAAATTCTATATACTACTGAAATAAATCAGCCAAGTAGAAGACTTAGCATTAAGGATTGGACTTGTTGAATTATTGATTCAAAATAGCTTTTTATGGCCTTTAGTCCTACAAATTGGCGTTTACAGTGGATTTTCGTTGAAAAATTCATGTAAGTTGAACTGAACTTAGAACAAATTGCGTCTGACAAAGCCCTCACTATGTCACTGATGAGTTCAAGTGAGTAAGCCGAACGAAACGCCAATTTGTAGGACTAAAGGCCATAAAAAGCTATTTTGAATCAATAATTCAACAAGTCCAATCCTTAATGCTAAGTCTTCTACTTGGCTGATTTATTTCAGTAGTATATAGAATTTGTATTATAAAACCTTCTTATATAGAAACTATGCCTGGCCCCGGGCAAAAAAACTTCCAGCTTAATGATTAGGAATTCTAATCTTGTTGGATATAGTTTACAGTGGATTTTCGTTGAAAAATTCATGTAAGTTGAACTGAACTTAGAACAAATTGCGTCTGACAAAGCCCTCACTATGTCACTGATGAGTTCAAGTGAGTAAGCCGAACGAAACGCCAATTTGTAGGACTAAAGGCCATAAAAAGCTATTTTGAATCAATAATTCAACAAGTCCAATCCTTAATGCTAAGTCTTCTACTTGGCTGATTTATTTCAGTAGTATATAGAATTTGTATTATAAAACCTTCTTATATAGAAACTATGCCTGGCCCCGGGCAAAAAAACTTCCAGCTTAATGATTAGGAATTCTAATCTTGTTGGATATAGTTTACAGTGGATTTTCGTTGAAAAATTCATGTAAGTTGAACTGAACTTAGAAAAAATTGCGTCTGACAAAGCCCTCACTATGTCACTGATGAGTTCAAGTGAGTAAGCCGAACGAAACGCCAATTTGTAGGACTAAAGGCCATAAAAAGCTATTTTGAATCAATAATTCAACAAGTCCAATCCTTAATGCTAAGTCTTCTACTTAGCTGATTTATTTCAGTAGTATATAGAATTTGTATTATAAAACCTTCTTATATAGAAACTATGCCTGGCCCCGGGCAAAAAAACTTCCAGCTTAATGATTAGGAATTCTAATCTTGTTGGATATAGTTTACAGTGGATTTTCGTTGAAAAATTCATGTAAGTTGAACTGAACTTAGAACAAATTGCGTCTGACAAAGCCCTCACTATGTCACTGATGAGTTCAAGTGAGTAAGCCGAACGAAACGCCAATTTGTAGGACTAAAGGCCATAAAAAGCTATTTTGAATCATTAAAAATTTTGTTGAAACAATTTACCTCACGTTACAATACAAAACTTTGAAAACAGTTTAAAAAAACGGTTTTTTCGATTTTATAACGGGAATATCTTAAAAACGTGGCCTGATAGAATTTTTCTGACTTCAGATTCGAGTTCAGCACACCAAAAACCTACGGAAAAGTATATTTTGGTTTCTGTAGCAAAAAAATAATTAAATTTTGTTGACCAGTGTAATTTTTTTAGTTACATATTTAAGTTGATGGTCATAGACTTTATATATTATATTAAACAAAATGTTATTTAATAGATCTAGGCCCATTTGCTGATACGATACTTAAGTATTTATGTTCTATTTTAAAGCTTATGTTCTATTTTTTCCTCTGCTTAAACTATCACATTAGCGCTTATTGTCTACTTAAATATTAAAGTTTCGTATCAGCAAATGTGCCTTATACATTTATTTTTGATAGTCATAGCATTGGATATAAATTCTATAGTATTCTCATGAAGAAAAAAAGCTCGTGGCCATCTATGCGTCCAAATGTAATCCTAATTTTTGTTAAGGGATCTCGGTAAGGCGATCACAGCGAACCTATCGACCAAAAAATGTCAACCTACAAAATCGTGTTTCATGAGAATACTATAGAGTATGGATATACAATGGTCATAGGATGACTTTTGTGTTATTGTTTTGCTAACTTGTAAATTTTACAGTCATAGGATGACTTGACCGTTTATGTTTTTATAATTAATGTTTTGCATGCCAAGACTGCCTTAGTACAAAAAGACTGTTTTTTATGTATTTTTATGTTTATTAAATAAAAAAAATACTATAAACTTTGAAAATAGTTTTTTTTTTATTTGGTTTCCATACCAATTCGTATTGGTGCTTGAATATTGGAATGTCGTACGTGCGTTCACTTTGTCGTACGTGTATGGCAGGCACGTAGCCAGAGGGGGGGCTTGAGGGGCTGAAGCCCCACCCGAAAGTCTAAACAAAACTTGAAACCTTTCTAATATATTAAATTCAAATCTATAAAAATAAGGAGACTATCCAGGTAGGAATAGTTTATTTGAATTTAGCTAAAGTTCTCAACTACTTGAAAATACTTCGTTAAAAAGCAAGAGACTATTTAGATATGTTTACAATTTTGTATTGAATTTCGAAGGCTCTTTAGGTATTTTATTTAACTCTATAAGCTATTAAAATGAGGAGAATATTCTACATATGTATACCTACATTTTATTTGATTTGGAATTGGGATCAGTAAAGACTTCAGTTCCGTTCCGGAAGTTCCGTTTAAGAGATATTTAACAATAAAATTTGGATATGAAGAGTTTTGCTGCAAATGATTGGATATGGTCAATTTCCCCACCATTCCACCCTCTCACAACTGCACCCTTTAATATAAAAGCACTCCAATACTTTCCAATCTTTAATGATCCATTTAAAGTTGTTTACAATAAAAACCCGTGAATGTGGTAAGTTGTTATTTTTGAATAGATGGTCAACCACAGATCCCTACGCAATACGGAAGAATCCCACAAAAAAAGTATAAGCTCTCATAGTAAAATGTATTTTATGAACCCGGGGATAGTTCGGGTGAACTTTCACGAACTTTGAATTTTACCTGATATTTTTGTTACGGCATGGGAGTTTTAATACTTTTTTTTGGATTCGTAGTATAAATCTATTATGATGGAGCGTACGATAAGGCTATTAAATTTTTATCATAATTAAAACCCTTTTGGTTTTGTTAAGCTTAGGTTTTTAAAATTTAAATTATTTGAGTCCAGATATCCAGAATGAAATCCTGGAGATATGTTCTGATATTGTAACAACTGAAATAACTAAACGGGCTATAAGTTCAAGTTTGTATCAGTATCCTCGCTGACGAAACAATGGATGTTACTGGGTGTGAACAACTTTCGATATGCCTTTGATAATATCGACTGTTTAACAGATCCCAAAAGTTGTATGCTTCGGGAAGATTTTGTAGGTTTTGTTCCTGTTGATGACTAAACTTCTGAAAACTTGACAAAAACCATACTGCAGCGATGTGAAGAGGTGTATCTTGATATGAAGAATTGTGTGGGCCAAGGCTATGATGGAGCCGTAAATATGGCAGGTCACTTAAGTGGAGTACAGTGCAGGATAAGGCATGCAACAGTATCCAAACGCTTGGTATGTACACTGTGCAAGCCATCGCTTGAACCTGGCTCTGTCTAATGCCATGTCAAGTCCTGCAATTCAAATTGCCTTGGTGTAGTAAGTGAAATAGCTAATTTCTTCCACAACCATTCAAATGCAAATATAACTTTCTAAACTGTCATTAAAAAACACGCACCAGAGAGCCGAAAAACTCGACTTCTACGCCTTTATGAAACAAGAGTCATTGAAATGCATGACAGTTTTATTTCCTTAATAGAGCTTTTCAAATGCATCTCAATAAGTTTTGAAGAAATAACGAGCAGAACGTGGGCGATATGTCTTCGAAAGCATCAACACTTGGCAGCGATCCAAAGAAGTGATTTCCTAGTAAGCCTCATTGTGTGCGAAAAACTATTCTGTTTAACGCTGCCCTTATCAGTTTTCCTACAGAGCTATTTCTGCAATCGACCGCACAAAAGAAGTTTGGAGTTCTCTTAAGAACATAAGAGAAAATGCCGAAAACTTTTTCAAAGAGGCTTTTCAATCCGCATATCCCAAGTTGCCGAAGACTTATTTGAAGTTCAATTAAGAGCTCCAAGAACTTCATTGAAACAAACACTGCGATCCAATCCAGAAACCTCTTCTACTGAAGCCTATTTTAGAGTGTCTAAACTGATTCATTGCAAAAATTCGTTAATACAAAATCTTACGGACAGATTCATGGACAACGAAGACGTTCTACCATCGCATCGTTTCAAGCTCTTCTCCCAGGTTTTGCCGCAGTTGAGTGAGTGAACGAAATGGAAAAACTAACATATGATTTTGATAATACAATTTCTTTGTCAGCTGTGAAAGCTGAGTACATTTTTTGGTGCGGAAAAATATTGGCGAGGGATCTTTCTACCGAAGTTTTGAAATTGCTTGATATAGGTTTAGCCTTACTATAGAGGTATAAACTTCTTGCTTACGGTTTTGGCCACGCTTCCAGTGACCACAGCTGGTGTTGAAAGAACCTTTTCAACTATGAAAAGGATTAAAATAGTATCCCGAAGCGCTATGGGGAATGAAAAATTAAGCTCTCTTGCTGATATCTGTTCATTCGCATATATTAGTGTGGATGCAGATAACGTGATTGAAGTCATGTGAAAAAAATCAAGACGTCTTCTGCTTTAAGAAAATGTGTACAGAAAAAATATTTAGGTATGTTCTATTTAAAAACTAATAAAAATCAATAAATTGGTATAATTTTAGTTTTTGTTTGAAGAATTTCTCGTAAAATTTCAAAGCAAGCCCCCTCCAAAACAAAATCCTGGCTACGGCACTGGTGTATGGGATGGAAACAAATGCTCATTTTGGTGGCGTATACGACAAACTCATTTTGGGTAAAAACCTTAATAATTTGAAAACTAAAACAGGTAGGACAGTTTTGAATACATTAATCTAAAGAAGATATTCCACACAATATTATTAAAAAAAGAAAAAACAAACTTTATCGTTCAGATTTTTTTTTATATGAACGCAAACCTTAAAATGCGATTTCCCAAAATCGTAAAATTGGCGTATACCTACAACAAAACAATTCTCGGGCGACGATTTGTGTTGGGTTTGGATTTAAAATACTTTTTTTAAAAGATTTCTTGAATTGAAAATAGAAACGAGGTAGATAATATATTTAAAACTGCCGATTTTTTTGTTTGTGGGTGTGTAATGTACCTTAACTACCTAACTTATTATTACAATGAAAAATGTAATTGCTTATTCATGTACACTAGTTTTTAGGGAAGGGTAACATTTTCAGGAGAGCAGTCAAAAGTTCCATCTTAAATTGAAATATATCAACTACGAGTAAATTATGTATTATAAATATAGTCCAGTCAATTTGTGGCTCTAAGGCCTTAGGGGCCAGTTATAGCGATCAGGAAAACGGAAACAGGAAAAATTTTCGAATGGATTACACAGCTCAACAAAATACAAAATTATTTTTGTGCCTGGGTTTATTTCATGATTTTTTTATTCGTCATGCTCCAAAATGATGGAAAAATACCCACACCCCCCCTAAAGTTTGCTTTTGTAAAGTTGGTAGTCAAAACACTGTTACCATAGTTTTCATAGAAATAATTAATGTTTGCTGTAATATATTCTTTAAAAGAGGAGAGGGGAGGGGAATTGTTACGCCCATTAGGTATCTCTAGAGTATATTTGTGTCACAAACTGCACACACACATTTTAATTTTAATATTTAAGGACGGTAAAATGTTATTAAGAATGTGTTAAAGTGATGCTAATGCATTTAGCTATATATGTGGTTATTTTATCAAAATTCACATTATTATCATTTTTGAAAATATGTTAAGAAACTCAAAAGACATGCAGGATGTCTAAGATTGAACGTTTTGCACGTCATTTAGAAAAAAATTAAAAAACTTCATTGGGAACATACTCAGAAGAAAAAGGAAAACGTGTCACTTAGGATTTTATGGACTTCGAGAGTAATCGTCATTAGCAAGGTCAATAAAATGAAATAATGATGGGAAATTATTCTAAAGGTTTAGTTTTAGAATAGCACATTCCAAAATCAGTGTTTTTGTTGATAAAAATTACCGTTTTAATATTGGTGCCAAAAATTAAATAAATAAATGAAGAAAAAAAGAGTTTTTGTTACTTTCAATTTTATCAAAAATTAAAATAAATACAACCATCTGGTTTTTAAACTTTTACTTAAGATTGATGAAAGCATTGAATATTGACAAAAAAAAAATAACTTTTTCACGTAAAATAAAACAAAAATTAATTTAAACAAAAAACAAAATTATTGATTTATTGCTTTTAAAATTCTGAGTTTGAAAATAAATAAAAAAAAACTATTCATGGAAATGACTTAATTTAAAAACTAAATTGAAGAATGGAGTATTAGCTTTAAAAAAAATATATACCATGATATTTTTGGTGTTGCCGTTGTTTTTTAATATTTTGTTTTCTAGTTTAAGTAACTTTTTAAAGAAAATTGCCCCTCCTGCCTAAACAGGGGAACATAGACACCCTTTCTCATATATATTTTTTTGTTTAGAACCAGCCTACACGCTGTACCATTTTGGTGTATCTTAGTCTTTTATCTTAGAATAGCTATATTGATTGATTCTAACATAGCACATTTTCATGAATTTTCAAATAATGTGCTCCTGACTACAAAAGCAAACTTTTTCAAACAAGACAATTTTTATTCAATAAGTAATATGTAAGGAATAAGATAATCATATACAGAACCCAGGCACAAAATTTGTGTTGACCAGTGTTATCTATTAATAAAGCTTACGGCAAGAGTACGATAATTCAGGCGACAAGCAAAAATAACGGCTTTTTGTAGAACAGTTAGATACAAACAAATTTAACTATAGGGGGCGGTCTTTCTCTCCCTATTTTGGCGGGAGGGGCATTTTTCTATGAAAATATTTATAATGACAAAGAAAAATATTTAAAAAAACGGTAATATCTAAAATTAAGCATTGCACATATTTTTAAAGCCTAAAGTCTTTAATACTGTCATCTAGTTTTTAAATCAAGTGATTTTCATGAATAGTTCTTAAAAAAAAACTTATTTCAAACTCTTATTTATTTTTAATTGAATACTGAAAACCAGATGTTTTAAGTCTACTAGTTTTCGAGAAAATTGAAAATTATCAAATCTATTTTTTATTAAATTATTTATGGATATTATCGCTATCGACTGTGTCAATTTCATTGAAATCGCCCAAGGAACAACGAAGTTGCAAAATGTTGTATTTTTTTTTAATACCCTGTTTTGAAAATATTTGTTTCTGTTAAAATTCTATCTCAGCTATCATAGTTTCATTGAGATTGCTCAATGAACAACGAAGTTGCAAAATGTTGACATGTTTTTGAAACACCGTTTTGAAAATATTTGTTTCTATTGAAATTCTATCTCAGCTATCCCTGTGTCAATTTCATTAAAATCACTCAAGGAACAACGAAGTTGCAAAAAGTTTTCACCCTGTCTAAATTTAGGCGACTTTAAATTTTTAAGACGTCAAAACAAAGCTCATGATTTTTCCGTAGTTTTGCCATTTTTGTCTGATTTTCCTGGGCCAGGCTACAGTTCATCAAATTGCATAAAAAAAAAAAAAAAAACTTTCTATCCAGGTAGGTATGTACCAATGTAACTAGATAGGCACAGTACAAATTTATAATTTTCATTTAGAAAACAGATCTTCGACCTCTGTGCACAGTAAATATTTATTTACACCATAGAAACACAGTTTTGTAACTACCAAAAAGTTTCTGATTCCAAATTTGTAAATAGAAACAAAATAAAAAATATCCTTAAAGTATAAAATCAAGACCTAAACTGTTTACGTATGGGTATGAATGCACATATGTATGTATCTACATTTCCCTGCCATTTTATTTTTAAATTCACGTGACCATCACCGATCGACATACAAACGCACAAATTACGTACATAACTCGTCCCTCTACGCTTTGAAACAGATACATAATATATGTACCTACCTTTAGATGTCCCAATAAGCACAACCCAGCGGGAAAAATTAAAAAATTCATTGAGGAAAAACCTGCTTTTTCCTTGAGGAATGGAAGCTGTACCTGCCACTTTTCAGCTTATTCCTTTGATGAATTTAACATGGGCGTGTCATTGGCGGGAAGCACATGCCACTTTTCCGATGAAAATTCATTAACGAATTCACTACTTCAATGGAAGTTGTTTATTCACCAACCCAGGTGATGAAAAACATGGTGATTGCATAATCTGTGAATTCACTACACACGGGTATTTAGCTTATTCATCAGTTCAATAATTCCGATGAAAAATGTAATGAAAATTCAATTATGAAATCACCAGGTTAGTGGTGGTTTCTTTTTCATCAATTAAATTCTCCCATTCGTATTGTTTAGTAAATCCCAGTGGGAAATGTTCAAAAATTCACCGAGGAATCCCCAGTTATTGGCGTTTCGGCAAACGCAATTTCTATTGAGTTCAGTTCAACTCACATGGACTTTTTTACAGAAAGTCACTGTGAATTGTATCCAACAAAATGAGAATTTATAGTTGCCAAAAAATCATAAACAATTTTGTGCATTACTATTCATTGCTGAAGTCTTCGATTACAATTCACCATTAATTTCATTCACATTTTTTTTTTTTTGTTCTCGCCATGAACACTTTACAAAGCAGATGAGTGGATTCAAACAATAAACTGATGAACTTGTACATTACTTTTCCCCAATTTTTTCATCACATAATTTTCCCTTTTAAATTCACCGAAAGAAGGGGTCGTTTCCTAAACATAAAGCAGAAAGTAGAATCAAAGCTACGAACTGAGGAAACTTTGCATTACTCTTCACCTACTAAATTATTGCATGTCGTTTCTCTTATGATTTGGCAAGTGAATTCATTGATTATTTCAGTAATAAATTTCATTGGTGACGATATTTCCCGCTGGGAAGTGCCTGCGCCTGCACACAAAAAAGCTGAAAAGGGATATTGTATAAGCCTGCGTACATAAGCCACAAAATAACAAAAACAGACACCCCTCATACACCTTCTATCTTTGTCCTGGCACTCCTTGGTGAGCTGCCATTTGGTTTCCTCGATTTTTTTTTGCAATCAATGCGTTCCACAAAATTTTAAATTCTCGATTTAGAAAGGGTATTCATGCAACGTATAAAGTTTACCCTCCGAAAGTACTTGAGAGTGCTAGGACGCCATATGGCCCTAGGCTCAATGATAGGAAAATCCCTATGCACACCTCCGCGTGGTGGAGGGTGGGTAACGCTAACGTGCAGGGGGACCGAATGGATGCCGGGATAAGCAGACAACCCAGCTTTGCTGGTCAGGGCACAAACTTGTCCTTGGGATGGTTAAAAGCCCCCTTAAGACGGATGAACTGCAGGTGGCGGTCAACGGCATGATAGTCTGGTGGCGGAGGAGCGTTTTTTTTGTTAAAAGGCCAACGGCAGCAGCAGGTAGCGTCTGTAACCCATATTGGGCGGCTACAAAAGGCGTCTGTTTTCCCATAGTGGGCGGCCTCGAACAGTTATGTGTTTGACCATACAAAAGGCGGGTGTGCCTGTCAAATCTGAGCTTATGTATGTTATTAATCGTATCTCGGAAAACACCATGGTGGAAGGATATATGCTATTACATGAAATATGACAACAATTGGAAATGAGTCCCCAAGAGGTAACCATTTTATGGAGAATCCTTCTGCAGCTTCGGCAGCTGTAAACCGCACATCGGATTTGGGGGTGCGGCATCTTTCGTGTACCAGCGTCAATCAAGACGCCACAACAATAAATGAATCGTTAACAAATAGAAGAAGTCTTTTAAGAAGAGCAAATGATACTTTTGGCTACCGCATACGTACGAAAATCGGAGCATGGAACGTTCGATCCTTGTACGGCGAAGGTAGATACGAGCAGGTTGAGCGTGAAATGCTTCACCTTAAGATCAGTATCCTGGGCATCAGTGAAACTAGGTGGAGAGGAAGAGCCGAATACAGAGCTGACTCTGGGCAAACGAGAATGCTGTATTCCGGGGAGGATGAAAGAGAGGGTGGCCAAAGGCTGCATGGTGTCGGAATTATGTTGAACGAAGAAGCAAGGCGTAGTCTTATATCCTGGGCGCCCATTTCTGCAAGAATAATGACAGCAAGGTTTCGTTCAAAAATTCGCAACGTCACAATAATTCAGTGCTACGCCCCCACAAATGAAGCGACCGAGGAAGACAAAACCGCTTTCTACACTCATCTTAACTCAGTTTACAGTGGTTATCCAAGAGCCGACATCATAATTGTCATGGGAGATCTCAATGCCCAAGTCGGATCAGACAACTACGGTCTGGAACGCGTCATGGGGAAAAATGGCTTGGGGTCACGAAATGAAAATGGCGATTTGCTGGTCGATTTTTGTAACGCTAATCGTCTTGTACTGGGTGGAACTGTGTTTAAACATAAGACTTGCAACAAAATCACCTGGGTACATCCGGATGGTCAAACTGAAAACCAAATTGACCACATCATGATTCAGCAGCGATGGAGGAAGTCAATGTGCGATGTTCGGAGCATAAGAAATGCCGACATTGGAAGCGACCATCATTTGGTTCTCATGAGTCTCAAGCTATGAACGGCAGCTGTACAACGTCAATCACAGGGTGCAGCAAGGAATTCGAAGTTCAATACAAATGCTTTAAGTGATCCCAACATATGTCGTAACTATGTCACCAACCTTAACGACAGAGCTTCGTCATTAAACGGAATACAACATTCAACAATTGATGAGATGTGGGGTGATATAAAAAGTGTTTTTATGGATGCTGGATCCGAAACTGTACCCAAGCAGTCGAGAGGTAGAGACTCTTGGATATCCCAAGACACCTGGGATAAAATCGAGCTTCGCAAATCGTTGAAGATGCAAATAAATGCCGAACCAGATGCTCAACGAAAGGCTGATTTGCGAAGAGAGTATCGCTTAGCACATAAGATGGTCTATCGCTGTGTGAGACGAGACAAGAGGGTGAGGTTAGACGGTCTCGCAGAAAATGCGGAAAACGCTGCAAGAAGAGGAGACATGAGGGAATTGTACCAAATATCCAAGGAAGTTGTCGGGAAGAAAACCAACACCAATCATCCTGTAATGGATGTGGATGGTACACTTTTGGTATCAATCGAGGATCAGCTGCACAGGTGGAAGGAGCACTTTTGTGCCTTGCTTAATGAGGATTCTGTCGAGCAGAGTGCTGAAGTGCCCCAGCTTAACGAGATGCGTAGATCATATAGGGGTATTGACATCGAGCCCCCTACAGTACTGGAAATTCAATCTTCGATAAATCTTCTCAAAAACAACAAAGCAGCTGGACTTGCTGGTATACCAGCCGAGTTCCTGAAAGCTGACCCTGTCAGAACGGCTAGTATTCTACACCCGTTGATACAAGCTGTGTGGGAAAATGAAATCTATCCCAGCGACTGGAAGGATGGTGTAATTGTTAAGTTGCCAAAGAAAGGTGATCTTAAGAATTGCAACAATTGGCGAGGTATTACAGTTTTGTCCGTTTTTCCAAAATTAATGGCAACCATCATTCTGGAGCGGATAAAGGTTAGAATCGAGTCTACGCTCAAGAGGCATCAAGCTGGTTTCCGCAGTGGGCGGTCTTGTGTCGACCATATCAACACTCTGCGTATCGTTCTTGAGCAGTCTGCGGAGTTTCAATCACCGCTTTACCTCATGTTTGTGGATTTTGAGAAGGCCTTTGACCGAGTAAACCGTGAATGTATATGGAGATCACTTCTTGGTAGAGGAATTCCCCCAAAAATTGTTGCCATTATAAGAGAGTCCTATAACAACGTAAGATGCTTTGTTTTACACAATGGGCAGCTATCCGACTCTTTCGAAGTGCGGCAGGGTGTGAGACAGGGAGATGTTCTATCGCCAATTCTCTTTCTACTGGCGATTGACGATGTCTTGACGGCCAGCGTTGGAACATCAGAGAGGCAGGGCATTCAATGGAGACCGTTTGAAAGGCTTAGCCACTTAGACTATGCCGATGATATATGTCTCTTGGCAAATAACATCAGCGGGCTGAACGGGATGTGTCAAGCTCTGAAGGTAAAAGGAGAGGCGAGTGGTCTGAAAATAAATAGCAAAAAGACAAAAATAATGCTCACAGGCCGCTCCACATATCAGCGTATTTTAATACAGGAGACGCCAGTTGAAGAGGTTGAACAATTTAACTACCTTGGAAGTATTGTTTCAGCAAATGGTGGTACTGATCTGGACGTTCAAAGTAGAATAAATAAAGCTCGCGCAGCCTTCGGTTCTCTCTCCCAAATTTGGAAATCATGTCAAATCTCCTTGTGCACAAAGTTGAGATTCTTCGAATCCAATGTCAAATCCGTGCTGTTATATGCTTGCGAAACCTGGAAAGTCACGACTACCATCTCAAAGAAATTGCAGGCTTTTGTGAACCGTTGTCTACGCCATATTCTAAAAATTCGCTGGCCACAAATTATATCAAACGAGGAATTGTGGCGCAGGACAAGCCAGGAGCGGCTGGACGTTGACATAAGAAAGCGTAAATGGCAATGGATTGGTCACACACTGAGGAAACCAAACGATGAAATTGCAAAGCAGTCATTTGAATGGAATCCTCAGGGTGCACGGCGGGTTAGAAGACCAAGAACAACATGGAAATCAACAGTTCTAGCAGAAGCAGACTCCCAGAGAAAGACGTGGCCACAGTTAAAATATCTATCTGCAGACCGAGAAGGATGGAAACGATTTGTTGGCGCCCTATGCCCCAACCGGGGTTACTGGACTTGATGATGATGATGATGATAAAGTTTACAAATTGTGTAAAATGATAAGTTTACGCAAATGTTTGCATGAACGACCTTTTTATTAATTTGGTTAAATGCTGTGTAATTGAATCAGCTATTCGTTAAACGTCAAATATTTGGGCGCGTTCGACTTGAGTCGAGGAGTTGGTTTTACAGATAATGCATTATGGATTTTTATTTGCATGAGTGTGTACAAATATTTATTTGTGATACGTGTAGTAAGTACTCCTGTTAATTCAATTATATTTGTTTTGCATTGAAATAAATACATCAATGCCATTCATTTTGCTGGAATCTCAATACCATTTCAACTCAACTCAAGTGACAAAAAACCTGGGGCTCCCGATCCTGCTTGTAAACGTAGTAATTTTTAAATAGAGAACCTCTCCCGAACCAACGTGAAGTCGGAAACTCGGAAGGATAAAACAAAATGTAAAGCTAGAACTTTAAAGGCTTTCTCAAACCAATGCGAAATATTCGTAACGACAACGAAATTTTTGCCTGTCAAAATCAATGGGTTAAGAACTCACGAAAAGTTGCTTTCCAAACAGTCAAAAGAAGAAGTGAGGAATATTCCACTTAAGTAAAATGAATCATCCCTCTCTTTTTTTCGTTCCAACTTCACCAAATGTCAGTTTCACTCCTGTGAGATTAGTATATGGTTTTCATGTATTCGCTCATTTTCAACCGATAGTAAACTATCAACAATTATTATAGTTCTACCTTAATATACATGACAATAGTCGCGTTGTAAGGTAGAAATATATTAGTCGTTAGCTCACGGCAGTGGTCGGATGAAAATCTGTGAATACTAACAAATCATATGTCACGCCCATAATGTATTTTTCTTCATTTTCGTTAACTTTTGCTTTTGTTTTGGAAGTGTATAGAGCGCCCCCGAGTACACTTCACGGAAGTGAAACTGAGATTTGTTGAGGTAGGAACGAAAAAAAGAGAAAAAGTGAATTATGGCTTAGTTCTGATTTTGACAGTTCAGAAAGATACTTTGCATTGGCTAATGACATCTGTTTCTAACAGCTTCCGATTATTTAGAATCTTACAAACCAGTGCCAATCATTCGTTGAACACAACAAAATCATTAATAACAACACGTTGTTATAAATGAAAACAACACGTTCGTCATCGTCAACGAAAGATTCGCATTGGTTTGGGTGAGAATTTATAGTTCTACCTTAATAATTTACGAAAAGTAGCTTTCTTAAAGGCTCTCCCAAACCAACACGAAATTAAAATGAATGATCTCAATACCTAAAAACAACAAAAAACTGTCTTTGTGAATGATAATTACAAAATGCGTTCTATGAAAAGGTTTTTTAAAAAAGAATTAAACTTTATTGATCTATAAGTATGAGAATAATATAATAGGAGATAAGTTGACCGCTGGCTGCTACGTTCTTGTGATGACTCTCGTTTGATGATGACTCGATGATGACTGTCGCTTCACTTTATGAAAAGTATCTATTGTTGTTCGCTGTGGCGTCCTTTGTCAGCATTTTGTGATGGACTGTGGGTTTTTAAATAAAATGCCAATGTTATTATTTCGTCTCTTATTACTAGGTGTTTTTTATTGGTAACTTATGGATAGTGCAGCAATGCAGGTCCGAATAACCCCTTGAACAGAATGAACGTAGCTGCAGCTGGTAGCAAGAGTTGAATTTAGTTTAACTTCTGCTACACCATACATTCCTTGCTACATTTACAGCTTCTCATTGTGGCACTGTATACTATTTTTGTATCTTTCTACTTTGACAGTGCTACACGCGACAACTACAGCTACACCATTCTGTTCGGCCAGTAAAACGTATATTCACTTTTTATACACTCTTAATTGAAATCTCAAAGTTGGTATCTGTGGCACTAAAGTTGTCAAAATCAGCTGTTATTGAAAAAAATTAATATTTGGAAACAAAAATGGACTTCAAATGGTTTCAAATGGCGCTTGTTCGAATTTGCATTGTTGCACCTATGATAAATGTCTCGCTAAGATAATTTTGTTTCCATTTTTTGCCCTTTTACACTATGCTGTATGCTAATTAGTTTATGTTAATCGAAAACAATCAAATGAAATACATTCCTATATCCAATTCACTTTTGAAAAAGTTAAGGGATGTGTTGGAAAAGTATTGCTTTTTGTATGTCAAGTTGAATAAAGGGCTATGCGCATGAGCCGATGGCCAATGAACGTCAAATAAACGAAAAAAATTGGATTTAAAACATAAACCTAAATTCTTCAAATTGGTAGAAATTTAATTAATTGCTAAAATGAAAGAAATTTGAGTTAACAAACTGCCCAAATTTATGTCACAAAACTGCCTTTTACCCGATCCCACGATGAAGTCATAAATACTAAAGGCCAGGTCAAACAGAGCGTGGTAGAGTGGGAATGTCAATACTTTACTGCGAAAGCAAGCGGTCAAATTTTGTTTTTAAATCTTTAAAAAAGACCACCGGACCGCGCTCTTTTTGAACAGGCTCTAAGAAAATAAACAAAATTATGACATTAGTGCTTTCATCGGGAATGACATTTATGAGGGAAGCGTTGCTTTTCCTTAAATTAAAGCCGCATTTACATGAGAAAAAAAAACTAAACTTAACTGATGTTGTCGTATACATGGTTTAAATTTTCCAATAAAAATGACAGGGTAAAGTGGCACTAAACATTGTCGTGTAACTACACAATGACACCAATCCTCAATTAATTACAATACATGCACAATGAAAAATGAACTTGCTCTTTTTCGTAACTGACCAACACCATAGCATCAGAGCGCCAATTTTTTGTTTGTGTGAATGTATAAACATATGTGATCATGACAATTCATTATCTTGCAGAAATAAATGTCACGATTTGTAAATGCGGTTTATAGTTTTGTTTTTAAGTTTTACTAAAAATTTTTGTTTTCAAATGCTTATTAATCCTCTGCTCAAACATCTTTTCTTAACTCTCCTTCAATCGAATTTGATACTCTTGACATATAGAGCATTTCAGACGCTTACCTGACAAGTTTGAACCAAACATAATCCACATACCTAAATTTTTATAATTTACAGTACATTTAGTGCGAGTGGTCACCAGAAAGTGCCCACTAATGATTTCGATTCAAAATGGAATAATAGTTATTTTTCCGTAAAGAAGGAAAATGAAATGTGATTTGATTTCAAAACTGCCGTCAGAACATGTGGTGTTAACAGCACAACAATTCTAGGCATTGAATATTAATGTGAATCGTCTAATCGTATCTTAATTTTCCATGCCACCTAGTGGTGACTAGTGAAAACAAAGCATATATAAAACGAACACATCCTTGTATGATCAAGGTCTACCAACCTTCACGTAGGAAATATTTTTCTGCAACCCCAAGTGTTGTTCTATTCCAAACATTCCACAAATCTTATCTGCACTATTATATGCACTATTTTTTACTGACTAACTTATCCACACTATTCGATTGTTGTTGTTTACTGTGTTAATCGATTGCTGCACTGCCTATACACTTACCAATAAAAAACGCCTACTGTTGCAGAAATATTCCAATTGATGGTTCTGCAATATTTGCTGCGGTGATCTTAATATGATCTTCTGGTTTTGTATTATCTTTGTAGACTCCCCCCTCCTTAAAATTGTTGCTTCTCCTGGAGCAAATTTTGGCGAGTTTTTTCTTATTAATATATAATATGATAACTATTATTGACAATACTATTGATAATACTATTGGTACATGTAACATAAGCTATGTTGGTATGGTTTTTAATATTTGATATTTTCTCATGGATTTCATCTAAATTATTAATATCTTCAAATTTTATTTCTTTATATTCAAATATTTCTAACATGTTTTTATACAACATTGGATTGTTCATATAGATAGCTTGTTCAACAATTTCATTTTTATTTTCGTATAATATTTCGTCAATTTTTAAAACACAATTTTCAAAATTAATCAGCACATTATTTGTGATATCAATTTTATCTTTTTCGTTACAAGTATTATTTAGTTGAAATTTTCCATTTTTTACTAACAATATACCTCTACTTAGTTCTGATATGATATTATTGTTTCTGTTTATTTGTTTCTTACAATTTTTAAAGTTTAAACAGTTTTTATAAACTTTCAATTTCTTATATTCTATTTCTTCGTATAGAAATTCATTATCTTCTAATTGAATAATATAATCGTCTTTTATAATTAATTCTTCTTTATTAAAATTAGGCATACTTGTAATATAATATTTAGTAAACGCAACAATGTTTTCTGGAATGCTTATAATGAATATTATTTCATCTTTGTATGATGCTACAGATAATCTAATTTTATTTAATTTTTCAAAAGTTATATTATATTCATTTATTTCATAATTTGTTAATACCGAATTAACCATAACATTTATTTTGCTTGCCAGGATATTATTTTGAGTTTTTTCAATTATTTCTTTTACTTTATAAAGTTTTTCTCTTATTTCTAAAATAATTACTCTATGAACGAATAACATTCCTGTTAGATTAAAATTTAAAAACTTTGTATTTTTATATAAATCATCAAATTCTTTTTGAATTGATTTGATTCGTGTTTGGAATATGTCATTAATTTTGATTTGCTTATTTAAATTATTTATTATATTGTGATTATTTGTTTCACTATTTTCCAATCTTTTTTCAATTTGTATTCTATCTTCTTCGTCCATTGTTCCGAACAAAAATCTCAAAACACTTCCGCCCAAATTAAACAAACTCCTCTTATTTCGATGCTGTGTAACACTTTCTATTTCAGATTTAATTAATTTTATTTCTTCGAATATCTCATCGGGAAAATCTACTTTTGTTAAATTGTTCATGTTATTTTCTATGTCATTTAAAACATTTTTAATTTGAGTAATATTTATTCTATGTAAAATATGTATGTAATCTTTCACTATTTTAACTTTATTAATTTTTATTTTTGCATATCCTTCTTGGATATTAATGTTTTCTGTGGTTATTTCACTTCTAATTTTAGTAACCAATAAAACTACTAGGGTGATAAAATATAAAATATACATGGTTAATATTTTCACTTTAACTGCGCGAGAGGAATATTTTCAGAATCTATACTTGACGAAGTATTTTGAGTCACTGAGTCTGTTGCATATGTAACACTCTTTCCTGATTTATTTGCTTGATCTTGATCGATCATGTCATTGTGGGATATTTGTTTGGTTCGTTTTCTCTTCCTCTGAATATTAATAGGGTGGACTCTTTTAGTAATTTTATATTTGAATATCGGTAATATTTTATCCCTTCTCCCTGGATTAACTACGATATCATTATCTTCAGGTTTTTCCGTATCTTCTCTATTTTTATTTAATTGAGATATCTTTTTTTCTTTATGTTCAGCAAAAGTTTTGTATAATTGTTTTTTGTCAACTCTTCCTTCTTGAATTTCAAATGGTTTTTTCTTACTTATATTTTGAATAGCATTATTATAATAAAATACAGCTTTATAAGTGATATTAATTTTCTCTAGATCTGATAATTGTTTTCCGTTTTTTAGACATCTTATTTTATCTAATATTGAGCTATGTGCTCTTTCAATAGGGCTATTCCCTGTGTGTGAATGAGGGGTTGTGAAATGTCTTTCTATATTTACATCATTAGATAAAGTATTAATAAGAATTTGGTCGAATTCATTGTCCGTTACAAATTTAATTGGTTTCGCATGTTGTGAAATATACTGCACTAATGCTGTATGAATACTTTCTATATTTTTATTAGGGATTGAAGTAAATGTCACACGTTTACTAAATTTATCAATTGTGGATAAAAATGGTAGTTTATTTAAGAAAAATAAGTCTGCGTGTACAATTTGATTCACGTCGCTTGGGGTTTCTGTTAATTTAAGCTTTGGCTTAACTGGATGCCTATCATATTTATTTAAACGACAGATGGCGCAATTATTAACTACTGTAGTAACTATATTTTTAACTTTGGATAAAAGATATATCTTTTTAATCCTGTTTAATTTTCTTCTATGCCAGAATGACTGGTCTCTAATTCATGATACAGTTTAATTTGTTCAACCGTTTCTTCTTCTGTTTTCATTTCTTTAGCTAGATAGCTACATCTTTGAAATTTTATAATGCTTTTGTCAAAAAGTTTTATTAGTTTTTGTTGTAATATATTATAATATATTATCATTTTCGCAATATATACCTGTTTGCTTTGGTTCTAATACTTTCTTTATTTTCCTCTCGAAACTTGGAGATTCTAATAAACTGGGAGAAAGTTCAACTAATTTTCTATTTACATTTATGCGTCTTATTCCTATTTTTCTACCTTGATAATCGAGGTTTATTATTATTTGTTGCTTGTAAGAATTAACAGCTTTTTCGATAATTACAAAATTATCTAACAATTCTTCTTCTTTTGAATGTTGAGTTTCTAATTCTTGATCCTCATCTAAATGATAAATTTCATTTTCATTGTCTTTTATTTCTCTGCTTAGATAATCAGCAACTGTGTTTTGTGAACCTTTTAAATAACTAATATCAAAATTATACTCTCCAAGGGAAGTTTCCATCTTTGTAATCTTCCTGAAATATCTTTAACTAGACTTTTTGTCTTTAACCATTTCAGAGGTTGGTGGTCTGACTTTAATTGAAATTTCTTTCCATAGAGATATGGCCTTAAATATTTAATTGACCAAACTGTTGCCAATAATTCTTTTTCTGTAGTTGAATTTTTTTTTTCTCGTGATCATTGAGGGTTCTACTTATGTATGTGATGGGATGTTTGTCTTGCGTTAAGACAGCTCCAATTGCATAGTTCGATGCATCAGTTGTGAGTTCAAATTCTTTAGTAAAATCGGGGTACTGGGGGACTCATTATATTTTTCTTCAAAGTTTGAATGATTGTATATACTTGGAGTCTTTAACATCTATTTTTGTTCCCTTTTTTAAATATTTTGTCATAGGTTGTGCTGTAGAAGCATAATCTTTAATAAACTTCCTATAGTATCCTGTAAGACTAAGGAATGATTTTATCTCTGTAACAGTTTTAGGAATTAATATTTTTTGAATTTCCTCTATCTTATCTTGGTTAGGTTTTAACCCGTCTTTAGTTATTAAATGTCCAAGGAATTTAGTTTCTGTTTTCAAAAATTCACATTTATCTATTTGGACTTTCAAATTATATTGTCTTAAACGATCGAATGTTTTATTTAAGTTGATTGTAAAAAAAGCAAAAAAAGAAGTATAGGCGTCGAAAGCTCCATCAAAGACTATTAAAAAAATCAAAGTCTTGCAGTCCACAACTGGGGCCTTTGCGAGAAACAGTGCATCGAAAAAAAAATATGAATGCAACTTCGAGGAAAATCGTGTTAGCCGAAATTGGTTTTCACCCCTCCCTAGATAAGCTCCGCGGATCCCATATCACGGAATTTGAGATCATTTGAGTGTTTAATTCGCCCTGCCAGACTGTTTAAAAAAACCGTTTTTCACTTAGAATTTTGAGTTTTTTAAACGGCCCGGTAGAGCGAACTATACACTCAAATGGTCTCAGATTCCATGATATGTGATCCGAGGAGCTTCTCAAGGGATGAGCGGCTAACACGATTATCCTCGAAGTTGCATTCATATTTTTTTTTCGATGCACTGTTTCTCGCAAAGGCCCCAGTTGTGGACTGCAAGACTTTGATTTTTTTAATAGTCTTTAATGGAGCTTTCGACGCCTATACTTCTTTTGTTGCTATCGTTCACACCCAAAATCTGCTGTGGGCTCTTGGTCTAGGGTAGTTCCTCATTAATTGACATTTTTTTTATTTTTTGTGTTAATTTGTCTCAAGTTCAATATTCACTTTCACAATATTATTATTCTTTTCCTTTTCTTAATAGATTAAATCAATTAAACACTCTCTCTATGAGATTTAACAATATTTGTCCTTACGGATCTTGAATTGTAATGTTTTTCACTGATTTTTATTTTGTTTTTGTTCGTAGGAATGATGTCGCTTTTTCCAATATACGTTTGGTTCCCAATATGCGTTTAGGTTTCGACTCACGTTAACGATCACTAGATAGGAGTTATTATTAATTTCCGTTTAATAGTTTTTAAACCCTATCCTACCGACTGCGCCAATTACAAAATGCGTTCTATGAAAAGGTTTTTTAAAAAAGAATTAAACTTTATTGATCTATAAGTATGAGAAAAATATAAAAGGAGATAAGTTGACCGTTGGCTGCTACGTTCTTGTGATGACTCTCGTTTGATGATGACTCGATGATGACTGTCGCTTCACTTTATGAAAAGTATCTATTGTTGTTCGCTGTGGCGTCCTTTGTCAGCATTTTGTGATGGACTGTGGGTTTTTAAATAAAATGCCAATGTTATTCTTTCGTCTCTTATTACTGTTGCAGAAATATTCCAATTAATGGTTCTGCAATATTTGCTGCGGTGATCTTAATATGATCTTCTGGTTTTGTATTATCTTTGTGGGCTTTGTATGTAACTTGGTTCGCTATAATTTCGCGTTGGTTGGGCAAAGCCTTTAAACGTTGAGTAAATGTAGACATTCTAATTTTTTTTTTTTTGTAAACTACGTTTTAATTCACAACTTTTATCACCAACTAATTGCAATGCAATAATTACAGAACACATTCAGAGCTGTTTTAGTTCTCCGAGATATCATTTATATCATGTTTATAAACATGCCTAATTCTAAAAGTCACAAACACGTCTAATTCAATCTCTCAAAGTCACAATGACGTTTGGATAAGTTTAACCAAATATTTGGTTAATTTTCCGCAGCTTTATCCTTGGATAAAATTGACCAAATTGTGTAAACCATTTCCCATACAAAATTTGACAGTTCATTAACCAAAAGATAAAATTAACCAAATCGTAAACTTATCTAGTGTTTTACGCAGTTGCATGAATACCCCTAGTGTATGTGGCGACACTTTCGGGGGCTTTCATGCAAGATTTCGTGATTCCTCTATGTATATAAGCTCACAAACTATGAAGATAAAAAAACTACCACCACTGCTTCACAACCTTCATTAATTGCAACAAAAAAACAGACAAAATACCCAAAAACCAACAACAAAAACAGGTACACTTGAATTTCAGCTAAGCTAAGCTTTTCTCGCTTAGTACAAAACATGTATGAAGTGGAGGCAATCTAAGTGGAGGCAATCTGAAATCGGGTCCTTTTCTTTATATGAAGCGGCCTGTCTTTATTATTAGTTAGTCTATGGTAATAGTCTTGAATTTTGTATTGTTCTAATTGAGCTAACAAAAATCGTCGATCAGGCACTTCAAGATCTGTAACTGTTAGGTAAAGCTGTGTGTCTAAGTTTCTTTTGTAGTACCAAGGAATTTTGGGTTGGGTGAGACTGATGTATAGTGTTGTTCCTTAAAAGCTTTGTTAGTTCCTTAAGCTTTTCCGATTTGCTCGATATCCTATTTCTATCTTTATGAGAAGCTCCACGCCCAAAGCCGTGCCGTTGCCATTGTTCGAATGTTTTTTTTGACTTGTCCATTTCAGTCTGTAAAAAAAAGAATGAAGTATTTATCTGTTAAATGATCACTCTTATTGTGAATTGATAGTTATTCATAGTTAATAAAATATTTTGAAATTTGATAGTTAACAACCCAATTGATATGTTTTGATAATTGAGCATTGAGAATGATGCAAATTATTGTGAATTGCAAGAAAGTTAACATTTTTCAATGGAAAGATGCAAACTTTTTTATTAAATTGTGGATAATTACAAAATTTCAATACTTATAATCGATAAATTATTGAAAGTTTTAACTCACAATAAGAGTGTCTGTTTCTCGTAAGCCAGTGGTGATTTCTCTCAGTTGGCTAGGTTGGCTGCATCAACCCTAAAATTTCGACTTGAATAGACGTAACAAACAATTTGTTTTATTAAAACTTGAGAACATAATAGCTTTTTATATTGATAAAAAACATAACCTCCCGATCCGTTAAAATCATTATAAAACCAGCAAAACCTATTTAAATCGAGCCATTCAATGCAACCCCTTCGCGCTATATTAATCCCATACAAAGTGATATCTCCTCTAATATTATTTTTTTTTTTCAATATTGGTCTGTGTTGGCTATAAATTTTGCGCCAACAAATCTCATATAAACAACACTATTATTCCCGATGTGCCCTCTCATTCTATTTTTAAGAACATACCAACAAAAATAACCACACAGGTTGGCTCTATTGAAAGAGCCAACACCTGGGTAGAAAAATGCGAGAAAAAATGTTTTTGATTGACGACCAATACCCACCAGTGGAGAACCTATAGGCTATTGATTATGTCATATAATAAGGAACTAAGGCGTTCATGGGATTTTATTGTAAAAATCATCGAAGGGGTCATTGAAGATGAGAAAACCGCGGAATGCTATTAAATTGGAGGGTGCATTTTTTAGAGGGGGGTGCAAAAGCACCCTTTTTGGTTTTTTGCTTATAACTCGAAAACGAAGCAAAATTTCGAGATAATTCTCAAAACCTTCTTGGTAGAAAATAAAATTTACCATCAAAATGTATTTTTGAAAAAAATATTTAAAAAATTTTTAGTTAGCTAAATTTTAAAAAAATCATTGCAAATAAATGTGAAAAATCGCATTTTTTGTTTTTTTTTTGTTTACGTATTTTTTTATAACTTTCTTACCAGCAGAGATAGGTTTAGGCATTGCTCCATATAAAAGAAAGATAATTAAATTTCCTCTAAAATAAACTTAAAAAAAAAACGGTTTGGTTTAAAATCGACCGAGAAATAGTCGTTCAAACTAGGCTGAAGCTTTAGGAATGGCATTTTTGGCTATTTTGATGGACTTGTTAGATTATACACTCAAACTTGGTGTATTAGGGAGCCATGACCAGTTAAGTCCAAAATACAAATAAAATTTCAAATTTTTCACAGTTTTAGAGTTGTCATCTAATTTTTTTCAAAATTTAGAATAATTGCCAAAATCAACACACTTGCTCTTACAAAGTCGGGTTTTGAACACATGTTATCTTATACCTTTTCGAAGATAAGAAAAAAAATAGTTCCAGACAAGTTTTACGGTTGAAACTTGAAAGTCCTTGCCAGACGACCTCAACATTTTCAAAGTAGGTATTATAAGAAATTACTTTTTTTTTTATTTCAAATAACTGTAAAACCTTGTTTTACAAAGCCGGGTTTTCAATATATGTTAGCTAATGTCTCCTTAAATAGAGACATAATTGTGCCAGACGAGTTTGGCTCTCGAAAATGCATGCCAGACAGCCCTTAATGCTATAAAGTTGATGAGTTTTTTTCTTTTTGTTTTCTAGTTTTTTAAATAATTATCAAAACTAACAAATCTACTTTCACAAACCGGGGTATTTGGTAGCTTATGCCTTTCGTTATATGGACAAAATAGTGCCAGGCGAGTTAGGTATTCCAAAATAAAAAAAAAATATTTTTTTTAATACCTACTTAGAAAATATTGAGCTGATCTGGCAAGGACCTTCAACCGTTAAACACACATGAGCACATGTTAGGTATACGCTTACATGTGCTCAAAACCCGGCTTTGTAAAAGCAAGTGTGTTGATTTTGACAATTATTTTAAATTTTGAAAAAAATTAGATGGCAGCCCTAAAACTGCGAAAAATTTGAAACTTGACTTTTATTTTTGACTTAACTCGTCATGGCTCACTAATACACCCAGTTCGAGTGTATAATCTAAACAGTCCATCAAAATAGCCGAAAATGCCATTTACAAACCTTTAAAAACTTAACATCAGCCTAGTTTGAACGACTTATTCTCGGTCGATTTTTATCCAAACCGTTTTTTGAATAATTCATTTAACAGGAAATTTAATGATCTTTCTTTTATATTGACCAATTCTTATACCTATCTCTGCTGGTAAGAAAGTTATAAGCAAATAAGTAAAAAATAACAAAAATGCGATTTTTCAAATTTGTTTGCAATTATTTTTTTAAAATTAGCTAACTAAAAATAAAAAAAAAAAATTTTAATCCATTTCGATGGTAAATTTTATTTTCTACAAAAAAAAATTCTGAGAATTATCTCGAAATTTTGCTTCGTTTTCGAGTTATGTGCAAAAAACCAAAAAGGATGCTTTTGCACCCCCCTCTCCAAAATGCACCCTCTAATTTAATTGCACTTCGCGGTTTTCTCATCTTCAATGACCCCTTTGAAGATTGTTTCAATGAACGTCTTACTTCCTTATTGCCCTGTTTTTTAGGACATAATCAATAGCCTACTAGTAGACCCAGGAAAAATAGCACAAATTGTATGGGGAACCTTGAAAGAATTAATTCATGAAATATTAAAATTGGAATCGACGCAGAATTGCAACCTCTATAACATATCCAAAGTCTCCCAAAATCCCCGCATTGGCTTTTTGTGTAGATACATTTGAAGAGGTGCAGACGAGGAGAATTTTTAGTTCTATCAAACTAATATATTTGCTTGGGTAGCTACCCCAGAACCCATTTTCCCTGGCTTATACATAGTTATCTAAAGCGAATGTATTAGCTCGAGTTGTATATGGTTGACTTTAAAAAATCATAACTCCCATTCTACTCATCCGATCTTCAAGATTAAGATCTTTAAACAAATCCAACATGACACGCTACATTGTATGACTAAATCATTGAAAAGGGGCAAATATTTTCATACTAAAGGATTGAATAAGCCCCCCTTCAATTCGATTTGCAGCATTCTAAATTCAAAACTTGATGAAAAATTTCACAATTTGAAAAAACAAAAAATGCTTACTGTTACCTTATTTTCTCTTCTAAAATTATGTTATGTAATGTATTACCATCAAACCTACCTGAGAGGTGCTAGAATTTTTTTAAATGTTTTTTTCAAATAAAATGCATTTTAACTAAACAATTGATCAACATAGCTTCATTAATTAATAAATTCATTACTCAAACAAAACTGCATGAATCTATGATTAAGGTTTTAAAATACTCTCAGTAAAATAATTGTCAGATTTATAAAAAAAATTATCATTTTTTCATGTTAACTATACAAAAATGTAAAATCTATTTGAACTAATGTTTTCCTACACCTGTTTAACGGCCTGAATAACTAAAAAACCCATATAAGTATTGAATATAGAAAAAAAAATGTAATCAAGTATTTTTATTTAGTATATAGCCTAAATATATGTAGGGAATCACAAAGTTGTATATCCAACACCAGAGCAGGAATTAAATATTATTTGAATTTTATACATCTAAAACTTGCTTTTTTATACATTGTTCCGGGCTCACAAAACTGTTAATAACTTATTTAATTACAGACGGATTTTAATGAATCAGATCTTTTTTCGATTAACAAGTAAAAATACTTTTATTTTAATGTATCATACATTATTGTAAGCAATGGAAAAGCTATGAAAAAATGTACACAAAAAATACCGTCAATTTTTGCATATGAAAATATAATTAAAAGAATTAAGTAAATGTTGCTTATAGCAATGGTGAGTTCTTAAATATTTCAAAATTAGGTGTCAAATAATAAATTATAATGATTTAAGGTCAGTCAAACAAAATTATAAAAACTTCACAAGTTTAGGGTATCTATTTAAATATATGTTTTCGAGTACATTTACCTGAAAAATACATAATTTGAATATAAAGGAACTAAAATACACCTTAATTCTGATTTAGTATTTGTTTAAGGAAATCTGAAATAAATTTTAAAGCTCAATTGGAAGTAAAATGTAAAAAATGTGTCTTTAAAAAAGTTTCACATTAAAAATAATCCCTCTTTTAGCAACTATATGGCTTAAATTTATCACCCAAGTCCACAAAAAGGATTTAATTTTCCAACATTCTATTTCACAAATCTTAATACAAATTTTGATATATGAAACATTGCTGTACGTTGCTCAAAAGCTTGAGTATGTTCCAAGGTAGCCGTAGAAGCCAAATAAAATAACAAATAGTCAATCCAACTGCATTTAATTAGCTATAAGTCGAGAAATACTGCTTTGATTTTTAAAAATAAGGTATAAAGAGATTAATGTTCAAACTTTTACAGCTTACAAAGGTTATATTTTCATAAAATTTCATTAGCTGAGAGGCTTAAAAGCATATTTTTTACTACATTGACAATAATAATATCCTTATTTTTCATAAGATTTTAAAAATGTATGTATATTTTATAATAATTTGGACTAATTTGTCAATAGAGAAAGAAATTTTGTCGAAAATAAGAAAAAGTGAAAGTTTTTAGGAACCGGTTCTCGAATTTTTTTTTTTTTAATAAAGTGATGACTGGATTTTAGGTATAGATAAATGAGTTTAGTTAAAACTAATTATAAAGGAAAATGAAATGCACGACTGGGTCGCACGTACTTGCTCTTATGTTCAAGACACTGCGAATTTAAGAAAATTGTATATAAAAACATTGAAATTTTGAGAGAAAAATGTAGAGAAGCATGAAATATAGCCAATATAAATTGGCTAAACCAGCTCTTTTGACAGTTTGAGGTGAAAAAAAAGAATGCCATCTTAATTATGATTGAATATGATTGTATGGGAAATATATATTTAAAATGTGGCTTCAGTGGCGCGGTGTGTAGTGCATCGGCCTCTGAATCGCAAGGTTCATGGTTCGCTCCCATATGACGGCAAAGAGTTTTTCAATTAAAACGAGCATAACCAGACTAAGCACCACTAAAGGAGTCTGATGATCGAGGTGGCTCTCGTGAAATAGCTATAACTCCAGCGTATAAAATTTGGTGGTAATACACACAAGTTGTTGTTGTTCATTCAAAATTATTCAATATAAATTGATGTATAATGCGCAGCATGCACTGCACTTGTGTGTGAATTTCCATTTACACACAAGACCCAACTTAAATTGTAAATTAATTCTTGACCAGTGTCAACTCTTTCAACTCATCCCCCCCCCTTGTATGACCAACGAATTTTTGGCATACGAATCGGTGCATGGGGAAAAAAGAAAGAAACCGACTGAACAATACCAAGCTTGTGTGTGTTAATAAAAATGCTAGTCGCTGTTGCAATTGATAAACAACGAAACCTGCATTGGGATAGAGCTAACCATGTCATGTGGCTTCAGTGGCGCGGTGTGTAGTGCATCGGCCTCTGAATCGCAAGATTCATGGTTCGCTCCCATATGACGGCAAAGAGTTTTTCAATTAATACGAGCATAACCAGACTAAGCACCACTAAAGGAGTCTGATGATCGAGGTCGCTCTCGTGAAATAGCTATAACTGTTGTTGTTGTTCATTCAAAATTATTCAATATATATTTAAAATGGTTGGAGCGATTTTTTAAAAAATTAATTTTTTGTATATAAAATTCTTAAAACATTTTTAAGAACAAATTTTGGTATGCAAATCTAAAGTATATATTTATATTTTGGAAAATTTTGATATGCAATATTATTCAATTGTATCTGAAATTTGTATGTAAAAAAAATAATGTAAATCCGTTAAGCCGGATACGCTCTAGGACAGGTACTGTTAATAGTTGCTAAGTGTAAAATTTTATAATTTTTGGTAGTAGATCGTACTAATTTTAGTATATAGAAAAAGTTTATCAAAATCGTATGAGTCGTTTTTGAGAAAAAAAAAATATATTCCTTAGCGGTTTTTTTTACTTTTGTATGGCAGGTACCGATATTTTTTCATAAATGTAAAATTTTTTCTAAAAATATTTTAGAAAGTACTAAAAAACTTATAAGTATCGAGTTTCAAAAAATCGATCATGTCGTTTTCGAAATATTTGATCTTAAAAAAAAATTTGAAACATTTTTTAAAAATACAAAAAATATTTTTTCAAAAATTTTGGTACACAAAACTATTTATTTTTATTGGAAGCTTCTGTACAAAAAAAATAATTGAAATCGGTCGTTCTATTTTGAAGAAAATCAAAAATTATAAAAATGGTTCTTTGGGAGGTACCATTAATAACCATTTTTTTAAAAATGGTTTTTCGTCCAAAAGAAGCCTTTACTTAAAATATATTTTATAAATTTATTGAATTTTTTTTTTTAAGAAAAGTTGTCGAGCCGTTTTTGAGAAAAAAGCGTTTATGTAAAATTGATAAGAAAATTGTATGGCAGGTACCGTTATCTTTGGTTCTAAAAAAAAATTAAAAAAACGTGTCGGCAGAATCACCAAAAACCAATATGTACCAAGTTTGAAGAAAATCGATCAAGCCGTTTAGGCTGTAGTCGAACAGACAGACAGACAGACAGAATTGTGCCACCCACTTTTTTCGTGTCCTCTATCATCGTAATATCATGTTTGATTGTTATCTAAAAATTTTTTTTGCACGAACCCAAAACTTGCTTTATAGTACCTATAATCGCAAGTAAAAATTAAAAAAGTTTTCTCTAATTACATTCAACTTTTATCAAAGGATTATTCGTAGCCAACCCAGAGCTCAACACCCAGAAATCACCACTGGTATAAGCATTGTTTACAGTTGCAGTGCGAAAAAAAAACAAAATTTTCAAAACGATTTTCCACCTATTTTGTGCAGCAACTTCCATAATATTGAAGACGAAAAACGTTTGCCTTGGCCTAAGCCAACCATTGAGTCATTAATTTACCCTTAGTTAATAAATGGTGTTGGTGTTGGCGTGTAATTGAACCGGATGTTCAAGCAAGGACACTCAATATAGGTTCGTATACTATCCCAAAAGGGGAGGTTCTATGACCCTTGGAACATCACGAAAAAGCACTACTCTTTATGCCACCATTACAACATAAGGCATGCAGGAATCCATAGGACGATCCTGGCAGCTGAAGTGGAGGGTGTCCTTACTATTCATGGCTCGGCATGCTTGCTTTAGCAAATGCTACGCTCGTCGAATGGGGTGGGATCTTGCCGGAGTGGTTAGATCGTGTGCTACGTTGTTTTACATTCATGCCAAATTTAAAAAGAAACAAAATTGGAAACGTATTATTTATTTAGGTTCAAGAATATTAAAAACTCTTGAGACCGAATGTCATCCTAGTTGAAAAGGAAAGATTATCAAATATATTTGTATTTTAACGATTTTGATGTAACTTTTTATCTAAGGCTGAGATAGCTCACCGGTTTTCCGGGGTCCTTACCATAGAAGTACGGAACTTAAGCTTAAGTCAATTCTTTATTAAGCTTTAAATCAGAATTCTCGTGATTTTAACATCTAATAAATGGTATTTGTTAACGAACGCTTTTAGTGCTGTTTGGTCCTTCTGTCTCGGTTGATTCCTCGTCATCAAATACAGGGTGTCCGACGGGAAGGTATACTACTTTTTTTGTTTATAATTTTTGATTAAATGAAAGAGAATGGATCTTATATTGATAAATGTTTTATTTAATGTCCGAAATTATGTATGGAATATAATATCAGGTAAATGTCCGCCTCTGTTATTCTCACAAATGCGAGCCCTTTTGAGCACATTTTTCATTACATTCTCACACATTTCACGCGGTATTTCATTAATTTCATCACGAATATTTAGTTTGAGTTGCTCAAGCGTTTCTGGTTTGTTTGCATAAACCTTGCTTTTCAGACATCACCATTTCTTGAAATAACTTGTTGTGGAAAGAGGTCTCGCAGTAATTCCATTGAAATCCTGGCTGTATGCGATGTGGCATACCACATGTTAATAAGGCCACATGTTAATAAGGCCCAAAGCATGCAGTTGTGGCGTTAAAAAGTTTTCAATCATATCACGATATCGCTCCCCATTCACAGTTACCGTCGAATTGAGGTTAATGGACTGTTTTGAACACTTCCTTGCGCAGCAGTAATGTTTTCAGCCGATCTTGCAGTACGTTGTGATACATGCTTGGGCCTATCACCTACAGACCCTCTTTCTTTCTTTCTTTCTTTCTTTCTTTCTTTCTTTCTTTCTTTCTTTTTTTCTTTCTTTCTTTCTTTCTTTCTTTCTTTCTTTCTTTCTTTCTTTCTTTCTTTCTTTCTTTCTTTCTTTCTTTCTTCGAAATCATCCACTACCATTGTATATAAATTCTATAGTATTCTCATGAAGAAAAAAAGCTCGTGGCCATCTATGCGTCCAAATGTCATACTAATTTTTGTTAAGGAATCTCGGTAAGGCGATCACAGCGAACCTATCGACCAAATGTCTACCTACAAAATCGTGTTTCATGAGAATACTATAAATTGGATATACAATGCCACTACACGATAAATCGTGAGTTTTGTTGGCACGTTGTTTCTCCCAAAAATTTCACGTAACTTTCTCATCGTCACAGTAATAATGTTTGAACGATTAAAATACGTTGGTTTATCGAATATTTTTCCATAATAAATTTGCCACGTGTCTACTTCACGACTGCCAAATATGAACTGTCAAGGCTAATGTTTATCAAAATGGCCGCAAAACAAAGTAGTGTACCTTCCCGGTGGACAACCTGTATAACTTCTCGCCTTCTTAACTTCGTCCTTATCCACGGAAGATTGAGTTGTCCACAGGTGCGTCTGGAGATGGGCTGTATCTTGGCGTGTATCCTGGTCGGGGTCTAGGAAATCACGAACGGATCCGGTAAATCACAGTCTAAACTGGCAAATCACAGACGAATCTGGCAAATCACGGACGAATCCGGCAAATCACAGTCGAAACTGGCAAATCACAGATGAATCTGGCAAATCACGGACGAATCCGGCAAATCACAGTCGAAACTGGCAATTACTTACTTATTGGTACTTTACTCTTAAGACCTCTCTGGTGGGGGGAGTCTTTAAGTATCAAGTATCACGTCTTTACTCCACGACGGCGGTATCGGTACTGATTTATGTGGTTTGAATGGCGGTCTCTTATAGTACTTTTCGGCTGAGCCATGCATGAGTTGTAAAGCTGCGAAGTATATTTTTCTTAGAAGTTTGTCCCTTGTTCTACCACGTCATCAACTCTATTGAATATTATTTTCTTCCACGTAGGCCAGGAAAAGGTGGGGTGCGAAGGACGAGCTTCGTTCCATTTATAAGTCGCATTACTATCGTTGTCATAGGTAAACGGTAGGAGGTTGGTTGGCTGATAGTATCTAGCCTATTTCACCATCCAGGTCCTAGGCCATCATTGCTAAAAGAGACGCAGACGCGTAAGCGGCAAGGCGACGACCACTATTCTATTTACTTGTCGGGTAAACTCACCATCAATGCGCTTGATCGTCGCCAGTTTGCTGCTTTCAGTGGTCAACTGCACCAACTGCAGCCCTAGAAACATTCCTCTCACTAGCCCCACTCGATCTTTTTACGAAAGAGATTGCGGCCAAAAGTGCTCTGTGACTTCAACAATGCAATAATTGGAAAAAGGGCCTTTACGGTCATAGAACTATTATGAAATTTACCGACATAAACATTCAGACAGACTACACATTACCGCACATTGATTTTAATCCGGTAGCCCTAACAGATATTCCCACAAGGACACTCTGGACGGAAAACCGGGTCATAAACGATAATCATGTTTCGGTCTTCACAGACGGCTCAAAAACTAACGAAGGGGTAGGGTCAGGCATTTATTCAGTTAACCCTCCCTTAGACAGATCAATAAAGCTTCCAGACTTCTGCAGTGTCTTTCAAGCGGAAGTGCTCGCAGTTTGTGAGGCTGCAAAGAGCCTTTACACATGTAATTTAGTTAACAAAAACATTGACATTTTTATTGATAGCCAGGCGGCAATCAAAGCCATCACCTCATTTGTTACAAAGTCAAAACTGGTTGATCGCTGTCGTGATAAGTTGAAATTACTGAGCGCATCAAATACAGTTACCCTTCGATGGGTCCCAGGACATCGTGACATATACGGGAACGAAATGGCAGATGAACTGGCCAAAAACGGATCATCTCTTGGTCCGAGCCAAACCAACTGCTCTGTTCTTATGCCTCTAGAGCAAGTAAAAAGAAGAATCTGCCAGAGTTTTCTCAAAGTTGCCAGCGATAGATGGTCAACAGTTGATACCTGTCGTATTTCGAGGAACTTATGGCCGGATATTTCAAAGAAAAAAACTGAGTATTTACTCAAGCTAAGCAGGCCTCAACTATCCCTATTGATTGGAATCCTAACGGGTCACAACACAATGGGAACCCACTTAAGTAGAATGGGCATCGGCTCATCTGACTTATGTAGAGGGTGTCAGGATGAAGAGGCGGAGGAGGGCTCAGTTCACTTCCTCTGTGAATGCCCCAGCCTAGCCAGAACTAGAAAGGCAACCCTCGGAGAATACTTTTTCGACGAATTGGGCGACGTCTCGTGTTTGCCACTAAGAAACATCCTTAAATTCACTCAGAACTCAGGATGGTTCAAGGAGGCCCCCCATACCTAAGCTTCCAATAATCAATTTCCTTCCCCCTCCTTATACCTACCTTGCCTACACCCAGGGGAGCACAATGGATCCATTGAGATCCGAGTGAGGTGATGCGACCTTCTCGTACCACCACCCCATTTAACCTAACCTAACCTGTGCTGCAAAACATATACCGCACAAAATCAAGACGTAATCCCGAAGATATCAACACATCGATTGTTGTTAAATTCAACACAAGCACCCACAAGAATAATTTGCTGCGATCGATCCGTCATCTTTGGACTGAAAACCAAAAAAATCTTTGTTTACATGATGTTAATCTCGATTCTGACAGCAGAATTAATGTAAATGAAAGTTTAACGTCATCTAACTACATGATCTTACGTAAAGCTCTTATACCTAAACGTGAGAAAGCTTTATCGAGTGTCTACACTAGGAGTGGGCGAGTATTTATACGTGTCACTGGAGAGGAGAAAACACTTTTAATTCCATCAAACGAAAGCTTGGACTTAATAATAGCCGAACATCAATCGAATGAGCCGCAAAACGATAATACAAAATCGTTAGCTTGGAGATGAGCATTTCTATCATTATTTTTTTCTTATCATTTGTATTTACATAACATTCCTTTTTAACTTTTTTTTCTTCTTTTTTTTGTATCTAACTTTTTGAATAATTTAAGCCAAATATCTAAACTTTGTTTGCTTTTCTCAAATGTTTTCCTCTACGTAGTTTGTCCTGGTGGTGGTTCTCAGTTCCTTTTCTTTGAAAATGATTATTAACACAAGAAGTAGTATGTGCGATCACACAAACAACATGCGTATGATGCTAGACATTTTTTGCAAGCAATGCAATGGCCTTCATGTATTCCATTTAAATACACAAAGTCTCTATCCTAAAATAGATGAATTCAGGTATGTGTTCGAGAATTCAAATATTGATATTATCTGTATAGCTGTATTCGCAGCTCCATCAACTACAGTTTCGTTGCTAGATCAGATCTCTCTTCTCCAGTTGACTATTGTTTTATAGAAATTTTGAATGGTCGAAACAAATGCTTCCCCTGACCTGGAAGATTGCTAAAGTCATTCCCGTGATTAGAAAACCTGCTACCTGCTACTCGCTTATCTCCTTCTGAATACAGGCCTATTTCAATCCTTCCTTTTATTTCGAAAATTTTAGAAAAACTCTTACATAGCCAGATCTCCAGCTTTATAAAAAATAATAATCTTTTCTGTGTAAACCAATTGGGGTTCAGATTAAATCACAATTGCGTGTGTGCTGTCATGAAAGTTACTGATGACCTTAGATGTGCTATAGACCATGATGAATTATCTTTTCTTGGTTTACTTGATTTTTCGAAGGCCTTCGATACGGTAAATCATAGTGTTCTTATTTCAAAAATGAAGACGCAGTTGAGGTTTTCGGAGTCAGCCTCTAAGCTGATGCCTGCATACCTTACTGGGAGAAGACAAGCAGTAGGGGTAAATAAACATGTTTCTGGATTTCTTGAACTTTTCTCTGGAGTTCCTCAGGGATCAATACTTGGCCCTTTATTATTTTCCATGTGTATCAATGACCTTGCAGCACATGTTCGGAGTTCATCTATCGATTTGTATGCGGATGATGCACAAATTCGCCTTAGTTGCAAATTGAGTATAATTGAGAATGGTGCGCACTTAGGCCTGGCGCCCACTGGGCAACTTAGTTGCCGGCAACTTTTAGTTGCTCGGAGTTGCCGGCAATTCCCAGCAACTAAAGTTTCTGGCCATCGCCCACTAGCCAACTTCCGAGCAACTTTTTGCCATTTGTGTTTTTTTCAATGTTGACTTTTGCCACCATTTTCCTTTTTTTTTAATGCCTGATCCCCAATTCGACGGCAATAAATAGCAAAATGAATGAATTGAAATGTATTTACTTATAAATTTAAGATATTTATATAAATTTATAATATTTATATACAAAAAAAAAAACTTTATAAGGAGGTCCGTTCGCTTTGAATTTTAATTTCATTTATTTTTTTGAAGACAGCATGTTATTTCATTTTACGCATGCCAAAATGACTTTGTCTCATTCTTTTATCAATTGTCCACGACTTCTACTGGCCAGCTTCCATAAAAAGATATATGACATCTGATAGATGGCCTATCAGAGTCTTAGAAAATTCAGAAATCTGAAACCCAATACAAAAGATATAATCTTTGAACACGGCCATTTTTGAAAGATAAAGTTGCCGGCAACAAAGTTGCTCAGTGGGCGGGGGCAAGCAACTTAAAGTTGCCGGCAAAAAGTTCCGCGAGCAACTTCGAGCAACTTAAAGTTGCCGGCAACTTATACTACGTTTACATGTGGTGTTGAATCGAGCTTGAAGCTCGCTTCAACTCTTTGTATACCTGGCTCGAGTTGAAATGAGCTTGATTCGACTCGATTCCGGTCGGGCAGCTGAGTCGAGTCGAAATTTGTGACGAAAAACCTGGGTCGAGGAGTTGGCTTTACAGATAATACACTTTGGTCTGTTTATTTGTATGTTTGTCTTCAAATATAGTTTTGTTCAAATTAATACGTGTAGTAAAGTACTCGTGTTAGTTCAATTATATTTGCTTTGCATTAAAATAATTAAATTAATCCCATTCATTTTTCTGGAATCTCAATACCATTTCAACTCAACTCTAAATGGAGCACTCAACTCAAGTAACGAAAAACCTGGGTTGAATATTCGACCCTATTTCAACTCGAGCTTTCGATTCTGCTTGTAAACGTAGTATTAGTTGCCTAGTGGGCGCTCTCCCATATAACCCAATGTAATTGGATCGGGAGCAATAAAAAGTTGCTGGGGCGAGCAACTTAAAGTTGCCTAGTGGGCGCCAGGCCTTACTGAACAATGATTTAGAAAAAATTTTGCGTTGGTCTGAGGCAAAAAACTTGAGTTTGAATCCAACAAAATCAAAATGTTTAGTAATTTATAAGCAAAAGCTTGATCTCAGTTATTTTCCTCCTATACATATTGGAAGCTAGGTAATTGAATATGATGAACAAACCAAAAATCTTGGAATATGGTTTAACTCCACGCTTAGCTGGGAATGTCACATTCAACACATTAAAGGGAACATTTATGGATGCATTCGTAGTCTGTCATTTACGAAGCAAAATAGTGATATTGATAATAATAACAATCCGTCTCCAAACAAAAAAAACAACAATAAAAAACCTAAAAGTGTGTATGGTTCTAACAATTCTCTCACTCTCAACTCTTTGCCTATATATAAATGGTTTCATCTTTCTAAATTTGACATCGATGTTAGTACAGATGACATAATAAATCACATCTCTGATAACACCGAAATTCCTAAAGACCATATCAAGTGCTACAAGCTTTTAAAAAAAGATGTGCCAACGGTGCTAAGGTTCATTAACCTCAAAGTCAGTGTTCCAGAGAACATGCTAAACATTGCTATGGACCCAAAGCTGTGGCCTTCTACATTACGCATAAAGAAATTTATCACTCATCCAAAAAACGAAGACATCACACCAACTATACGAACAACTTAAATAATACTCTGATTCCACATCTCCTCTGCCCACCACCGCTTTCGTCATCAACGCTTTCGTCATCAGCGCCCAATAACCAGTTTTTCTTATACTACCAGAACACTAGTGGACTTCGTACAAAAACAAATGCATTATTTCTCCACTCTCTCGCTTCACAATAGCCGCGTTTTATTATCGCTCATAACCCATATGGTTCACCTCGTGAAAATAAAACGATGTGGGTTAGTGCAAAAGCAGTGCTGTATATCAGTCTCTTTTTTTCTTATGTTTATTTGTTTTTCATGTAAGCACTTGTCTCTTTTCCTCTCTATTCCTAATACTGCTGACAAGTCGCTGACATCCATTCACAATGGTAGATAGCCCTCTGCCGGCCAGAGTGAAAACCTCTATCTGGGTTATTGAAATTAACCTCGATAGAAACCTAGATCCCATGTTGTTTTTGTAATACATGTTAAAAGATAACCTCGACCCAGACCCAGAGATAATAAAACGCAGCTAATATGATGTCTTGGCTCTTACCGAAACATGGCTCACTAATGATCATTACAATGCCGAATTATTCGATGAAAGTCAATCTAATAGGGGTATTCATGCAACTGCGTAAAACACTAGATAAGTTTACGATTTGGTTAATTTTATCTTTTGGTTAATGAACTGTCAAATTTTGTATGGGAAATGGTTAACACAATTTGGTTAATTTTATCCAAGGATTTAGCTGCGAAAAATTAACCAAATATTTGGTTAAACTTATCCAAACGTCATTGTGACTTTTAGAGATTGAATTAGGCGTGTTTGTGACTTTAAGAATCAGGCATGTTTAGAAACATGATATAAATGATAATATCTCGGAGAACTAAAAAAGTTCTGAATGTGTTCTGTTATTATTGCATTGCAATTAGTTGGTGATAAAAGTTGTGAATTAAAACGTAGTTTACACAAAAAAAAATAATTAGAAGGTCCACATTTACTCAACGATTAAAGGCTCTGCCCAACCAACGCGAAATTATAGCGAAGCATTCACAAAGACAGTTTTTTGTTGTTTTTTAGTATTGAGATCATTCACTTTAATTTCGTGTTGGTTTGGGATAGCCTTTAGGAAAGCTACTTTTCGTAAATTATTAAGGTAGAACTATAAATTTCCACCCAAACCAATGCGAATCTTTCGTTGACGACGACGAATGTGTTATTTTCATTTACAACAACGTGTTGTTATTAATGTTTTTGTTGTGGTCAACGAATGATTCGCACTGGTTTGGAAGATTCTGAATAGTCGGAAGCTGTTAGAAACAGATGTCATTAGCCAATGCAAAGTATCTTTCTAAACTCTCAAAATCAGAACTAAGCCATAATTCACTTTTTCTCTTTTTTTCGTTCCTACCTCAACAAATTTCTGTTTCACTTTCGTGAAGTGTACTCGGGGCGCTCTATTCACTTCCGAAAGCAAAAGTTAACGAAAATGAAGAAAAGTACATTATGGGCGTGACATATGATTTGTTTGTATTCGCTGATTTTCGTCTGACCACTGCCGTGAGCTTGCGACTAATATATTTCTAACTTACAACGCGACTATTGTCATGTATATTAAGGTAGAACTATAATAATTGTTGATAGTTTACTGAAGTGGTCGGTTGAAAATGAGCGAATACATGAAAACCATACCTACTCATCTCACGGGAATAAAACTGACATTTGTTGAAGTTGGAACGAGCAAAAGAGAGGGATGATTCATTTTACTTAAGTGGAATATTTTTCACTTCTTTTTTTGACTGTTTGGAAAGCAACTTTTCGTGGGTTTTAATCCAGGTTTTTTGTCACTTGAGTTGAGTTGAAATGGTATTGAAATTCCAGCAAAAAGAATGGCATTGATGTATTTATTTCAATGCAAAACAAATATAATCAAAGGGCACGGTAGTGTCCAGCCAAGTTCGCGGCACTACACCCTTTTTACAGGAACAAACTCAGGCGATTTTCAACCCCCCTCTAACTTCAGTACCAATAAAGTCAGAAACTTCAAATTCGGAGTATTTGCTAAACTGATCAAACACAGGTGGCTCACCAAATTTCAACTCTTTAGCATTAGTAGTTCCCAAGATACAGGACTTCAAAAATCGCAAAAACCGTAACTGACTGACTCACTGACTCACTGACTGACTGACTCACTGACAGATCATCAAAATTATGGAGCACTTCCCGACATCGTAGAAACTTGAAGTTTCGCACAACGGTAGGTCTTGTGGTACATACAAAGGAAAAAATCGAAAATCTGCAATTTTCTATTCAGGAGGCGTGGCATCCACCCACTTTCTTAAATATTCTATAAATTATATGGAGCCTTTTCGATTGTTGTAGAACAATGAAAATTGGTAAGTTGGTAGGGTTTGAGGTACTTAGAAAGAAAAGAATTGAAAAATTGGAATTTTCCATACAGGGGGCGTGGCATCCACCCACATTCTTAAAAATTCTTATAAATTATATGGAGCACTTCCGATTGTTGTAGAACGATGAAAATTGGTAGGTTGGTAGGGCTTAAGGTACTTAGAAAGAAAAAAATTGAAAAATTTGAATTTTGCATTCAGGGGGCGTGGTATCCACCCACTTTATTAAAAATTCTTATAAATTATATGGAGCACTTCCGATTGTTGTAGAACGATGAAAATTGGTAGGTCGGTAGGCCTTGAAGTACTTAGAAGAAAAAAAATCGAAAAATTGGAAGTTTCAGTTCAGGGGGCGTGGCATTTAATCTATATGAAGCACTTCCGATCGTTGTAGAACGATGAAAATTGGTAGGTCGGTGGTACTTAAGGTACTTAGAAAGAAAAAAATGAAAATTGAAATTTTGCATTCAGGGGGCGTGGCATCCACCCACATTCTTAAAAATTCTTATAATTGTATTGAGCACCACTTCCGATTGTTGTAGAACGATGAAAATTGGTAGGTCGGTAGGGCTTGAAGTACTTAGAAAGAAAAAAATCGAAAATTTGGAATTGTCCATTCAGGGGGGGGGGGGGGGTGCCATCCACCCACTATATCAGAATTGCTATTATTTGTATGGAGAACTTTCGGTTGTCGTAGAATTATGAAACTTTGTAGAGCGGTACCCAACTAACAATTTAAGTTGTTTAAGTGTCAATACAAGCTATTTTCTGACTTGTCTAGAAACTAATATTAGCCTTATGCAAATCATTTTGGCGCACATTGAAGAAGCTATTTGATTCCCTTAAAACCTTTCGTCACAAGTCCTATACAATTAAATAGCTTTCCAACAACATTGTAAAAAGGTCTTAAAAAGACAAAATATTGCTCAACTAAACAAGTTATAACAAGGCTTGTATAATAAGGCGTTGAAAAGGCCATACAAAATTTTTACATTTAGGCCTTATAAAAGCCACTCAATGCAGTTGTGTAATAAAAGAAATTTGCCTGCTTGGAATTATTTTATTTAACTTTCATTATTTTTATTTTTTCAGTTTATTTTCCTTGCGGGAGCTTGGACTACGTTTTTCTATATTCTGAAATGATAAGAATATTATTTAATTTATAAAAATGTTACTTACTTAGAGATGACTCTTCCGAGGATTGAACTCGCATCCCTCCAATCACGTATCCAGCACGCTACCCACTACGCCAATTCGCAATTCAGAAGGTGCATGTTAAAATTCTAATGAGTTGATACTTGTGCCTGTACAATTTTACCAGCAATATACAGGTAGTTAAGGTCACGTTTTGGATTTAAACAAATTTCACTCCAGATTTTAATCCTAATAATACGATGACAGAGAACATCTACAACTATATATTTGTAGATGAATCATCTAGCCAAAATCATACTGATATGATACGATTTTCTTGATATTTGTTACTTTTTTTAAGTTTAAAAAGTGTGAATCAATTAATTCTTGAAGGGTTTGAAAGAAGAAATATACAAGAACATACGAGTTTATGTAATTACGTATGGTGATATAAATCTTAAACAATTGTTTCTCTATGCATTCTTATGAAAGAAACTTCCTTTTAAACAATTTTAAGTAATTATGTGAAGCTACATAACCATTTGAATGTAAAACGAGTGAATTATTTTTAAAAGATCACACTTAATATTTCAATTTCTATGAAATCACAATTTGAAAAATAAATTTTCTCGTTAAGGGAAAAACTTAATTATAACAGCAAGTAGGTACGTGCGACTCGTTTGTGTATTTTATGTGTACGCTGGCAGGGTAGGTAGCTTACTGAAGAAGGTAATCATTTCAATAAGTTTGCTACTAACATTTTATAAAAACTATATATTTCGTCATAGATGTGCACAGTTGAAATAGCTCACGAAATGAGACAATAATTTCATTAAGTTCTTCACAAACGTTTTATAAAAACTATACATTTCCTCAAGGAGGTACACAGCAACACAGCTGTCACAAGCCAAACGAAATAGCTCACCAAAGAAGACAATCATTTGATTAAGTTTGTTACTAACATTTTATAAAAACTATATATTTCCTCACGTAGGGATACAGCTGTCACAAACAAAACTAAATAGCTCACCAAAAAAGGCAATAATTTCAATAAGTTTGCTTTAAAAATTTTATTTTATCTTTCCAAACAAATATAACATAATTACGTATAACAAATTTCTTGTTGATTGATAATCAGAAAAACTAAGCATAGGAGTTATAAGTGATTTAATGCCGGAATCCTTACAACCATTTCAGAACGGAATGGAACTAGTAAAAATTAAATGTTTCTTTTTCTGGGATTGTGTGTGCCATTTGTCACTAGATTTGAGGCAAACAAACCAATGCGCATACAAATTCAGAACAAGCATTCATAAGTGCATTCATTTTTTTGTTAGATTAAAAACAAATATATTTACGAGAAAAGTTGCAAAACTAAACAAAAAAAGTTATGCATTCATTAGAGTTAAGAAAAAAACACAAATTCTATCAAGAAACACATCAATCGAGGAACACATCGGCGAGCGCGTGCTCCATAGTGTTAAACGACTTTGGGCACTTGAAATTCATTGATATTTTGATAACTTCTTATTAATTATGCACTATTTTTTACAATTAGATTTTTTAATAATATATTTGTTTTTTATCTTTTCAAATGAATGACGAACACTTAAGAATATCAGACCAGACCCGCTGCAGAATATTTTCAACTCCAGAGAAATGTCAAATCCTGCTGCTGTGTGTTGTATAGCTTATTTAAAAAAGCCGTATACGAAATGTTTTGTTTACTTAATAATAAATATAAGGCAAAACAACTTGGGCAGGCCTTAAACAAGGCTTTTATACTTAAGCATACAAGCCTTATGTATAACTTGTCAATTTCATTATAAAAGGCATTAAACAGGCTTTTAACAAAAATAAATATTGGAAAATGGTTGAATTGTATAACAAAGCCTTATATTAGTTCTATGTGAGCTATAGCTTATCAGATTTTAAAAATCGGACTTAATACAAGTTAAATTGTTAGTTGGGTAGGGCTTGACTTTCACCTGGCAAAATAAATCTTTGCAAAAAGGAGTGAAATCACAACAAAAACATAAATGTTAAAAAAGGTCCCAAGTCCCAAACTTCATGAACTTAAAACTTGGCATATATTTTAGATCTCATTACTTTTTTTGGCTGACTTTTTACGCACAGGTTACTTGTACACATAAGAACTTGGCTCCTTTTTTAACATTTATGTTTTTGTTGTGATTGAATTAACAGGACTACTTACTACCACTGATCTCTATAAAACACTGGATAGTGTATCGATACAAAAATATTGCTTCCATTTGAAGAATTATTATATTATGAAGCTGACCACTTTTTTGTATACCAGTATAACTGTATAACATGTAATACAAAGATAATCCATTAAACAGACATCAATTTTCCGGTCGTTTCACCCCCCGAGATCTGTTTGCTAACATTTGTTGTGTTCGTAATTTAAATTCATTCACTAATTAGTAAATGAAACGGAATAACAAACGTAAAGAGTGTGACAAGGAGGTTAAATCTTAAAAAAAAAACGCAGAATATGCAATCGCATCCTCCTCATCATAATTATTCATTAGCTGTTTTGCTCAACTTGTTCGCAAACTGCAATGATTTATCTCATTCCACTATGTAATTATACTAAAAAAAATATACCAAATGCATACAGTGAATAACTTAAAGATAAAAAATAATAAGGGTATTCATGCAACGTCGTAAGTTTACAAATTGTGTAAAATGATAAGTTTACGCAAAAGTTTGCATGAACGACCTTTTTATTAATTTGGTTAAATGCTGTGTAATTGAATCAGCTGTTCGTTAAACGTCAAATATTTGGGCGCGTTCGGCATGGATCGAGGAGTTGGTTTTACAGATAATGCATTATGGTCTGTTTATTTGCATGTATGTATACAAATATATATTTGTTTTAATAGATACGTGTAGTAAGTACTCCTGTTAATTATAATTATATTTGTTTTGCATTGAAATAAATACATCAATGCCATTCATTTTGCTGGAATCTAAATACCATTTAAACTCAACTCAAGTGACAAATAACCTGGAGCTCCCGATCCTTATTGTAAACGTAGTAATTTTTAAATAGAGAAGCTCTCCCGAACCCACGAGAAGTCGGAAACTCGGAAGGATAAAACAAAATGTAAAGCTAGAACTATTTAGGCTTTCTCAAACCAATGCGAAATATTCGGAACGACAACGAAACTTTTGCCTGTCAAAATCAATGGGTTAAAAACCCTCGAAAAAATGCTTTCCAAACAGTCAAAAGAAGAAGTGTAGAATATTCCACTTAACTAAAATGAATCGTCCCTCTGTTTTTTTCGTTCCAACTTCACCAAAATCAGTTTCACTCCCGTGAGATGAGTATGTTTTTCATGTATTCGCTCATTTTCAGCCGACCACTTCAGTAAACTACCAACAATTATCATAGTTCTACCATAATATACATGACAATAGTCGCGTTGTAAGGTAGAAGTATATTAGTCGCAAGCTCATGGCAGTGGGCGCATGAAAATTAACGAATACAAACAAATCATATGTCACGCCCATAATGTACTTTTCTCCCAAACCAACACGAAATTAAAGTGAATGATATCAATACTAAAAAACAACAAAAAACTGTCTTTGCGAATGCTTCGCTATAATTTCGCGTTGGTTGGGTAGAGCCTTTAATCGTTGAGTAAATGTAGACCTTGTATCTAATTATTTTTTTTTTGTGTAAACTACGTTTTAATTCACAACTTTTATCACCAACTAATTGCAATGCAATAATTATTTTTTTAGTTCTCCGAGATATCATTTGTATCATCTTTCTAAACACGCCTAATTCTAAAAGTCACAAACACGCCTAATTCAATCTCTAAAAGTCACAATGACGTTTGGATAAGTTTAACCAAATATTTGGTTAATTTTCCGCAGCAAAATCCTTGGATAAAATTAACCAAATTGCGTAAACCATTTCCCATACAAAATTTGACAGTTCATTAACCAAAAGATAAAATTAACCAAATCGTAAACTTATCTAGTGTTTTACGCAGTTGCATGAATACCCCTAATAAAACAAACTTCCACAAAAGTTTATATTTTCATATCATGGTCTGTTCCTTTTCTTCAGATAGACATCTGGAAATAGGGATGAGCAATTTTAATAGATATTTGCAAAATATCGATAGTAAAGATTTCGATGTTTTGCAACATCGATATTAACATCCAAAACATCGGACTAAAAAACAAACAAAAAGTTAGTACGAAAATGATTGATTCTGCTAGTAAAATCTAGATGGAGTTACTTTCATAGTTTTTAAGTCATCTGTAACATTTGGAATTTTTTGAAAAAGGAAATCATCAAAGGATCTCCCAAACCAAACTTGAAAATTCAGAACCACAACGAAACTTTCGATGTGCAAAAAGGCACAGATATAAGTTTACACATGAAGTGCCTATCAATTTTGCTTCCATCAAATTTGTTTTGTGTTTATTTTTGCAAAAGATATATTTTTACATCGATATTCAAGCATTAATATCATCGATGCTCAGCAAGACGCATTTTAAACCACATAAGTTTTTGTACACACTTTTGTAAGCAAAAATATCTTGCAATATCGTTAGATAACAGTGTACACATGAAATACTTGCAATATTGCTTCTATAAAATCTGTGGACGATATAATTTGCAAAATTCAAATTTTAGCATCGATTTCCACGCATTGAAATTATAGATGCTCAGAAAGACCCAATTTACACCAATGCAAGTTTTTGCACACAACTTCGTGTTTTGCAATATCGATATATTCCAAAAAGCCACAGAAAACAGTTTACACAATATTCCTTGAAATATTACTGCAAAATACATATTTAAAATCAATTTTCACGAATTAAAATTATGGATGGTCAGAAACACCCAGTTTACACCGCAGTTCTTGCGCACACCTTCGTGTGAAACAAGATTTTGAAATATCGGATTTCAAAAAGGGCACACATAACAGCTTAACACCATGAATTGCCTTGCAATATTGATCTTATCAAATTTGGTGATATTCATTGTGCAAAATACATATTTTAACATCGATTTTCACCCATTGAAATCATTGATGCCTAGAAAGATACCACTTACACGTGGTTTTAGCACACAAGCTTCTGTGCATCATTATTTTGCAATATCGATGTTTAAAGTTGAAATACCTTGCTTATGACTTCATATTTTTCATTTGTATGAAAACTTAAATCGACTTTAAGAAACTTAAGAAAAAATAGCCGGCACCAGAAATTTTGAAAGCAAAAATACATTAGAGCATAGCATGACGCATTTTTTGCTTTGGTCAAACAAAAAACTTTAACAAAAACACCTGAAAAAACATCAATGTTAAGTAGCATCGATGTTTTCGGTTCGATATTTATTGACATGTTTGGTCATCGATGTTGAAATCGATGTTGTTTCAATATCGCACATCCCTATCTGGAAAATACTTTTTTTTATAATTCAGACGTCAAATTATGAAGCCGACCACCTAATTGTCATCTTCAAATGGTAGCAAAGAAACTGTTATACATTATAAGGAATACACTATCCAGTGTATTATAGAGATCAGTGCTTACTACACGTATCTATTAAAACAAATATATATTTGTACAGGTAGACACACATGCAAATAAACAGACCATAATGCATTATCTGTAAAACCAACTCCTCGACCCAAGCCGAACGCGCCCAAATATTTGACGTTTAACGAACAGCTGATTCAATTACACAGCATTTAACCAAATTAATAAAAAGGTCGTTCATGCAAACTTTTTTGTAAACTTATCATTTTACACAATTTGTAAACTTACGACGTTGCATGAATACCCTTAATGTTTTTCGTAAGGATAGATGCTTATTATAAACAAATCTTACCAGAGGCGGCGGAGTGTTAATAGCCGTACGATCTAATTTCTCTTGTGCGCAAATAGAATTGGATTCAGATGCTGTTAATTCAGAATTTGATATTGATCAAATATGCGTTCGAGTTTCAATGGATAGTTTGTTTGATATATTAATTATTTTAAGTTATATACCACCAAGTAGTTCAATAGATTTATATAAAATACATATTAAAAATTGTCATTCACTATTCTCAACATTAAATTATAACCAACACATAAGAATATTAGGTGATTTTAATCTTCCGAATATAAAATGGAGTTTCGATCATGATGAAGTATGTTTAATTCCTTTTAATGTTAATTCAGAGGTTGAAAGCACTGTCTTAGATTCTTTTCATGAATTTGACCTTATTCAAATAAATAGTTTTGTTAATGACTTAAACCGAATTTTAGATTTAATTTATGTTGATAAGGAACTTTCTTTTGATATAATGAAGTGTATAAATCCTATATTAAAAAATTCAATACATCATTTAGCACTTTGTGTGAAAATAAGTTTCTTTGGTTACTTTAAACCTACCTGTGATAAATTAGTTAAATTCAATTATACCAAAGGTAATTATAATGCCATCATAGAACATTTAAACTCGATTTCTTGGCAAGCAATTTTCGATGATAATATTCTTTCTGTTTCTTATAATATCTTTATTAATCTGTTAAGAGGGGCAATTGATAGTTTTGTGCCTAAGAAAATAGTATCATTAAAGTCAAAGTCTCAGTGGTTAAACAAAAGATTATGCAATTTAAGAAATAAAAAAAAATAAAGCATATAAGAAATTTCGAGGCTCCAATAACGATTTAACTTTATTATATAAATATAGACGTATTCAAAAAGATTTTGATGCTCTAAATAAATCTTTGTATAAGGATTATCTTATTCGTATTGAATCTAATTTAAAACAAAATAGTAAATTATTTTGGACCTATATAAATGAGAAAAAAAACTCCAATGGTATTCCTAACAAAATGTTCTATTTACAAAATTCTTCCACCGACATTCGTACGATTACTAATTATTTCGCAAATTTCTTTCAATCAGTTTACACCTCAACTGACATTCCTGATTCATCTGCACTCAAGGCCTTAAATAGCTTCCTAAATCTAGGAACATTACAAGTTAGTGTATCAGAGGTTATGGAAGTTTTGAGCAGTTTGAAGCCAGACAAACAATGTGGCCCAGATGGAATATCTCCTTTTATATTGAAACAGTGTGTAAGCGCCCTTAGTGTTCCTTTGACTCTCCTGTTTAATACTTCACTAAAGAATGGGGAATTTTTAAAAGACTGGAAAATTTCATTCATTACCCCTGTCCATAAGTCTGGACCTAAACAGGATGTTTCAAATTATCGGCCGATTTGCAAACTATCTCTAATACCAAAATTATTTGAAAAAATTGTATGTAAAAAGCTTTCTTTTCTTCTCAAAGAAGTCATTTCACCTGACCAACATGGTTTTATATCAGGTAAATCTACCTCGACAAATCTAATGGTTTTCTGCAATAATGTAGTCGGATGTTTTGAAGATGGCTCTCAATGTGATGTCATTTACACTGACTTTGCAAAAGCCTTCGACAGAGTCAATCACAAAATTTTAATAAAAAAGTTAGAAGAGTTGGGTATCCACTCGAATCTCTTGAAATGGTTTCAATCCTATCTATGTGATCGCATTCAATTTGTTAATATTAATAATATTAAATCCCATCAAATTCAGGTTCCCTCAGGAGTTCCCCAAGGAAGTCATCTTGGCCCACTCTTATTTCTAATTCTGATAAATGATATACCTCTTCGTATTATCAACTCCGAAAAACTGTTGTTTGCTGATGATTTGAAAATCTTTTGTCGTATTAAATCTATTTCCGATTGTTTACTTCTCCAAGAAGATCTTAATCGACTTGATCAATGGTGTAAACAAAATCTATTATCTTTAAATGTTTCAAAATGTCAAATAATGTCTTTTTATCGTTATCAGTCTCCTATCTTTTTCAATTATAGGATTGATAATGCACCTCTTGCGAGAATTTTTGAAAAGAAGGATCTAGGTGTTTTATTTGACAGGAAACTTAATTTCAATCTACATATAGATTATATTGTTGCGAAAGCAAACTCAATGCACGGATTTATATCGCGGAATTCGAAAGAGTTCTCGGATCCGTATACTCTCAAATCACTTTACATAGCTTATGTTCGGTCTGTTTTGGAATATTGCTCGGTGATATGGAGCCCTTTCTATTTAAATAGTTCCTTAAGAATTGAAAATATTCAAAAACGCTTCACTAGACTTGTTGTTTATCGTTTACATTGGAATATTCGAATGCCCTCATATGATTCGCGATGCCAACTTATTGATCTAAAAAACCTGGCTAATCGCCGTAAATATTTCGCAATAATATTTGTAAGAGACCTTTTATATAATCACATCAACTGCCCCTTTCTTTTAGCTTTAGTTAAGATCTATGCTCCCTCAAGAAACTTGAGAATAAGAAATATTTTCTGTGAACCCTTTCATAATATGAAATATGGGCTAAATGAGCCTTTACAAGATGTTTAAGAGAAGCAAATTCTGTAGAGAGTTTTATAGATTTTTTTAATTCTTCAAATAGAAACTTGTTCAAAGAAAAATTGTTAAGTATTATAAGGTAACCTGGATGGTACTTAAGTATATATATTGTATCTAGTAGTCGTAAAGAAGTATATTATTATTGTTATAATGTATTATCTGTTAGATGAAATAAATGAACTAAACTAATTTCTTAAACTAATTTTAAAATACAGCACAACATGTAAGATTACGTTTGGCAAAAACTCTAATTATTCCTATAATTACATACGGATGTCAGATATTTTATAACCATAGCTCAGAATCAAACCGAAATTTAAATGTTGCCTTCAACAACATAATTCGTTACGTGTACAATTTAAAACGTTTTGACCATATTTCCTCATTTAAAAAAAGTTTGCTTGGATGTACTTTAAACGGGAACACTACCTTTTCCCGTAGATCAGTTGCCCGTATTACGTTTGCCCGCCGATTGTATATGTACTTTTTTGACTCCAATCCCGCAGCACGATATCCCGCGGCACAGTATCCTATGGATTTTTTGACGGGATTGGCTGCGGGATTGGAAAAAGTATTTAATTCTTTTGAAAAGTACTTTTTCGTATTTTGGAAAAAAATATTTTATTTATTTTGATGGATTTTAAGTGCGAAAAAATAAATTTTAAGCGGGAAAAAAATAAAATGCACAAAAAAATTTCTTAGCTAAAAAAAACATAATTTCAGTTCAAAACGCTTAAAAACGATTTTAACTATTTCAATGGAATTCAAGGGCGAAAAAATGAATTTTAAGGGGGATAAAATTAAAATTCTCAAAAAATGATTTTAAGCTAAAAAAACATAATATCTGTTAAAAACGCTTAAAAACCATTTTAAGCTTGAAAAAAATTGAATTCTTCTAAAATAATTTTTAAGCGTAAAATTTAATTCCTCTTACGAATCACCAAACGAAAATTCTGATTTTTTCTCTTAGAGATGTTTATTGTTTACCCTACCGAGTCCTAGTGAGGACTGAATTTTATTCTTTTTTTAGATTAGATTTTAATTAGATTAGAATTTTATTCTGGAATTACTTTTGCTTTTATACTTTTATGTGTCGACTTACTTGGATGTTCGTTCTTGTTGATTCTCACAGTTTCATATCTCGGATTGATATGAAAATTATTGAAAATTTGTAAACAATGACATGACCTCGATGCTTGGCTAATTTCAATGCTGATGACAGTGACAACTATAAAAATAGCTCATCAATTTCTCTGTCATACAGCTAAAAACGCTTTTGAAGTACAATCTAGCTACATTAGTTCTTTTTGGAGCTAAATTAAAGATTGTAAAGGGATATTAAATTAATCTAGCTATGAATATAAGGTAATTTTTCTGCGCTAGACGAACGACGCAAGGTACTGTTGACATTGGCGCCTGCCAAACGACTTTACATACCCGAAGCGGAGCAACGGAGTTGCGTGAGCGGGACAGAGGACCCAAAAAGGAGGGTTAAAATCCTGAGAACCCGCGAAGCGGGCCACCCAAGGTACTGTTGCTCAAGAAAACTTGACATTGGCAATGAAACTCGCTATAATAGTCTAGTCAAATGGTGTTCAAAAGGGACCTGAAGTGGAAAGTTCTGGTGTAATTATTTTAAGTGGCTCCCTTTATGTTTTTGGGGTCGCTGAACACGAATCTGAAGTTGTCCAACAAAATTTTTCACGGCAAATATGAGAATTCGTCAAAAAACGTCAAAAATTTCGACATTTTTTGTCTTTTTTCCTTATTTCTTAAAAATTATTTTTCTTTTGCAAAAAGCGCTTATGCAAAAATAAAGACAATGAGATTACCTACAATCTATGCTTATATCATTTTTTTGTTAGACTTATGGTTTCTGCGGAAACAGTCATTGAAAAACAGCCAAAAATCCGTCATTTTTAAAAAATTGCATAAACGATTTTTTTTGTATTATTTTCTTCATTACATGAAAAGTAGGCCATGAGTTATTATGTTATTCACATTTTCTAATTGTAGTTGTCTAAAAGTATTATATTGCAGTGGTTAAGTGTCTAAGTTTCAGTATTCCAAACAGTCAAAATGTCAATTCAAAAGTGTTTTATTTGTGACAAAGATATGGAGTATGGTGCAGTGAAGATGATCTTATGGACGTATACTGCAGTGGTACGGCCGATTCAAACATATTGTTCGATTGTCTGGTGGCCCGCATTTGAAAAGGCATATAATATCGACAAATTCAAAAAGGTTCAAAAACCTCAGTAAAGATTTTAAAGCCTTATTCCCATCCAGAGGGGACGGGGATGATGACGCCGTGACGAGAGACTTCGACACAACTATCTTTACTGATTGCTCAAAGATGGAGTGCGGTGTTGGCTCAGGAGTCTTCTCTGAGTCTCTCAACATCTCTATGTCATTTCGGCTACCGAATTTTGCAAGTGTATCTATTTCAAGCTGAAATACTGAAAACTAGGGAGGCATGCAAGATACTTAAAGCAGATCCAAACCAAAATCGTAATACAGCCATTCTTACAGACAGTCAGGCGGCTGTGAAAGGCATTGATTCGGCTATATCATCCTCTAAATTGGTCCAACAATGCCGAGATGAGCTCGCAAGACTAAATATTAACCTCAAGGTCACTCTTATCTAGGCTCCTGGTCACAGTGGCATTGAGGGATATGAACGGGCAGATGAACTAGCCAGGCAAGGATCAGCCCTTCATATCTCACTTGCCATTGATTCGGCTACATCATCCTCTAAATTGGTCCAACAATGCCGAGATGAGCTCGCAAGTCTATAAATATTAACCTCAAGATCACTCTTATCAGGGCTCCTGGTCACAGTGGCATTGAGGGATATGAACGGGCAGATGAACTAGCCAGGCAAGGATCAGCCCTTCATATCTCACTTGCGGAAAGAGTCAATATTCCCCTTGGAGTTGTGAAGGGCAATATATAATATTTAATATTATGGAGTTGAGCTCACTTGAACTTTTAACTTTGAATAATATATAATATATCCAATTGTAGGTGGAGCAGTTTAGCCAACTGCAAAATATCCAGAACGATCTGGCCCGCCTTTAATAAATCCCGAAATTGATCTCATATGTAGACCCAAGCGGGACATAGCCAGGGTCGTAGCAACCTGCACTGGACACTGGTCAATTGGAGAACATGCGGCGAGGCTGGGTATTCCTTACAATACTCACTGTCGCAGCTGTGGAGACCAGCAAGAAAAGGAAACAGTCCTTCATTTTCTCTGTAAATGTCCAGCTCTAGCCAGAATGAGAGCACAATCGTTTGGAATGGCTTTTTTTGACGACCTAAAGGCACTTTCCGAAATGAAGATCAAAGACTTGATCTCTTTCCAAAACGCCACGAAATGGATCTGAGACGAAAATCAGTTGCGTGTTCTATTGTCTTTTGTAATGACTCACAAGGTACCTCAACCATACTTCACAGCCATCCTATTTCAAAGCAAGGAGCGCTTTTCTGGTTTCTTGGGAAAGATGATCTCCGCTCAGAGAATAAACCCGCAAATCCTCACTTTAATCTGTTTTCATACACAGGTCAAACGAGTTATGGTATCAAAACGGTGCAATCTAGTGCTAATTGGGCAAAGAGCGCTTGTTACGCTCTTGCCACCATTTCTACCTACCTGGTGCAGTGAAAGTGGTGAATGAAAAAGCAATTGAAATGCTCCTTCAAGCCAGTAAGAAGAGAAAAGACGGAAAGGGAACTTCGTTGGCAGGTAAGAAATCAGTGGAAGTGCATACTACCTACCAAAAAAGCTATATAAATGATAGAATGATATCTGCTCACCTGAAGAAAGCTGGTAAACCATCAAGCACTCCGCTAAAATTGAGATCATGTTCAAATTCATGCTCCACTGAAGAGTTTTCATTCAGAACACTTTGTTTTGTCAGTGGGTACGTATTCCTGATGATTACTCGAGGATCGAGGTCGCAACAATGTTTATCTCCAGGTGAACGTAATTTGGTACATCAGGTGACAAAAATTGAAATTAAAGATACAGTTTTGATTCAAAATAGCTTTTTATGGCCTTTAGTCCTACTAATTGACGTTTCGTCCGGCTTACTCACTTGGACTCAGCAGAGTGACTGTGAATGGACATTTTGACTGTTTGGAATACTGAAACTTAGAAGCTTAACCACTGCAATATAATACTTTTAGACAACTACAATTAGAAAATGTGAATAACATAATAACTCATGGCCTACTTTTCATGTTATGAATAAAATAATACAAAAAAAATCGTTTATGCAATTTTTTAAAAATGACGGATTTTTGGCTATTTTTCAATGACTGTTTCCGCAGAAACCATAAGTCTAACAAAAAAATGATATAAGCATAGATTGTAGGTAATCTCATTGTCTTTATTTTTGCATAAGCGCTTTTTGCAAGAGAAAAATAATTTTTGAGAAATAAGGAAAAAAGACAAAAAATGTCGAAATTTTTGACGTTTTTTGACGAATTCTCATATTTGCCGTGAAAAATTTTGTTGGACAACTTCAGATTCGTGTTCAGCGACCCCAAAAACATAAAGGGAGCCACTTAAAATAATTACACCAGAACTTTCCACTTCAAACTACCATTTGACCTGACTAATAAGCGTCATATTCTAGGAAGTGCCGATTTTCAGTTGATGCATCGCATTATATGAAAACTTGACTTTTATCTTTAAACGCGATTTGCGGCTAAACTAAGCGTCCTAGAGGCATCAAAGTTTACATCTTTGAACTTGATTTGCGGCTTAACTAAGCGTCCTATCGACTTATAAATCCATACTCTTTAAATGCAAAAGAAACTTTACATACCCCAAATCCTACAGTGAGCCCAGACAGGGGGGGTTGCAGGGGGGCAGCATGCCCCCCATACATTCCTCACTGTTTATTTGCGTTTATTCGCCACCCAAGGTACTGTTGCTCAAGAAAACTTAACATTGGCGCTCTATAATACGATAAATAATCTTAAATCTTTAAACGCGATTTGCGGCTAAACTAAGCGTCCTAGAGGCATCAAAGTTTACATCTTTGAACTTGATTTGCGGCTAAACTATCCGTCCAAGCGACTTAAAATAAAGAAACTTTGCATACACCCAACCTCGCACCCACCCCAATTCCTATAGTGAGCCCAGACAGGCAGGCGCGGATACAGGGGGGGGGCAATGGGTGCAATTGCCCCCCCCCTGGGCAAGAACGAACGAAGCATAATATATTAATTTAATAAAATTTAATCAAAAAAAGGTTATTTCGTTATACGTTTATAAATTTTTCCTTGGAAGCGCAGAGTTGCAGCGATAAATGGTTGTTCGTTGGCCGCTGGCTGACCAAGGTTAAACTAAGAAAAGTTCCGGTATGCACAAATAGCGTCTTCAAATCGACTGAGTGAAAAGCTTATAACTTCGGTTTTAGATCTCGATCTTCAAAGTTAAGGGCGCAAAATTATAGACAGCCTATTTCAAGGGCCTTAGCGTGAGACTAGTTAACAATTGTTTGACTTTAATGCAGTTCTCTAACTTATCTTGAATTATAGACACATGCTATAGTTAGTGTCGCGCTAAGACAATTTTCTTAGCAAATTAAAGTTGAACTCTCCTAAATCAATGACAGTTCGTGCGACAGACGTCATTTGAGCTAGTCTAGTGTGATAGATACTAAAAAATCAAAATCAGACTTTGGTGATTTTAACTTTAATGCAACTGCTTAAACATAAAGTTGGTTTGACATGTCTATAATTTAAGAAAACGGCATTTTCACCGAGTGTTTTAGTATCGTGTTAACTTCACTATAATTTTGCGCCAAGGTCTTTAATTAAAAGATAAAAATGTCAGGTTACATTACTGTATGATATTTTGTGCGAAAAGTCAATTTATTTCATACTAGGGACCAGGTTGAATCCCAAATCAATTTTGTTTTCAATTTTCAATATGCTTTGAATGAAAAAATTTAAAATTTGAAAAATAGTGTTTTAAAAAGTTATTGCTTCACCTTGAATCCTACTCTACAGATTTTTACTGGTTTTTTATACTATGTACAATGTAACGGGAGAGGCGACAGGGGCACTTATCTAAATTTTCAAATTGAAGTTGATTTTTATTTCCAAAAAATTTAAATCCTCGATTTACGAGTAACTAGCTTCAAAAATTTCTAATTTTGCTTCAAATGCTCGGATCTACAGGATAAAGATATCAAATTAAAGTTAAAATAATAAACTACATTTTTGTATAAAAGTTATTGAGAAATACCAAAAACTTTCATACTAAATGGGTAATAGAGTTCTTTTTGTGATACATAGATATTAAAATGTACGTTTCCATTGAGGGAGTACTTTCACTAGAAAACTCTCGAGAGCGACTCTCGGATATCTGTCGTCCCCTCTTGTGAGCTTATTTCATGAATGTGTCTGTGTCCACTTTCGAGTTTTACTCTCGAGAACTTCTTCAGAGCTGCTTGTCGCCTTTTTGTCTGATATGGATACGCACCTTAAGAGTATGTACATGTGGTTCGAGTCAGGCGCTGTACGTAGCGATGCGTGCAGACATGCTGCACATCTGTTTTATCCATAACATACGTTTTTGATGTGAGGATTTCATCACTTTTATGGATGTGTTTTAGGAACTTCCGTGTTCCAGTTTATTAAACTGGCGAAGAGTGCGAATCTAAGGAAGAAGATTGGAGAAAAACCAGGAAGCGACTACAGCAGTCACTGCGGAAGAGAAGTTGGATGGAACTTTTATACCTAAGGAAAGGATAGTTGTTTTGTCAATTCGATTGTCAAATGATTGCCATTTTTCGACGCGAATATTGCTATTGTATCGAACTGCATGACTCTGGCAACTCTGTAGTCGATGTTTTGGGCTTAAATGAAACATTTATATGTATTAAAACTAACGAAGAAAAATAAATAAATAAAAAGTTTATTGTTAGTGAAATGTATAACGAAAGTTAGTCACAATCGAGAAGGTCGGAAGGAAAGGTTTAATAAAGAGTGGTGCTTTCTTTGTATGTTTCACTATAATAACTGTGTTTTATTTCAATGTCAGAAAGTTTGGTTTTGTATCGATGGACAAAGGCATTTGAGCAAACGATACGATTCATCTCGGTTTTGATCTATAATTTTAGTTTAGCTGAAATACAGCAATTTTCAAATTAATGCAATGGCTTTGCTTGCACAAAATCTTTTTTATCAACGCAAAAATGAAATTTCAAATATGCCGAACTTTCTACAAAAAATGACTTTTAATTTCTTAATGATCATTATTGGTAAGGTTATTCAGTCATTGAAATAAGAAAAGTGTTTTTATGTGGAAAGTTGGGCCAATTTAAAATTTTTTTTTGGTTAGAAATATAAACTAAGTGCTAACCTTTATTTGCCTATCAAAATAATATATGATGTTATTTCTTAAACGTCTCAGTATCTATTATTAAAATTTTCAATGATAGCTTTAACTGGCGCCTATAACTTGTATTTGCCTTTTCGAACAGAAGACTTTTGCAGTTTGCGTTTGAGAACATTCTGCAAAATGCATTTTTGACGCTGATGACGGCCTTTTACTTGCAAGGTTAGGTTAGGTTGCCAGCTAAAGAAGAGGCTGGATATTCCTCTCGAACTCTAACGTCATGTGTCTGAATAGGAACATACCACTGTTCCGTTATCTTTTCCGAGCTGTAAAGACACCATGCTACAGCTACAAACTGCAAAACCTCATTTAACAAAGTTCAAAGTCCTCTGTTCGAGAACTGTGGCAGTTATGAAAGACTTTATCGCTTTCTTCAAATTTCAAACTCATCAACTCACATTGCTTTGTGTGACCAGGCGTGTAGAGTGCTATGAAGTGTACACAAATTTTGGAAATTCACAAGAATTGCCCCCCCCTGAACGAAATCCTGGATCCGCGCCTGCAGACAGGGGGGTTGCAGGGGGGCAGCATGCCCCTCCATACATATCTCACTGTTTATTAAGTTTATTCGCCACCCAAGGTACTTTTGCTCAAGAAAACTTGAAATTAGCGCTCAATTATACAATAAATAAACTTAAATCTTTAAACGCGATTTGCGGCTAAACTAAGCGTCCTAGAGGCATCAAAGTTTACACAATTTAAATTTGATTTGCGGCTAAACTATCCGTCCTAGCGACTTTCAATGCAAAAGAAACCTTACATACATCCAACCTCGCACCTAATCCTATAATGAGCCCAAGCAGGGGGGTTGCAGGGGGGCAGCATGTCCCCCCATACATACCTCACTGTTTATTTGCGTTTATTTTCCACCCAAGGTAGTGTTTCTCAAGAAAACTTGACACTGGCGCTGAATTGATGCATCGAATCATACGAAAAATCAACTTTTATCTTTAAACGCGATTTGCGGTTAAACTAAGCGTCCTAGAGGCATCAAAGTTTACATTTTAAAACTTGATTTTCGGCTAAACTAAGCGTCCTAGCGACTTATAAAATTCATATTCGTGATCTAGGAAGTGCCAGTTCTAAAAAATGAAAAAAAATTTGGTAAAAAAAGTATTTCTCAAAACTTTCGAAAAAATATTTTCAGTTTACTTTCTCAACTTTTTTTTTCTTGTTTTAATTTTTCTTCGAAATAGTAATAATTGTTTTTTTTTTTGAAAATTCAAAAAAAGATCTGAACTTTTCTCAACTTTTTTTTTTGAAATTGGCACCAACCTGACCAACGCTTAAAACGACTTTTAAGCGTAAAAGCAAATTTCCCTAAGGATACACCTTAAACGCTTCAAATCGTCCTAAGCGTCCTGATTACCCAACCCAACCAAACCACCAAAACTGAAAATCTAATTTTATCCCTTAGAGAGATGTTGATGTTCACACTTCACGCTACGAAGTTCTAGTAAGAACTCAATTTTATTCCGGAATTATTTCTCCTTTTATACTTGTATCGGTGTGGGTTCGATTCCCAGCCGTGCCACCTAAAAACAGAAATGTTTTATTCGAGGTACTGCCTCTTGCGAGGAACTGACAAATCCTCCAAGAGTATACTTGTCATGAAAAAGTGCTTCTCATTTAGCCGTTCGGACTCGGCAAAAAACTGTAGGTCCCCTCCATTCCTGCCCAACAAACACGCACACAGGAATGGTTGTGAGTTGTAAGTCACTAGGCCCTGGTTCTCCTCGAGCTGTTGCGCCACCCAATTTTTTCTTTTATACTTGTATCGGACGACTTACTTGTTCAGAGGTTCGTACTTGTTGATTCTCACACTATAGAGTGATATTTAATACAGTGAAGTCTTCTACATATTGTAAAAATCAAAAAGAGTATTGAAAATCATTTTCAATGATTTTGATTGGCTGATGCCTATGGGAATCCAATTGGATATGGGAATCCAATTAGACTACAGCGCCGTTACTTTATATCAAGGGTAGTAGCAAACCGCGGGCAAACGTTACCGCGGGAAAACTATCCACGGGATATTGTTTTTCGGGAAAACGATCGACGGGAAATCATTTTTGGGCAAACGTGACGCGGGAAAACGTTTTTCGGGCAAACGTACCCAACCCACTTTAAACGCATACCTGAATTTTAATACTCTTAGGACATTACACTACGTTGTAACAAAGAAGGAACCATTGTATCTTTATAACAAAATTGTGTTTTCAAGTTCAATTCGGTCTTTTGTATTCATTCAGCCAAGATTCACTTGCACTGCATCTCAGCGCTAATTCTTTGTTTGTGCTGTCAAACTCTGGAACTCTTTACCCTTAGAAATTCGGATGTCGTTGTTCAGTGGTCATCCTTCTCATTACCTGATTCGGGGGGTCGATGATGTTTCGTACTAGTCTCTTCGCTGAAAGGACTAGGTATTTGTCCAGCGGGATTATCTTCTCAAATGCTTCTACCTGAAATTAAGCTACGTTTAGTCAAGACTCTCTTTATCCCATATTTCATGTTTAACTGTTCAGTGTATTCGTGTTTAGATTCTGAATGTAGGCGTAAGTTAAATGTTGCCTTCAATGATTGCTTGCGTTTTATTTACAATAAACCTAGGTATGTTAGTGTTTCTTATCTTAAAAAAATCAATCTTCGGAATTCCTTTCGACACCTATTATAATTTGAGAAATATTCTTAGTATACAAATAGTCCATGTCCTAACTTTATTTTTAAGAAGTGTTGCCAAGGTGGCAATACTGTCAGAAGGACAAGAGAAGGGTTGCCACAATCCCGAAATGTTGCCTATAAATCAAAAACCAAGGGTCGGACAATGACCTGAGAACTCCCGTTGGATTCAGCACCCTTGAAACCATAGGACCACATTATTGTTTTTCTTCCACCCCTCCCCTTGCATGAAGGGGGTGGAAAAAGTCGTTTTGGAAACAAAATTTGAAAAGCCAAGAAAAGTTGGAAAAATATTTTTCTACTACATTACATCCAGAGTTAAATGAAAACCTACTTAGGTTTTTTTAAAAAGCCACTTTCAAAGTGCTACGGACGGGGGATATGAAAGATTAACAAACTTCAATATTTATCTTGGTATAATATAAGCATATGACACATGTTTCAAGGGTGTTTTTTAATGCCCAATCTTACTAAATCAGAATGAACTCGATACAACCATCTTCAAAAAAGTTATAGCCATTTTTATAAATGATGACTGAATTTTTAGTGAAACAAGTAAAGTTTTACCAAATTCCAAAGGGCATAGACACGAAACTTGGTCCACATATTTTATTTGTCATAAGCAACAAAAATCAAAAGAGTCTATAAAAATATTTATAGTGAAAGGGTGTTTTTTTCAGTGAAAGGGAAAAATTTTTAAAGTTGGTTAAAATGTTTGATTATTCATCGGAACCAAGAATTAATAGAGACCATTCAAATATCCATAATCTGAGGGTCTTTTTTGAGAGGTACTCTCGTACCTATTCTAGTCAAAAAATACAATCATTTGCAGACATTAACTTTTTAAAAGTAAGATAACTTTTTTATATGAGCTTGCATCTTCTTTATTTTAATGTTATTGGATTCAGCATTAAAAAATACCTTAAAATCATGCACCATATTACATTTATGTATCTTGTTTTCCAAAACATAAAAATGATAGGTCAAAAACTCTGCTTCTCATTCCCCATTGAAAAACACCCTCAGATAGTTTATATTTAATTAGTCTCTTTTGTTTCTTGGTCTTGATTAAAAGTCAAATGTTTTCACCAATTTTCATTAAGGTTCAAGTTTCAAGAGGGGATTCATGGTACCAGTTCAAAATTTTCCCATTTCAATGAAAAAAACACCCTTTCACAACAAATAATTTTGTAGATTATTTTGATTCTTGTTGTTTATGACAAATGAAATATGTGAACCAAGTTTCGGGTCAATGCTGTTGAAATTTGGTAATATTTTACTTGTCTCACTAATAATTCGGTCATAATTTATGAAGAAAGCTATAACTTTTTTGAAGGAAGTTGTATCGGGTTCATTTTGATTTAGTAAGATTGAGCATTAAAAAATACCCTTGAAACATATGTCATATGCTTATATTATTCCAAGATAAATATTTAAGTTTGTTAATCTTTCATATCACCCTCCCAAGCACTTTGAAAGTGGCTTTAAAAAAAAAACCTAAGTAATTTCTACGAATTTAGCCCAAAGTTCTGCCAGAGCTCATATAAAAAAAATAAAATTCGTAGAAATTCGTAGTTTTCGGAAGCACACGAACAAACATTTTATGTTATTAGAATAACAATGTGTAAATCATTCATACAATTAGAAAAATCTTAATAAATTATATTATTTCGGCTTCACATTTCCCGCACTGTGGATTTTTTTCACAGTTTTGCATTAGTTAGATACTTTTTTGAATGGAAATGAAAAAAAATTACATTTTTCAAAAAAAAAAAATAAATAAAAAAATCAAGTTTTTTTGTTTGAAAATTTTTTTAAATTAATTTTTTTTATTTGTTTGAAAAATGTAATTTGTTTTTCATTTCCATTCAAAAAAGTATCTAACTAATGCAAAACTGTGAAAAAAATCCACTGGAATTGCGGTTTTCTTGTCATTTTGATGACAACTTCGCATTGTTTAGGAACACCACAATTTGTTCCTTTACCTGGTTTGTAAGACTTTGAAGTTTTGGTGAGGAAAAACGGTTCGATGAATCAATTTGAAAATTTACAAGAATATTGATGATTTAAAAGTCTATAAATTTGCATACCAATGCAAGCCATGCAATCAATATTTGCAACGAAAAAAAAATATTTACGAAAAGACGACAAAACGTCGGTTTTTAGTACTTTTTTTAAACTAACGGTGAACGCTAAAAAAATAATTTCTACAAAATCATAAAAAAATCTTGTAAAACGCTTTTTCAAATTTCCAAAAATGTCTTTGAAATTTTTATAACGTCATTATTTGCTGAGATATTGGTAATAAAGGCTAAAAGTATCTTTTTTCATTCAAAGTCAGATAAACCATGTCAAAAAAAATCGTACGACAACAACAAAAAAACTGAATTGAAGTTGAATAAACAAGGTATCTGATCATGACATTTAATTGACTCAAAAAAAATTATCCATAGAAATGAAGACCTTCAAAAAAAATAAATAAAAAAAAATTAAGTTGTCTCGTCTCATTTTTTGCAATAACGCAATAACGGTACTTCAAAAAAATTTGTTTGCAAACAAATCTCGAAACAAAAAACATAAAGCTGTAAAATGCTTTTTATTTCAACTCAATACGACCACTCGTCACAAAGATACAGCTCTTCAAAAAACGCTAACAAAAATTGAAAAAAAAAATTGTTCCTTTAATATTGTTGACTAGTGTATTTAAATCAAATGAGGAAAACTAAGCACTAGGGTGAGTTGTGAGTAAATGCTGTTGCCAACGTTTCAAAGAACGATGAAACCTTTTTACCTTTTCAAAAAAAGATTTCGTTTTGAAAATATTGCTGAAAGCAATAAGGGTACTCCACATTACCCGAACCAACTCTAAATGGAATATTAAATTGCTACGAGCTTTTATCGAAACTTTAATTTATTTTTGCTAAAAATGAGAAACGACACAAGAAAACTAAAATAATTATAATTATAAACACAGAAACTGAAAATACCGAACTGGAAGCATTTGTCTTTTATTAATTTTTCATAAACAACTGATGTTTGTTTATGTGATGTGGAAGTAAAACGTAATAGATTTCCTCTTTTTGGTGCTTTATTTGACAGAAGTGTTGCATAACTAATGGCCAAATTACAATCTCGCGTTCAGTCGGTCGCGCTTTGACGGGATTTTTACCGACTTTACGGTAATCTGTTTCATAAAGCGCGACCCTTAAATTTGCAAAACGGAATGTAGCTTCAAGCTTCGGGCGTTGTCAAATTAGGAATATGACAGAATAAAGGTTCTTTTTCATTAAATTAAAACTATGAAAATTCTTCGCAGAAAAGGGAGGCAAAAAGTCTGTCTTTTATTTATAAACAAAAGCAGCGGTGGGTTCGGGAGCTTAATTTGAGCAGGGCTACGCATGATTTCTTTGCTCTTTATTATGAAGCAATGACAAATAAGGATCCCGAACGTTTTTTTAAAATAACTAGATGATTAATGTTAGTATGAAGCTACATACTTCACAATTTGTTAATTTTATAACAGGTATAACTTACTTTTGCTTAATTTCATTGTTTTTTTAACTAGAATATCCGTAGCTTAGCAATTTTAATCCACTCTGACAGTTCTTGGAAAAACTAACCAAACAAATCTTTTTTGACATTTGTAAATGTCAAAGTGTCATAATGGAGTTATTCCGATACGAAAAAGATACAAATTGGAACAAAAGGGATTTTAAAACATCACACCATTCCGCATGACATATTCACCACACATCATAATCTGTATATGTTTGTTAATTATCATTAATTCTCACCACAAAGAAATTATCATTCCGATTCATGGTCCCATATTATCTTCACGATTATTATTTTACAGCCTTATTCATTAGATTCCACTAAACAGATGAATAGTTATGCACTGCATAAGGACTTATATAGCCACTATATTAAAATAATTGGACAAATACGAGATCTTTGAGATAAATCAACATAAACGTCATAATATATTAAATTATCAAATTGACCTTACTAATAACAGCCCCCTGTTGAATAATTAGTAAAATTCTTTTTTATCTGTTTAAATTTTAACGTTTTTAATATTTTTTAAATTAAAAAATTATAATATGTCTATATAATTATATGTATAGTTTTGCATTTTTACAAATTCACCACGAACCCTTTCTTTGTATTTCAATGTAAATGTTAGTGTTCTGAAGATGTCCTAAGAAGACGAAACGCGTTGGCTTTCTATTAAACATATCAAATAAATACATATATTTAAATTGTGGAAATTAACAAGTGTTTTATTAATCATTTTTTTGTTAAAAATGTTCAGAACAATAAACTTCCACCAAGTGGCTAATCATCGCTCGAGCATATAAAAACATCAGAAACACACAAGTTAATTGTGCTATATAAACGCCTTAACATACAATTTAAGTGTACGTGCAACCATATTTGGTTTAATACAAAATGCAAAAAAGAAAATATATTCCCAAATTATATGTATAAACATAAAGAGCAACACAAATTCAAAAGTGAGTAAATTAGCTACCCACAAAGCAAAAATTTCATGGATTAATCAAGAGCTTACAAAATTATATTTTAAAAGAGATAATATTGGAGTTCATCTCAAAGTTATTTACTCTGAATTATCTTCTCGCCTTCACTTTATTGAGTTTTCATTAGTTCATAATGACTCACACGAAAAAGCAAACCAAATTTCCCATGACCAGTACTTGAAACAGAGATCCAAGCTTGACAAGCTCTGCCTGAATAATAAAAGAACAAACGGAATTCGACGACAACCACAACCACAATCCACCACCACCTACACCAACAATTTCGTCTTCAAAGAGAGAGTGGTGAATAGTTCCAACGTTACTTTCTCTCCGTCTGAGGTTGATTTGCTTCGAATGGGATTAAACTTTGCTTATATGCCTAAGCCAACTAAGAAATTTAACATTTTCAATAATCTCTCTGTTTACACAGATGCAGCTATACCTGATGAAAATTTGGAGAGTAGAGTAGATTGTGCAAGAATTATTGGAAAAGAAAAAAGTGCATATAAGTTCAATAATCACTCAAGTGAGGTAGATATAAACATTCGCTCGATGCAGAATAAACTCAAAGAGATGAGTTTAATTTTGTGTAAAGCTGATAAGGGCAATGTCATAACAATAATGCATAGATTTGAGTACATGGGAAAAATGAGTGAGGTCTTAAGTGAAATGGATTTAGAAGAGTTGCCAGAGGATCCTACTATTAAATACAACAAAATCTTGTACGATGTTACAAGTTCATGTACTCTTATTGTAGATCCAAAAGAAAAGTTTTTTGTTCGAAATAGTAGATAACCCTTCTGCCCCTATTTTATATGGGTTACCAAAAATCCACAAAGATGGTGTTCCTCTTCGACCTGTCTCTTCATCCTTCAACGCCCCTTCACAGAAGCTATCTAAAAAGCTTACACGAATTCTGCCGGATATTTTGAATTTCAAACCGAAATATGGTCTAAAGAATTCATTTGAATTTATCGACAAAGTCAAAGACTTAGTATTACCACCAAACGCCAAGCTGGTGTCTTTTGACGTAAAGAATTTGTTTCCTTCCGTATGCACTTCAAAGCTTAAAAATTTACTTAAAAGTCAGATCTCTGAGAAATTACAAGATAAACAAAAATGTTACCAACTTGAAAAGCTCATCTCCGTTTGCCTAGACCAAAACTATTTCGAATTTGATGGAAAGTTTTATAAACAAAACTCAGGCCTCGCTATGGGATCTTCATTCTCTCCTTTTGCTGCTGAGTTTTACATGGAAGATTTGGAACAACGTTTATTTGCGTCCAACAGTTCCTTTCTACAAAACATAATCTTTTGGAGCAGATACGTGGACGATGTTTTTTGTATTTGGACTGGAACTCATCGAAGTCTTTTGACTTTCCTGGAAAATGTACTTAATAAATTGGACCCAAAATTTCTGTTTACTATGGAGTATGGACCAGATGCACTGAGTTTTCTGGATTTAACCGTGTCAATTTCTTCTAAAAAACTAGCATTTGATATTTTTAGGAAAACTACAGCCACTGATACTGTAATACCAATGTCCTCAGCCCACCCACTAAATATAAAAATGTCCGCATTTCATTCAATGCTAAACCGCCTCTTAAAGGTCCCTCTCAATCGGATTGATTTCAAGAAGGAGCTGGACCTGATAAAAAATATTGCAGCTAGTAATGGATATGATCCAAAACTGATTCATAGTCTTTTTCAAAAAAAATCAAGGCACTTGGCACTTCAATCTATTTTTCCTATGGATAAAGAAGAGAATGATGGACAATGGCGTAAAATTCCTTATGTTCTAGGTGTTTCTGAGAAGCTCTCCAAGCCGCTCTTAGATGCGAAAATAAAACCAGCGTTCTTTAATAATTTTACCCTGAAAAATGCTCTGTGCAACAACAAAATAAAACAAACCGTCGATCAGGGTAAAAAAAGTGGAGTTTACAAAGTAATTTGTAAGGAATGTAATGGGATTTACATCGGAAAAACGTCAAGGCCAATCCGCAAAAGATTAATGGAACATCTTAAATCTTCTACCCATCAAGATCCTTCTTCTGGTCTCGCACAACACCTCAAAGACACGGGCCACGGATGTTCTATGGATGATGTTATCCTTCTTCATAGCCTCCCAGCAGGCCGTATATTGGACAAATACGAGATCTTTGAGATAAATCAACATAAACGTCATAATATATTAAATTGTCAAATTGACCTTCCTAATAACAGCCCCCTGTTGAATAATTAGTAAAACTCTTTTTTATCTGTTTAAATTTTAACGTTTTTAATATTTTTTAAATAAAAAAATTATAATATGTCTATATAATTATATGTATAGTTTTGCATTTTTACAAATTCACCACGAACCCTTTCTTTGTATTTCAATGTAAATGTTAGTGCCCTGAAGATGTCCTAAGAAGACGAAACGCGTTGGCTTTCTATTAAAAATATTAAATAAATACATATATTTAAATTGTGGAAATTAACAAGTGTTTTAGTAATCATTTTTTTTTGTTAAAAATGTTCATTGCAAAAATTCTTATTCATAAAACATTTTCCTACCCATTATAAGGCGTTTTCCTTTGGAGGTGGCGAAGTACTTACAAGTACTTTGCTAGCTTTTTTCAATGGAACACATCAAACTGCTTTCCCATGTAAAATGTATCTACTCGCACATGAGAGCATAGAGAACCTATATTATCTAGAGAACCGACTCAGGGGCTTTGCTCTCTTTCGCCCTACAAGCTGAACGGAGTAAATTGTAGCAACAAGACTGAGCATGTGTTAGTAGGCCAATGCATTTTAAATGGCACCGCACCAACACATAGAATCCTTATGGAAATTTCATTTCATTTCATTTGAGCAATTGCTACCAACTGTAGGACAGGTCGTTAGATATTCAAAAAAGGAATCCGTTGAATTCAAAATTTGAAAAAGAAAATGATTTCTATTTTAAATTGTTGTTTCTAACTCTGCGTAAGCAAATATTATATAAAATATAGTTTCTTATTGCTTCTACCATAAAAATCCAGTAATTTTTATGATTATTTATGTTGAAAACAAAGAAAATATAATCAAAAAGTAGAAGCGCACCCTTGAAGTTTGTATGCTTACGTGCCCTTAGCTTCAACCACAAGGAGTAAACCAAATTGAGCTAAAAATGGAGGATATATTGAGTGTGTTTCTTTATTCATTCTGAACCTTCAGAATATTTGGAATGAGCATTTTGCGTTTCTTTATTCCAATGGAATGCTCCGGATAAACCATTTTGTTATTTCTTTATTCATTCCGGAACATTTGGTTTGCATTCTTTTTATTCCATTTGAAAGATGGAATAAAAGGAATAAGGTGCGTTCAGTGCAATTTTTCACCTTTGAATTCTCATTTATGGTAGATACGCACGAGCGTTATTCACTTCAAAATAACAAAAACACGTCTCGGACCACATTTGCTATGCATTTAATGTTATTTTGTACTCATTTTGCATTTCAGCAATTAATAATTACGTAAAACAAAAATTTATTTGAACTCAATTGTTTTGACATATCAACGAACAACTGGTTGCTATTCCTTTTGCTTCCAGTTTTGTTTCTTTACTCATTCCATTCTGGATATTCTGGATAAATATTTCATCTATTCTATCTTTTCTATTCCTATTCCAGAATGAATAAAGAAACACACCCATTGACATTTGTTGTTTTTGTGACAGATGGCAATTTGTGAAATGTAAATATTTTGGTTACGGTTGGCGGTGTTTGAGGCCAATTAATTTTTAAATGTCGGGATTTAAGTAATTTTTCGTCCAAAGAAAATAGTTTAATTAAGTTCGGAAACCAACCAGTTAATTTTACAAAAAAAAAAAATACCGTGAAAAAGATAAGTTATGTCATGGTTAACGTGCGATGCCCATGGGTTAAGTTAAAAACTACCCTAGTAGTATGGTTGGATTTTGTTTTTATCAGTGCAAATCCTATAATAATAATAATCCTTATTCAGTTTAAAAAAAAAAATGTGAAAATCCTTAAAGGATTAAGAAAAGAACTCTAAAAAAAAATTTAACAAATAATTCTCGGTGGTATCGTAGTGCGTGTCATTGCTGTTGAAACAAGAACAGTCGAAGTGGAAATGCCAGCCGATCTGACCAATTTAAACTCGGAAACCAAAGTATTTTAAACAAAACATGATAAGAGCCGACACTAAACTTTGGGAGTGGATATAACCAAAATCTGAGTGAGTGTATATATTATATATACCATAGTGTGTCAGTTTTTTTCGCAGCGTTTGGAAGAGGTTGGGGTTAAAAAGAGTTTGTTGAGAATGCCAATAGTAGCTCTATTAAATATAGAGTTCAAATATATAAAAATCATCTCTGTGAGTTTAACCATCCGAAAAAGCCAACTCTCTAGGTCAAACTGTTTGAAAATCTCATCACAGTATTTGTTCTTGGGTGTAACTCCCAAAGTATTTACCCTAGGACAATAGTTTATGCATCCCTAAGTTCGTATTCGAATCTTCTTGAAATTGGCGTTTACCAATTTTAATTCGAGCCAGCGGTTCAAAATTTGACTTTTGGCCAGAGGGTATCTACATTTAAGTTATAAATTGAAGAAAATGGTATTTGTTCTTGGGTGTAATTCCCAAAGTATTTACCCTAGGACAATAGTTGATGCATCCCAAAGTTTGTATTCGAATCTTCTTGAAATTGGCGTTTACCAATTTTAATTCGAGCCAGCGGTCCAAAATTTGACTTTTGGTCAGAGGGTATCTACATTTAAGTAATAAATTGAAGAAAATGGTATTTGTTCTTGGGTGTAACTCCCAAAGTATTTACCCTAGGACAATAGTTGATGCATCCCTAAGTTCATATTCGAATCCTCTTGAAATTGGCGTTTATCAATTTCAATTCGAGCCAGCGGTTCAAAATTTGACTTTTGGTCAGAGGGTATCTACATTTAAGTAATAAATTGAAGAAAATGGTGTTTGTTCTTGGGTGTAACTCCCAAAGTATTTACCCTAGGACAATAGTTGATGCATCCCTAAGTTCATATTCGAATCCTCTTGAAATTGGCGTTTACCAATTTCAATTCGAGCCAGTGGTTCAAAATTTGACTTTTGGTCAGAGGGTATCTACATTTGAATTATAAATTGAAGAAAATGGTATTTGTTCTTGGGTGTAACTCCCAAAGTATTTACCCTAGGACAATAGTTGAGGCATCCCTAAGTTCGTATTCGAATCCTCTTGAAATTGGCGTTTACCAATTTCAATTCGAGCCAGCGGCTCAAAATTTGACTTTTGGTCAGAGGGTATCTACATTTAAGTTATAAATTGAAGAAAATGGTATTTGTTCTTGGGTGTAATTCCCAAAGTATTTACCCTAGGACAATAGTTGATGCATCCCTAAGTTTGTAGTCGAATCTTCTTGAAATTGGCGTTTACCAATTTTAATTCGAGCCAGCGGTTCAAAATTTGACTTTTGGTCAGAGGGTATCTACATTTAAGTAATAAATTGAAGAAAATGGTGTTTGTTCTTGGGTGTAACTCCCAAAGTATTTACCCTAGGACAATAGTTGATGCATCCCTAAGTTCATATTCGAATCCTCTTGAAATTGGCGTTTACCAATTTCAATTCGAGCCAGTGGTTCAAAATTTGACTTTTGGTCAGAGGGTATCTACATTTGAAGTATAAATTGAAGAAAATGGTATTTGTTCTTGGGTGTAACTCCCAAAGTATTTACCCTAGGACAATAGTTGAGGCATCCCTAAGTTCGTATTCGAATCCTCTTGAAATTGGCTTTTATCAATTTGAACTTGGCATTTGTTCTTGGGTTTAGCTTTCGTAAAAACATTGTTGATACATTGCTAGATCACAGCCCAAATGATTTTTTTTTTTTCAGAATTTCACTAAAATCTGAAAAAGGCAATTGAACTGTTATGATATTTCCAAACGGTTTGACCCACCGAGATGGTTTTTATATTTCTAGATTATGTATTTAATAGTGCTACTAATTGTATCAAAAGATTTGTATTTGAAACAAATTTCGAAAAAACCCTTAAAGAAAAGAAGTCTACCTTCAGTTATATTTAAAAACCTAATTTTGTCATACGTTTTTGCAGGGTAAAATGACGTACCAATGATTAATCTTGCTTTCTATGCTTTGCATTAGAGGTCTGCATGAATGTCTTAAAACTAGATTTGAGACAGTGATGAAAATTGACTTTTGTCGATTGTACTGAAAACTGAAAAAAAATTGTACTGAAAAAGACCAAATAGTACTGAACTTTTTTAAAATATAAAACAACGCAAAAAATTCAAATAAATATTTTTTTTAAAACAAAAATACATAAATTAAATATACCTATACATTTAATTGGTATAATTTTATTCTAAAGTGTAAAATAAGTCTTATGGACGGATAGCAGCTCTGGCACAAGTCTTTTCTTTGTATTTACATTGCATTCATATGTTTTTCTTACTCTAAAATTTCTTCATCGGCAAGTGGTTTACTCGGTAAATGTCTATTCAATAGACTTTTTTGAATAATATAGCTGTGACAGCATTCATTTTTAATTAGGTTTTTAGCTTCTATTAGTGCAAAACACGTGTCCACCTGCATTCGGATTCTTACTTTTATTTTAATAATATTTTGATAAGAAAAAATTCTTTCGACGTTTGCGGAAGAATGAGGAATAGAAAAAGCACCCTGGACAATTCGGTTTATATTTGAAAACATGAACTCGGTGCATTCATTTTTCACAAGGCCAATTTCAGCCCAGAACTCAGAAATAGAAGCATTTCTAAATTTTTTTAAGTATTGGCAGTCAGCTAGAGCTCGATATTCTTTATTATTGAGTTCAATGTTTTCTTGTTCGCCAGGGAAAAATCAATTGAATTTACTTGGCCATCTAAAATTGAATTTTGTGAAAAATGTTGCAACGAGTTCAAAAAATGTCTTCAAAATTAAAGCTTTTTTTCACATCTTCGAGTACAGTTATATAAAATCATCCGTACATTACTTTTAAAGCTATAAATTTCGCTTTCAGCTAAATTTTTAGAAGTGTACAAAATTTCAGGTTCGGCCCCGCAATAGATTTCTTCGAGAGATTTCTAGTAAAATTATTGACAGTATGGGTCTTTCATTAAAAACTTCTTTACGTGAAGATGTGGTGAAGTCTGACTGAACATATTTGCTTGATTTTAGAGATTTATGAAAGTTGCCCTTTTTAAAAATTAAAAATAGTATCCACAAATAGTACTGAACATTTAAAAGTGGTACTTGCGTACTCGGGAAGGTCCAATAGTACCGAATTCAGTACAATAGTAAGCCTTTTTGCAACTGTGTTTGAGACATTCAATAATATTTGCTGCACTCAACTCATTCTACTCACTTCTTGAAATGAGAATGAGTGTACTACTTGGTGTTTGGAAACAATATGAGTTGAATATTCATTTTCATACAAACCCACAGCGCATTGTACCCAAAGAGAATGAATACTCATTTGTGAATATTCACAATTTGAATCAGGTGTACTCACAAAAAAAGTGAATATTCATAATTTAGATTGGGTGGTCTTGAGAGAATGCTGTGTGTTTTATCAATAGCAATAGCAAGCAATGTGTATTGGAATGATGTTCTTCTGTATATTTAGTATATAAATTATGTATGTTGTATGTAAATATTTATTGAATTAGCGGATACGCAACGTGTATTACTACGTTTAAAAAAGAAATAGGTACGTTTTGATTTATTTTGTTGGAAAAAAAAGAAGTTTTTGTATGGGAAATTCTAAAATCGACTTTATGAATGGACCGAATGTGCCTAATGTCTTGTTTTAGTGGTCAAATGTCTAACACCATCTTCGCATTATTTTCTTTCTTATGAAACTGGTTCGGGGCACATCGATTGGATGATTTTAAAGTCTATAATGGACATAGAAACATTTTTTTGTTTTTTATTATTTAAAGATAAACAAACTTTAATGTGCTTTTTGTTTTACAAGTAAGTATTTTCAAGGAAAAACAGTATTAAGTGAAAATTTCTGATGGCAGTCAGTCAAAGGTGCAAGGGTCCTGAGGCCAGGGGACTGAGTGTTTTCATAGTTTTTGCGCCAAAAAATAATAACGCATTTTCCTAAAATTATAAAATTTACATAACAAAGGTTTAACTAATAGACCAAGAGCCGACAGCATATTTTGGGAACAGATGGAGAACCAAAATCGGAGTATGAGGGATTATAGGTACATTTATCGTGATATCGAATACAGAAGTCTGGCAGGTTTTTTTCTAAAACTATGGTAGGGGTGAAGGGTCCAAACCAGCTTGTTTTCCTATTTATGTTATTTTCCCTAAGTCTTAAGACGTTTATCTTGGTGATCCGATAAATGTGACCCATCATTTATCTAAGGCTTTTGAGCAAACACTATCGGCGTTTTTGTAGATACTTTATTTTTGTGATTCTTTGTTTTGTTGAAAATCTTCAAAAAAGGGATGATAAGGTTGACGTAAAATGCTTATATATTGAGTTCAATTAATCGGACCGTCAAGATTATTAACATAACACTCACTGGACTGAGAAACCGAATGAACAATCCATGACCTCTCGCCAAGATGCCTTCTTTACAAATGACAAATCAAACACTGCTATAGTAAAAAATAATCTAAAAAAAATGTATACGTACATGTACTTTTATTTTCAACTAAACAAAACGTATTCCAAACATTAGACCTATAACAGTCAGTATTTTTACAAGATTGAATCGATCACTCATAATTTGGGTTTTTATACCTTAATTGATTAAGAGTTCTGAATTGACCATACCACGCGCCGCCACCGCGCTGCCATCCACCAGAAATATTTTTCCATTGAAACACCCGAGTCATTTGCCAGCTCCTAAGTGAAATTAAATTTTTTCTTTTAAAATCCAGGTTTAATCTTTTATTTGATCAAAATTGAACTAACATTATTCAAATACATTTTCACGTTAAATGGTATAGATATACCTTTCCTCCAATTTTAAAATCAAATCCAAATAGCAATAGAATTGCACTCACAAACAAACTGTGAATATTCAAAACATACTATGAATATTCAAACTATAATATGATGAGTATTCATAATAATACTGAGCGAAAGAAGTGCACTCATTTGATTTGTTACAAGCACCCACGAAAGAGAAAAGAAACAAGCACTGCACCCGTTCTGTTATCAGAGAATGAATGTTGTACTGGTTTTTTTTTTTGTGAGTTCTCATTATTAAAATTGTGGTGTAAATTGAGTGCACTGAAGTAGTGGAACAGTGTGAATAGATCAAATGAATACATTCATGCAGACCTCTACTTTGCATAAACTATTCACTGCCTGGAAAAATGAGGGCTCCCATGTGTAATGCCAGAGTTCCACTTAAGTGCACCCCAACATAATTCGCAACAAAATGCTGATACAATGCATCAAAGAAGCCCGTTGTTCGTAATGAGTTTCCACCTAATGGCCGTTCCACACTATCCCACTGAGTATCAAAAAAGAGTGTCAAAAAAGTGGGAAGGAATCATGTATAATAGTGTGGAAACAAAATATGAAATTTCATCACACACAACTTGACAGCGCATCCGACACGATTTGACATGTGTGTTAATACATGAAAATATTTAGGATCGGTTCTAAAACCATCACACTTTCTTTCCCACTTGGGCGTTTGAGGTTATTTGGAAACTGATTTTTTGATGCAAGTGTGGAAGCAAAATATGAAAGTCAGTTACATCACACAAATTTGGCAGTCGTATGAAATTTCTTCCCACTTTATTCTGACATGTGTTAATACTTTGTGGGATAGTGTAGAGGCACTTTAACTGGGAAATTATGCACCCAGCTACACTTTTGTGCATTGTAAGACATTAAATAAATTCCCTTAAACAAATATAAGAAAGAATAATTTGAATAATTTATTAGATGTGCCCTCGCTTGACTTACACAGACTGTGGAAATAACGGAGATGCTGCTAACCCCGCTCAAATTGTTAAATGTATTGTTGACAATCGAGAGTTTGTTGGTGTATGTCGGTTTAAAAAGTTCGACCGTAAGAATGTTGCCATTGCTGTGTGCAACAACAGCCTTTTTGGTACCAATTTCCAAGCACCAACTGAGGAAGAGTGATTAGATGTTGATCTGGAATTCTTAAACTTTCATGACGTATTTATGCAATATTTGGTAATTGAGCAACAACGTATAATACGCGGCGGATGTAATTTAGTTTAATGAAATATTTCTATAAGCGTTAAAATGACGAATTATTTAATGCAAACATTATTCTTTAAATAGTATTAGTAATTATTAAATATTGTTTATTTTAACTGATCAATACAGAATGTCCTTCTACCATTGTAATCTATCGATGTAAACAGCATTTAACATAATTAAAGACATTTTTTACTGCCAAAACAGTAGCTGAAATTTTTTTTTTTTTTACGAAGTTGGGAAATTTAAATTTTTTTAAAGCAAAAACAAATTAGTAGTAGTTTTTGTATGTGTAACATCTATTCGCTCGGCCTAGAGGAATGCCAAATTCCGTGTAACACATTGCTTCCGCCTAAAAGATAAAAATCGTAAATTTGAAAACTATGCATTGGTTATTTGAACTTATGTTGCATAGGTGATCAGGGTTGTCAGATGTGGCGATTTGTCGCCAAACAGGCGATATGAATTTTGATTTGGCGACACGAAAATCGGTTTGTTGATGTACCTTAAAAAAGGCGATATTTTTAGGTTTTGGCGATTTAAATTTTTTGAATAAAAAGTAGTACTAGAAGTAGTACTTTTTTATTGAGGTTTCTTTTGATATTACATTAAACTTCTTATAACTACATTGACCACTTAATATTATGAATTGCCGACTTTGAATTGGCCAGGCTACACAATTAATATTTTTATTGTTTTCTTTTTAACAGATTCCAGTAATTTTTATAAAATTGAATCTGAGTAACATTTATGTATATGAGTCCACACAATGGGAAATATACTTTTTGAATTAAAGTCCTAATATTTTCGGTCAAAAGGTAAAACTCACGAAGTACACAAAAATATACTAAAGAAAATGAGAATGAAATTCATTTTTTAATCCAAGAGGTCTCATTTTGCTAGGTATTTACAAACACATTGAAATACCTATATGCCCAGGAACTGTATTTCAAAATTTGCGGAACGTGACTTCAGCTTCAAAAAATTCTTTTCAACCTAATTTCAAAAGTAATATTTAGATAAATTGTGAGTAGTTTTACCTAGTAACCGACGATATTGTTTCTTTTTATCTGATCTTCACTTAAACCTTGTGTCTTTTTTATTGGTGTTTGCTAAAATTTAGGCATCAAAATATCGACTAAATCTAATTGCACTCAAAACTGAACATCGCTTTTTTTCCCACCACTCAAATAATTTTATAACATTTTTGTGATTTTTGGATTTGGTCATTTATAAAGTGGAATATTTTAAATTTGGCGATTTTTTGGCGATTTATATTTTACTTTTGGCGATTCCGCTTTTTTAAACCTGACAACCCTGTAGGTGATAGAAATTATTGCATACAAATTTTGATTGCAATCGGTTAGCCGTTAAGTTTTGGTGTTCTCTATCATCGTAACGACATTATGTTATGTTTGATTACTATCTCATTTTTTGTTTCACGAATTTAAACTTCCCCTTTATTACCAATATCGCAAGTAAAAATTCTTAAGTTATCAGCAAAAATTTAATTTTTGTATTTTATTAAAATTTCATAAACAAACAGAGATAAAAGCATCAAATTAACAAATTTATAATTAGGATAAAACATTAATACAGTCAAAAAATATGACAAGAATAAAACTATAGTTCAGCAGCAACATATTCAAGGCATTTGTTTTTGGCAACTTCTAGTTTTTTATCGTATTCTGCTGAAACTTTTTTCCCTTCATGGAATTTCATTTGAAACTCGAAAAACATATGGCATTATCATATCAGTGTGAAGGATGCTGTTTCGAATTTCTTGTAATTCAATTTCTGTTGTATACAATCTTTCAGTTTTGTATTCTTGCTCTTAGCTACTGTGGTTTTGACTGGTCCAGCTTGGACTGTGAGTGTAATCTGTAAATAAAGAAAAAATAAAAATAAACAAACAGACATATTCAGAAAAGAAAGAAAGAAAGAGATCTAGGAGGCCTCAGCAATCTGTCTCGTGAACAGGATGCTTCTCAGTCTTAATTTAGACGCCCTATGTAGTTCTGAAACCAGTTTTTAGTTTAAACAAATATTTTAAAAAAATGTCTTGAAGAACTAGTATCAAAACCTTCATAAGGAAGTTCATATGAAATTCATATAAGTTTTTGATGTAAAATGCTCGCATTTGAAAACCATTATCTGTAATTGAATAATTTATATGCTAGTAAGTCTTAATTTAGACGGCCTACGTGGTTCTGAAACTAGTTTTTAATTTAAATAAATATTTTAAAAAAAAGTCTTGAAGAACTAGTATCAAAACCTTCATAAGGAAATTCATATAAGTTGTAGATGTAAAATGCTTGCATTTGAAAACCATTAGCTGTAATTGAATAATTTAAATGCTCGAAAGTCTTAATTTAGACGGCCTACGTGGTTCTGAAACTAGTTTTTAATTTAAACAAATATTTTAAGAAAAAGTCTTGAAGAACTAGTATCAAAACCTTCATAAGGAAGTTCATATAAGCTGTAGATGTAAAATGCTTGCATTTGAAAACCATTGGCTGTAATTGAATAATTTAAATGCTAGAAAGTCTTAATTTAGACGGCCTACGTGGTTCTGAAACTAGTTTTTAATTTAAATAAATATTTTAAAAAAAAGTCTTGAAGAACTAGTATCAAAACCTTCATAAGGAAGTTCATATGAAATTCATATAAGTTGTAGATGTAAAACGCTTGCATTTGAAAACCACTAGCTATAATTGTATAATTTAAATGCTTCTTAGTCTTAATTTAGAAGCTCTGCGTGGTTCTTAAATCCGTTTTTGATTCAAATAAATATTTAAAAAAAAGTCTTGAAGAACAAGTATCAAAACCTTCATACGTGGTTCTGAAACCAGTTTTTAATTCAAACAAATATCTAAATACAAAATTCTTGAAGAACAACTATCAGAACCCAAAAGAAAAATACAAAACCCATAAGAAAAAGAAAGTTTCTAAAAATATAAAAAAAAATGTAAGATTTTACACTCAAATGTAACTGGCCACAATCAATTGGAAAAAATACAATACAAATTTGATGTTGGTGGTTTTGGTGGTGGTTTTAAAAAGATATTTTACTAACACTTGAAACATTCATATCTTAGGAATTGAGTAGAATCTTCAAGGTTTGTGTTTTTGTCGTCTTAAGGACAATCCGATCACCGACTCGTACGATTCCATGGCCTCATTTTGTTTCCGGAAACATTCCAAACATGCTCGGAGAAATTCAAATCCGTGGTGCTAATGTTCAGGCTCCCTGTATGTAGAAGTTTTTTTTTATTTAATGTTTTGCAAGAAGAATTTTGTTTCTGAAATACATACATACCTGCAAATAGTGGGTTGTGTGACATGATTTTCATCTGGCCGTCAATATGTTCAGATCGAACAGAATATGAGTCCGAATTGTTTTCTGATTCTGGATAACTTCCGACTTCCAGGGGCCTATAACACAAAGCTACAAGTACTTGTAATACAAGTCAATCCTTACAAATGTAATGAATTTCTGTAACACAAAGCTACAAGTCGGCTGGCTGTTTTATAAGTGTAATGAACATTCATTACAAGTGGGAAATTGTGCAATTGCCCTCTTTCTGTAATACAAAGCTACAAGTGTAAGGAAAAACTAAATCTTACTTGTAGAATAATCGATGAAATCTTACAGGTGATTCAAGACTTGTAGGATGCAGAAGATGTATTTTAAAATGCTAATCTTTTCAATTAATCATTTCAATAATTTTTGTTCATCATGATTATTGCTTTTTTTTAACCGAAAAAAAGTTCCAATCGTCAATATATCAATGCAGATGTTTGTTTCTGCGTTTGTGATCCCAATTTTAGGAAGTGTAAGTTGCTTTAATAGTCTCCTTCAACATACATATTGTATATTTGTGTACAATTGAAAAATTTAATTATTGAATATGCCTACTTTGAATAAAATCTTAATATCTTGTGTAGGTACCTATATATAGTTTAATATAAGTATTTGTGACCTTAAGTCCATATGTGTTTCGCTCAGGTACAACTTTAAATTCAAAAGTGGACTTTTGAATGTTATTCAAAATAAATAATGATTTGTTTTTACTCTTCTTTTTCGTACCTATAATTTGTAATCTTAGCAAAGCCCGTATGACACTACAATTTTTCTTCATTATACATATGTATTTCTCATTAAATCAATTAAAGTGCCAGCAAAGCAAAAAAGAGATACAAAGTGTTTTTTTAAGGGCTCTGAAGACGCTCGAACATGGTGGGAGTGAACAGTGAATATAGTTCCAGTTAGTACTATGTTCTATGTTCGAGTCGCTTTTACTTCTTTGCGGGCTGGTTAGAATACAAAATATTTGGTGTCACTTAACAAAAATTTGGTCTCGCCAAAATCAAAAAGAGTTTGATTTTTATCGATGTTCAAGGTCGGGGCTATTTGTTTGCCGTACCAGATTCGGCTGCTTGCGGACCGGTTTCATTTGTTTACTCGAATATTTCAGTTTAGTTTTGAATTTCAATTTGAAAATTTTGAAAAGAAAAAGAAAAATGTCAAATATCCCGAATAAAAATAAATAAGTCTTTCAGTGAACTATTGGAAAGACGTATAAATCGTTAGAATAATAAAGTTCGAGTAGTTTGATCTCAGCTTGGTTTCATTGTCTGCGGAGTTAAGTCGAACTATGTTTACTCGCACCATGTTCGAGCGTCTCCAGAGCCCTTAAGAAAGGGATATCATTTCTCTAAATTAGTTTTCACAATTACAATGTGTCCGAGAAGTGAATATACATCATAAACTAGTGGTTTCTAGGGTCCAGTGTATACTTTCTTTTGTCACTGAGTGTACCTTGAAATTATTTTTCATTTTTAGTTCTAAAATATCAAGAAAAAGCTGCCAGAGCCTGACAAATACAATTTGAAAATCACATTTTTTGTGACATTTTTACATTTATGGATATAGTGCGTATCCACTCGCACCTATCAACGATCGAATAAGAAATAGAATAAGAAAAATGTGTCAATAAAATTTAAATTAAAGTGATATACATACATTTTTACTTTTTGTTCTTTTCATTGGTTAACACATCGGAAAATGAAAAAATACAATATTTTTATTTTCTCTAAATTTAACCAAAACGGACATTTTTCTTAAAGAAGTTAGTAAACAAATCAAATGCACGACTGGATCGTTCTTTTAATTGTACAAGCAGCTTGATAATTACTTAGAGCTTTTAAACTTGAAAAAATGTGAATATGTATAAGCAAAAAAAAAAATTAAAATCGTTGGAACCGTTTTCTTAAAAATAATTTTTTTATGTATAAAATGTTTCTATCATTAAAAAAAATTGGTATGCCAATATTCAGTATATATTAATATACATATAAAACTGAAATATTGAATTAAAAAAAAAAATTGAGTCTTTTTTAAAATCCAAAACTTATTTGTTTCAAAATTTTGGTATGCAGTATTATTTATATTCTAAGAAAGCTCTTGTGCAAGAAATTTTATTGAAATCGGATGAGCGGTTATTGAGAAAACCAAAAATCAAAAAAACCATGACGTTATCTCGAATGACAAAAATCTCGAATACTAAAAATCTCGAAACAAAAAAAAAATTAAATCTCGAATGCAAAAATCTCGAACGCACAAAAATCTAGAATGTACAAAAATCACGAAAGACATCTCGAAAAAATCTCGAAAAATAAAAACAAATTCGAGATTTTTTTTTTAAGTTATTTTAAATGTTAACAGCCCCATCAATAAAAGCTGCTCAGATATCTTCTAATTCACAAATTAACTAAAACGTCAATCAGAAGTTAGTTCACGAATTTAAATTTCATATCAATAAAAATATAAACTGCTAATCCACGTTAAGTTCAAAAACTTAACGAAAATCTAGTACAATCAACAGGAACTCAGTTCTTTTTAAGGACTATTTATGGAACTGCACATACACTTTCTCACTAAATGTGAACTTTCGCACATACACTCTTTCATTTGAGGCTGTAGATAGCATGTGTGTCACAAGCTTCTGTTTCCTTTTATCTCTTGTTTTTGGAAACAATGACAGAAGTATTTTTAACTTAATTACTCGTTTAAAGTACCTACTTTGGTGAGTTAGTTTAATGCCATGAATTTTTATTTATTGATATGATTTGACACTTAACTCACTGATCAAAGATAATTTGTGTTTCATTCGCGTTTATTAATTACCGGTGTAAGTCTCTAATGACACTCATTTTATGTTCAGTTTATCAAATTATTGACTTTCCTGGGCAAAACAAAGGTAAAACGAAATTTAACAAATGAAATGCAACAAATTTATTTCATAAAAACACAACATGAAAATATGTATATCAAAAAAATATAAGCTATATAGAATTAAAAACTAATAGCAGTGATTCGAGAAATGCCAACAGTCTGACATTCTCAGAGTGTCGAGGCAGTGGGAGTGGCACATTTTTAGATAAACTTTGTTTTGAGTGTGACATTGCAAAAGTAAACTGCTGTCTAAGAAAATTATTCCCCTACGTGCCAGCCTGGCGATTGAACATAACCTTAACGGAGCAACAGAGTTTCCTTAGCGGTACAAGGGACCCAAGAAGAGAACTAAAAACATTTGAACCCGAGAACCAGGCCGCTCAAGGTACTTTTGTTCCACCTCAGTTAGTCGTACTCTTATACCCGTCACCGAGTCACAGCCTCAACAAAAATAAAGCCTTAAAAAATATTACAAAACAGAATCATAAACTTATTAAAAAAACAATCACTTAAGTTGGTAAATGTCATTCTTAAATGTCCAGTTGTTTGCAAGGCTCAAAATTGTAATAAATAATGTTAGATAGACAGACATTCTAAGTCTAGAATTAATATTTATTCTAGATTTTTACATTCGAGATTTTTTTTTTCCAAATTTTTGTAGTTCGAGACTAGTTCTAGATTTTATTTTTCGAGATTTTTACTTTATAGATTTTTGCCCTCTGAATTATTAATTTCGAGATATCGTAATAAATGTTTTTGGTAATTTTTTGTCTTACCAGAAAGTACACCATTTCTACAATAATACACTGATTTGTTTTTATCCAAATCGTTAAAGCCTTTTTTGAGATAAATTAGCTTTTCCTTAACGGTTGTATGGCAAGTACCGTTATTTTTAGAGCTAAAAAAAAATTTCAATTTCCCGTCTGGAGAGTTACAAAAAAAGCTTATGTTCAAAATTTGAAGAAAATCGCATCATTGGCTTAGGCTGTAGATCCAGATACAAACAGACAGAATTGTGCCACCAACTTTTTTCGTGTTCTTCCTTATGATATTAGGCGTTTTCCTTTGGAGGTGGCGAAGTACTTGCAAGTACTTTGCCAGCTTTTTTCAATGGAACACATCAAACTGCTTTCCCATGTAAAATGTATCTACTCGCGCATGAGAGCATGTGCAGTTGGTAGTACTAGATTAGGGTTTTCATCTACTCGTAAGTACTTCGCCACCTCCAAAGGAAAACGGCTATTGTTATGTTATGTTTGATTGTTATCTCAATTTTTTTTCTTGTATACGAATCCAAAACTTGCCCTATAAGACCTATGTATATCGCAAGTAAAAATGTACAGTGTTCCCCGCTTTTTGTGAATTTTTTGAACAATTAACCGAAATACGTATTTTATTTACATGTTTTTATTTTGTTGGCATCAGTTATTTAAGATCACCTAAAATCAATTAAGCCAGCGAGGTGCAATTAACCGGGGAATACTTTATAGCATGTCTATACGCATAGATGCAGGGCCAAATCTTTATGAATTATGATATAGGACTTTTCCTTTTTATTGCGGAATTTTTACACGAATTATGAATTTATAATGTCTTAATCTCAAATATCCGAGCATTAGAAGCAAAGTTATAATTTCTTGCAGCTAATAAAATCGACGATTTTTTTTTTGTTAAAATGAATTTTTAGGTGCAAAATTTATTGAAATGCCCCCGCTGTCCCTCCTGTTGCTTTAAGCCTTAGTACATCACTCACAGATTTGAAGAAGAGGGAGAGGATTGAAGCAATTACTTTGTACAATACAATTTTTAAAAAAGTATAAGTTTTCATCCACTTTTGCATTTTGAAAAATGAAAATTAAATTGATGGGAGACTCAATCTGCCATTTAGTATTAAATTTTGTGTGCCTCATCAAAAAATTGAATACAAAAATGTAGCCTTATATTTACCCTTTATTTAGAGTCCTTAACTTTGAAGATAACCAAAGTTATAAGCTTTCCAATCGGTCGGTTTGAAGGCTTTTTGTGCAAATAGAAAACTCAGTGCATGGAGAATGGAATGCCTACAAGTGTAGGGAAATTTTTGTTTCTACAACTGTAAGTTTTTTTTTTTTTTGTTACAGTAATAATCTACACTTGTAAGACTAACATAATCCTACAAGTAGCTCTTGACTTGTAGACTTGTAGCTTTGTGTTATAGGCCCCAGAACGTCCATCTCAACTGTCCCAAGGCGTTTGAAGGCGTTTCTTAAGATCCAACATCGAATGAAAAGTTAAACCATATTCTTTTTTATTCCACTCACAAATTCAATTTCTGGACTCAAAGTAGTGGATGACTGTATTTTGTTTTAGATACCTTGCGTGCTATTTGGCAGTCCGTGGTGCTAATGTAAACAAACTCCGCGCACAAATATGCAAGAAAGTATTTAGTTTTTCACGTTATATTGTTTTGATCGATTTAAAACAAATTTATTTCACAGAATAGTTGCAAAATAAACAAAATAAATTTAGGAACACCGAAGTAAACGAATAAAATCGAGTCAAGGAACACATCGAGTTTCACTTGATCAGTCGTCTTTTGGCACTTGAAATTTAAGTTATTGAATATGGTTGGCAACTTTTAATTAATTACTACTAAAAATTATTTGTCCTAATGTGGGCTCAAGGTCAATTGATTGTATTTTATTTTTCGAGTTGTGACGTTTCGGATGTGTTTACACCCTTCTTCAGACCTATTTATAAGAAAAATTTAAATAAAAACATATACACATACTACATACAACAAACATCCAAATAAAAAAAAAAAAAATAATTATACTCACAATTACAGTCAATAAGAATTATAAAATTGATTCTTATTTGTGTTTGTGTGTTAGTATCCGTTTCTTTAAAATATCTTGAAAAAGACGTTTTAAAATAATGGGAGTATCCTTATTTTTGTTTTTGCTTTAAATGTTTGAAAATAAATTTCCAAACAAAATTAAGTTTGTTATTTTGAATATTGAAATATTCAAATGATTTAATTTTGAAAACAAACTCAGATATTTGTATGTAACGGGTGATTTTTAAGCTGGTTTGGTTTTGGCAACACTGGTTCTGACAGCTGACGTGTGTTTAGTACCTTGTGTCACTGTCAAACAGCTTCAGTTTGGTTTGCAATTTAACCATGGATCATCTTACAAATGAACAACGCTTGCAAATTATTAAATTTTACTATCAAAATTCGTGCTCGGTTCGAAATGTTCATCGCGCGCTGCTTCCATTTTATGGTCGGCATTCTCGACCTTCTGAGCAGTCTATTCGGAAGATTGTGACCAAATTTCGCACCAAATTTACTTTGTTGGACATTAAACCACCAACACGTTTACGTACTGTGCGTAGTGAAGAAAATATTGCGGCCGTATCAGCTAGTGTGACAGAAGACCGCGAAATGTCGATTCGGCGCCGTTCCCAGCAGTTAGGCCTTTGTTACAGCACTACGTGGAAAATTTTGCGGAAGGATTTGGGCGTAAAGCCTTTTAAGATACAGCTGGTGCAAGAACTAAAGCCAGCCGACCTACCACAACGCCGAATTTTTGGTGAATGGGCTCTTGGAAAGCTGGCCGAGGACCCGCTTTTTTATCGAAAAATTGTGTTCAGCGATGAGGCTCATTTTTGGTTGAATGGGTACGTAAATAAGCATAATTGCCGCATTTGGAGTGAAGATCAGCCAGAAGCATTGCAACAGCTACCAATGCATCCCGAAAAAGCCACTGTTTGGTGCGGTTTATGGGCCGGCGGCATTATTGGGCCATATTTCTTCAAAGATGATGCGAATCGCAGCGTTACTGTCAATGGTGAACGCTACCGAGCGATGATAACAAACTTTTTTTTTGCCCGAAATGGAAGTTCTTGACTTACATGATATGTGGTTTCAACAAGACGGTGCCACATGCCACACAGCACGCGAAACAATGGCGCAATTGCGAGGCGAGTTTGGTGAACAGTTAATTTCACGTTTCGGGCCGGTCAATTGGCCGCCTAGATCTAGCGATTTGACACCATTAGATTATTTTTTGTGGGGGTATGTCAAGGCTAATGTCTATAGGGACAAGCCCGCTTCGATTGACGCACTGGAAGCCAACATCCATGCATTCATTCTTGAGATACCGGCCGATATGTGTGAAAGAGTATGCCAAAATTGGACTCAGCGGATGGGCTACCTGAGACGCAGCCGCGGTCAACATTTGCATGAAATTATCTTTAAACATTAAATTGCAAGGTTCAAACTATCGATTCAAATAAATATTTCATTCATTTTTTCGAATTTTTTGTGTTTTTTTTTTTTTAAAGTTCTAAACCTCTTAAAAAATCACCCGTTATATCTCATATATGTTTAGGTATACATTTTATTGAACGCACCAATTAGAGATAAAGACAAAACTCGTATAGCCTTTAAATCAGCAAATACACTCAGAAACTCAGTTTTCTCAAAATTAAAAGATAAAATAGAAAAAGAAGACAAATCAAATATAGTGTATAAGATAAAATGTTTAGGTGATGGATTGACATCATGTCCATCAGTTTATGTAGAACCTCAATGCAAAAGCTCCGTAATCGCATCTCAGGAAATAGATCTGATTTAAATAATGGTAATACTCAAAAAACCGCTTTAGCTCTACATTGCATAGAAGAAAATCATCGTCCTGATTTTAAAAATACAACAATTTTACAATCAGAAAAGAATTATAATAAAAGAATGTTACTAGAAATGTTATATATTAGAAACACAGAAAATAGTATTAACAGACGTTCAGATTGTAATGTTTATGGTCAGTTTACTAATAAATAATATCAAACCATACCTACTTAAATAATAATCAACCCTTAAAATGTATACCTATACATATATGAGATATACATACAAATATCTGAGTTTGTTTTCAAAATAAAATCATTTGAATATTTCAATATTCAAAATAACAAACTTCATTTTGTTTGGAAATTTATTTTCAAACATTTAAAGCAAAAACAAAAATAAGGATACGCCCATTATCTTAAAACGTCTTTTTCAAGATATTTTAAAGAAACGGATACTAACACACAAACACAAATAAGAATCAATTTTATAATTCTTATTGACTGCAGTTGTGAGTATAATTATTTTTTTTTTTTTTTTAATTTGGATGTTTGTTGTATGTAGTATGTGTATATGTTTTTATTTAAAATTTTCTTATAAATAGGTCTGAAGAAGGGTGTAAACACATCCGAAACGTCACAACTCGAAAAATAAAATACAATCAATTGACCTTGAGCCCACATTAGGACAAATAATTTTTAGAAATACAGAAAGGTCACGAAGAAAGGAAATATTTATTAATTACTACTATTATTTTACTAATAAAAACAGATTTTTTTGTTCAAAATACCGAGGTTTTGGTTTATGAATTCAATAATCAATATTAGAAATTTATAAATTCCACGCACAAACAAATTAAATAGAACCGAGAATTCTCATTTTGACTTTTAATAATTAAAAAAAAGCAAAACGTCAGTTTGAGCTAAAGACGCCATTTTGTATTTTTATTCACAATTCACACGTATTCACGGACAGGGAATTTAAGAGAGTTTTCTCTTAATGTGCTCAGATGAAATTTGCGGGTGTTTAAGGCAAGGGGGGTACCGGTCGGTTCTCTAGATCAGCGGTTCCCAAAGTGTGTTCCGCGGAACCCTGGGGTTCCGCGGGAGAGTTTTCAGGGTTCCACAAATTTCTTGAAGTATAAAGAGTAAAATACAAACAATAAAAGAAAAATAAGAACAAATTTCCAAAAAAAAAAAATTTGAACAAACTTTTTTTTGGAGATTATATTTTTTAATCGAAATGTGAACATTTCGAAACATAAACTGTTTCATGAGTAAACAAATCATTAATTGGGGAAAATGTATTGATATATGCAGCGGCGGTTAAAGGGGTTGTTTCAAATACTAAAAACTTTGCTCCTAGAAGTACCAGGAGTCACTGTATTTTCCATCGCTATGCACTTGTTATGAAAATAATGCCAACTGATTTAAGAAAAAAATTCTCGGTGAAGCTGTGAAAATAATAAATTTTGTAAAGAGTCGTCCTTTCCAATCGTGATTTTTTAAATTTGTTTGTTAAGATATGGCCAGTCAGTACGAATCGCTTCTTCTTCATACTGAAATCCGATGGCTTTCCAGAGGGAAAGCTTTATCCAGGTTATTTCAACTTTATCATGAGTTGAATGTGTTCAAACTGAAAAACAATATGTCTTCAACTGCAAACCTCTTTGAAATATTGCATGATGAGCAATGAATTACGAAATTAGCTTATATTGCAGACATTTATGAGAAGATCAACGATACTGCTACAGCTCTGCAGGAAAAATCAATTACAGTATTTTTCGCGAGAGACAAACTGGCAGCTCTAAAAAGAAAAATTTATTTCCGGTTCTTAGTCCAGTTAATTTGTGCTTGCGAGCAAATTTTGGTCTAGTTTTGATTTTGTCCTTCCTTTATGTTTTCGGGGGTGCTGACTCCGAATCTGAGGTTTGCCAACAAAATTTCGTGACGCAACATGGAAACAAAAGCAAAATATGATGTAAAAATGCATTTCTTGGGAGTTTTTCACGAATGGCTCGAAAACTACCAACTATTCCAAAGTGACATCAAAGTACCATTAAAAGTATACACAATTTCAAATAGGTTAACCTCTATTCAAGGTTTTTTTCTGCGACAACCCATTTGGACTCAAGCGCTAGTCGAAAATTGACGTATTTGTACTGTTTTCGAAAATCCACTCGAAAGCGTTAAGAAATTACTTTGTGTGACAAAATTTGAATTTTTGTCTGTAACATGAACCAAGATATACTTTTCTGATGGTCTTTGATGCGTTGAGTTCGAATCTGGCCTTGGAATTGCTCTAGAACTTTACGTTTTTGAGATATTCGAATCTAAGTATTTAAAAAAAATGCATTTTTTTATGCAAGTTTGAAGTTATATTTTTTTCTCGAGGTAATTTTTTTTCGAAAAAATGTTTATAGTCATTCTGAAGTGTGAACATTTTGCTTCAAAATTCTTTTTGAATAATTCAAATGTCTCCAATCATCTTCGAGAAATCATTGGTTTTCGTCTTACTACCTGATTCGAAAAATCCAGTCAATTTGTGCTCAAAAGGGCAAATTGTGGGGTTTTTCGAATTAGGTAGTAAAACGAAAACCAACTATTTCTCGAAGATGACTGGAGGTATTTGAAAGATTCAAAAAGAATTTAGAAGTAAAATGTTCATACTTCAGAATGACCATAATCATTTTTTCGGAAAAAATTACCTCGAGAAAAAAAAATCCCCAAATTTGTAAAAAAAAAATGCATTTATTTTTAATTTTTAGATTTAAATATATTCGAACTCAGCGCGTCAAGGACCATCAGAAAGTTTGAAGTTATATTTTTTTCTCGAGGTAATTTTTTTTCGAAAAAATGTTTATAGTCATTCTGAAGTGTGAACATTTTGCTTCAAAATTCTTTTTGAATAATTCAAATGTCTCCAATCATCTTCGAGAAATCATTGGTTTTCGTCTTACTACCTGATTCGAAAAATCCAGTCAATTTGTGCTCAAAAGGGCAAATTGTGGGGTTTTTCGAATTAGGTAGTAAAACGAAAACCAACTATTTCTCGAAGATGACTGGAGGTATTTGAAAGATTCAAAAAGAATTTAGAAGTAAAATGTTCATACTTCAGAATGACCATAATCATTTTTTCGGAAAAAATTACCTCGAGAAAAAAAAAATCCCCAAATTTGTAAAAAAAAAATGCATTTATTTTTAATTTTTAGATTTAAATATATTCGAACTCAGCGCGTCAAGGACCATCAGAAAGTATATCTTGGTTCATGTTACAAACAAAAATTCAAATTTTGTCACACAAAGTAATTCCTAAGCGCTTTCGAGTGAATTTTCGAAAGCAGTACAAATACGTAAATTTTCGACTAGCGCTTGAGTCCAAATGGGTTGTCACAGAAAAAAACCTTGCATAGAGATTTATTGGAAATTGTGTATACTTTCAATGGTACTTTGGTGTCATTTTCGAATAGTTGGTAGTTTTCGAGCCATTCGTGAAAAACTCCCAAAAAAAAAAATGCATTTTTTGCATTTTTTTCCATGTTGCGTCACGAAATTTTGTGGGCAAACTTAAGATTTGGATTCAACACCCCCGAAAACATAAAGGAGCGAACAAATCAAAACTACCCCACAATTTGCATGGTAAAAATACAATATGACTGGACTATCTCATGTGTACAAAAGAAAAATTTTGAGTGTTTTACAGTTTTACATAAATTCTTGCAAGAAAGCATGCTTGAACTCAGAGCAGATATTAGCAATGATCAGATTCATAAGATTTCATAAATTATTTTATTTTTTCAATATTTTAAATATATATAACAAAATCAAATATAGAATAATAATAATAATTTAAAAGGGCAATGGCGTTGCCGTCTGCCAGATTGGCGCGTTTAAAAGTTTAAAATTGAATCAATAAGTAATCTTAAAAAAAAAATAATAAAAGAAGATTAGGATAATATAAAAACATGACATGGTGTGGTTTTTTACAAAAATTCAGTTATAATATTATTTCTATAGGAGAGTGCAGTCTCAATGAATTTATGCAGAGCTTCCCAGTTATACCCGTTAAGGATGTTCTTCGTTTGTTCCATTGTTAATGATAGCTTTCCGAAATGAATAAGCCTGATCTCTTTGTATATTGGACATATTGCCAGGAAATGGAATGTGTCTTCTTTCATTTGAAGGTTGCATATAGTGCAAAGATTTGTTAATGTTTTCTTGAATGGTGAACCATTCAAGTTCAACATATCACATCTTGCTCTACAAATCAGAGATATCGCCCTTATGCTGTAACGGTCATTAAAATAGTTTTTATCATTCAAATCATAGTTTAATTCAGGGTATATCAGCCTGTTAATTGAAGATGTTGCTTGTTCTTTGCTCTCATTTCTCTGAAGAATGTCAGATGCATCCAAGACTTTATAAAGCTGCTGTTTTAAGACTATTGTGTTATTATATTGTATATTTAAGCTAGCATCACATTTTTCTGCCAGTACTATCCACTCTTTAACCCATTCTACTCTCTTGTCCATACAATATTTTGTAAGTATAAGTGGAAGTCTGTGTGCGGGGTATTTGAGCACTTTGAGCACGTAATCAAAGTGTAACTTTAAAGTGAAACTAAAAAGGTTCGGTAGACCCGTTTCTAGGCTTAGTACATAATTAGGAGTAGTCGGGGGAAGATGGAAAAGCTTTTTCAAAAAGAATCGAAGTAGTTTTTCAACTTCTTCGTACTGCTTGTATCCCCAAGTTTGAGCACTATAGCACATGACAGATCGCATGACTGATTCGAATACACGATATTTCGCGGAGACCGGTATTTCTTGTTTTCCTATTATATTTTTCCAAGATGCATTTATGAGACTTTTAGCCGTGGACAGTTTTTTTTCAAGGTGCAGATTGGGTTTCATATTTGGGGTCAAAATTACTCCTAAGTATTTATAGTGTGTTACTATTTCAATTTCTTCCCCATCGAAGAACCATTTTTCGTTCGTTTCTAGTTTTGTTTGCCTGTTGCGAACTATCATAATTTTAGATTTTTCTAAATTTACCTTCAGGTTTCAAGACTTGCAGAAATTGTTCATTTTATTGATCATAAGTTGTAAACTATGAGGGGATTCTGCTAAAAGAACAATGTCATCTGCGTAAAGTAGTACTTTGATAGCTTGTTCTGCAATTCTTATTCCTGCAGGTAAATGTTCCGATATGTCATCTATAAACAATGCGAAAAGGATTGCGCTTAAAAGGCAGCCTTGCTTCACTCCAGACTTGGTTTCGAACCAGTCAGAAACATTTCTACCATCCCATATTCTTTGACGTGTATTTGTATACATACTTTTGAGAACTCTGAGCATTTTTGTTGACATTCCTTTTTGCGAAAGTTTATAAAAAAGTGCATTGCGGTCAATATAATCAAAAGCAGCTCTAAAGTCTACAAAGAATATGTAAAGTCTCCTATTTTGTCTTAGGAAGTATTGGGCAATAGTTGTAATCGTAAAGATATTGTCAACCGTGGAATAGCCTTTGCGAAAACCAGCTTGATATTCGCTCAGTATTTGGTTATTTTCTACCCAGGTGTTGATTCGATTCAATAGAATGGAGCAGAACAGTTTGGCGATTGAGTTCATAAAAGAGATACCTCGATAGTTACTCGGTGTATTGACATCGCCTTTTTTGTATATTGGATACACAATTGCATCTTTGAACTCTTGAGGTATCTCTCCTGATGAAAAAATGGAGTTGAAGGCTGCTAACAGATTGTTTAAAAATAGGGTTGGGGCGTTTTTGTAAAATTCATTGCCTATGCGATCAGGGCCCGGTGCTTTTTTATTTTTGGCTTTGTAGAGACTAAGCTGGAGTTCACTCAATTGAATTTCCGAGTCTAGAAAGTCATTTACTATAAACGGCTCTGCGAATTGAATGGGTTCCCTGACATCAGGGGGATTTAGTAAAAACTCAAAATACTCTGCAAGCTTAGAAGCAGTTATCTGTATCCCGCACACGTAATCTAAGCCTTTAAAAGCCTTTATTTTTTCCCAAAAGCTTTTACTGTTGGTTGCGGTAGATAGCTCTCTTGCTAGCTCTCTGAAATAGTTTTCGCGTTTTTCTTTGCAGAGGAGCTTATAATTTCTATTAGCGCTTACATACTGTTTCGTGAAATTTTCATTCGGACTCGTTGAGTCTTTTACTTTTCTTAGAAGAGTAAAAGATAGTTTTCTTGCTGTGAGGCAATCATGGTCAAACCACTTCTGTTGGTAGATTTGTTTTATAGGTCGCGTGTTAAAAGGTACCACCTTTTGAATGCAGTTGTTTAGCAATCGTATCTCATCCGCGGCGGTTGGTTGTGCTGTAATGGTTGCGAGGGTACTCTCTAATTCAGCTGTTAGCATACTTGCATACATATCTTTTTTTTCTTCTTTCCAAACTAGTTTTGGTGGTAAGGTAAGCGCAATATATTCTGGCTTGAAATCTAGATTGAAAACTACTGTGAGGGGCATGTGATCTGAGAAAATTTGAGTTCCTACTTTAAAAAAGGACACAGTAGTACTCCAATCTCCTGAAACAGCACAGAAATCTATTACAGATTTCCCAGACCCTCCAATAAATGTAAACTCTCCATTTGTGTCATCCCTGCTGCTACCATTGAGGATATACATATTAAAAGTTTGACACATTTCTAAAAAGAGGCGACCATTTCTGTTTGTGATTTTATCTTTTGAATTACGTTTCTCAGAAATATCTAGGCCAATGAAATTGGTTTTCGTTGGAACTATCTGACTTTCTCCAATTCTAGCATTAACATCACCAATGAGCATAATATTTTCTGAATTAATTGAGTTAAGCAAATCGTTAAGAGCATAAAAATCGTTATCCCAAAAATTGCAGTTTATATACGTTGGCAAGATATAAAATTTTGACTTTGAACTATTAATAATAAGATAAGCTTGGTCATTCACATCAAAAAAGCTACCATTTATATTTTTTTTGATTCCGAACAAAGAACCCCCTATGGCTCTACCAAATTTGTGATCGCGGTAGGCTGATATCCAATGTAGTTTATATTCGTTAAAATATTTGTTAAAAGTTTCATAGTGCTCGCTTGTAATAAAGGTTTCAAAAAGAAAAAAGATGTCATGTTCCTTTACATATTTAAAAAAATCAACATTAAATAATTTACTTGCTAGACCAGCAATGTTTTGTGAAAGTATGATTATTTTTCTGGTTTCATTTTTTTTGGAGATTAAGTTTTTGCTACTATTACTATTACTACTACTACTACTACTACTACTTGCGTGACAGACGGCAACTCTGTTTCAATTATGATGTTTCGGTTTTTGTTGTGTTGATCTTTTAGGTGGCGCTGTTGTCTTCATGGAGATTTGGCCAGCTGTAGAAGATGACGGCTGCATCTGCACATGTTCACTGACAACCTGACTTTGTGTTTGTTTCGTAGAAATGGTGTTTTCATCCAGATCCAGATTGCCAAACATTTCCTGAAGCACCTCCATTCCGTCGCGGCCTCCACATAAAATTTGTCCATCTTGAGTTGCATAAAATGTTTTTTCGTTTACAACTAATTTAAGACCTCGGATTTGTGGGGTTGTTGATGGATGTTTGGATTTTATAGCTCGTCGAATGCGCAGAATTTGTTGACGTCTCCTTTGCTCATCTTTGGTGTAGTCGGGGCTTACATACACGCCAGTGTCTTTGAGTTTGGCGGAGTTCCTCAGTAGCTGCGTTGTAATTGCTTTGCTTTTTGTATCTACTAAAAATAGTTGTTGTTTCCCTTTGGATGGAAGGGCTATTATATCTTCAAAGGTGATATTTCGATCGTCCATAATTTTGTTGGCGATTTCGTTGATTGATTTGTGGGCATCGTGTTGTAAGGTGGCTGGGAGTGTGAAAATGACATTTCTCTCCTTAGACTGCTTTTCTAGGTGTTCCATTTTCTTCTCAAGTGCATTGTTTTTGTTCTTTATTTTTTCTAGTTCTTGTGCTAGTAATTCATTTGTTTCCTTGAGTGTTTTAACGTCATCGAAAATTTGTATGAAGTCGTGCTTTGTTGGTAAATCCTGCATTTTCTCTTCCAGGACGTTGGAAAACATATCTTTTAGATCAGTAATTGTCATTGAAGCGACAGACATTTCTTTAAGATATGGTTTCTTTATTGTGTTGGGAGATTCTGGTGATGTTTGCAGCAAGTTTCTTTTGTTCGTGTTAGACATTAGTTTTACACTTGAAATCAATGATTTTTGATTATTTTTTTCGCGGTATTTAATGAAAAAACAACAGATTTATTGCTATGTTGCGGTTATAAATCGACTTTTGACTTAAAACAAACAAATTCCGTGGTAAAAATATAAGAAATTTATGTTTTTTTTAAGAGCCGTGAAATATTTGCCTTTGCAACCTTTGACAGTTCAACGGTCAATCATTCACTGATATTAGCAATGTTATTGCTCTCCATTTGGTTAGTCTCGAAAGACCCATGCTTGATTACTTTCAGGATACAAATACTGACATCGAGTGGGTACAAAATCTAGTTCTAATGAAAACCATTAAGCCTATGACCCTGAGTATACAGTAATACGAATCCCTGATAGATCTGCAGAGCTCCCCTTCATCAAAATTGGTATTTGATTCTGTATCATTAAACGAATTTTGAATTGGTATTAAGAATGAATTCCCTGAGCTTGCCAAAAGAGCTTTATTGAATTTGCTACCTTTTGTTACAATGTACCGCTGTGAAGTAGGCTTTTCAGTGTATACTTACACGAAAACTAAATACAGATCGAGACTAGACGCTGCTGCCCCAAATATCCGAATACAACTTTTGGACATAGAAGTTAATTTAAAAACAAATAAATCAAACAATGAAACAGATTTATTCTTCACACTAAATAAAAAATTGATTTTGAAATGTTTGTGTTTGTTTTTCATTTTTTGCTATTGTCAGGGTGGGGTTCCGAAATATATTTGGGCATTGTTTAGGGTTCCACAGCTTAAAAAGTTTGGGAACCGCTGCTCTAGATAATATACCTACTCTATGACCTACACCATAGAGAACCTATATTATCTAGAGTCGCGACTCCGGGGGTTTGTTCTCTTTCACCCTACAAGCTGAAGTGAGAGCATTTTGCCCAAATTTATGAGCATGTTTTAGTTTCCCCGTGCATTTTAAATGGAGACCGCACCAATACAGCGACAAAAATTTGGTCACAGCGCTGTGCGCAAATTTTGTGGACTACCCTGCGCTCAGATATTTAAAATATGAATCCGTTGAATTCAAAAATTGAAAATATTTTTTTCTTTTTAATACAATTGGGTTTTTTAAACTCTTTTTGAACAAAAACTATAACAAAAATAATTTTCGTCCCTTCTGGCATACAAATTAAACCATAATTATGATTTTTTTTGTTAAAATTAAAGAAAATGCACCAAAAAGTAGAAGCGCACCCTTAAGACTCCATATGCGTAGCTGCCTTACTTTTACCAAATCATGTACACTTGTAGCTCAATATTTTGACAGATGAAAAAAAGTAAAAAAAAAAAGTTTGAAAATGGTCGGTCGCAAAAAGAATCTTTTCAGAAAACGTGTAAGTTTCTGTTTATACAAAATAAAATGTGCGAAAAAGTGTTTTCATCGTGAGTGATTTAAAAATAAAAGTGTTTTGGCCAGGCATAGTGCTTGGTGTGGTGTTCGCGCTTATTGAATTGTCCTCTGTAGCCTCCGTGAAAGTGTAGCAACTTTAGTAATATTTATTGGTTTGTTTTTGGGTTCAGGACAATTAATAAAACAAATTCTATTTTGTGTCCACGAACTTTCGTCCATGTGAACAAAAACAACGGAAGCTATAGAGGCGAATACAAAAGGCGCGAATACTTGCAACACCTGACACTAGCTATGTCCTTTCCACCCATTGTCGTCTAGAGTACAATAGCTATTCGCTACGAACTTTGTATTGGTCTCAACCGGTGACATAAAACAACCAAATTAAAAAATGTTAAATACATCGGTCACAGGAAAGTCAATGGACTACGTGGTTCTCGTCTAAAGAACATCCATGAGGGATCTTGTTCGGGAAGTGGTTTGCCATGCTCCTTACAAGGAGGAAACCATGGGATTGTTGAAACTGTCCAGGGATAATCGTGCTTTGAAATTCTTAAAGAGACTATTGGGAACACACATCCGCGCCGAAAGGAAGCGCGAAGAACATTCCAGCATCCTCACTCAAATAAGGAAGACCCAAGCTCATGGTAAGTACATTTTTTAAAGCACTTGATGATCACAAATAATTGCTATTTTTATCAGGCAGTATTTCGCAAATACAAATCTGGTCCTCGAGTTTTTTTTGTCATGTGTGGTTTTTTAATAAACAGTGAATTTACGCAAATTTTATACATTCAAGCATCATCAACGATTCTTGAAGAATCATGGTGATGTAAGATTTTGATATTAGTCTGAAGTGCCTAAACTCGTATTCGGATCCTCTTGAAATTGGTGTTTACCAATTTAAGTTTGAGCCAGCGGTTCAAAATTTGACTTTTGGTCAGAGGGTACCTACATTTAAGTAAGAATTTGAAGAAAATGGCATTTGTTCTTGGGTGTAACTCCCAAAGAATTTTTCCTAGGACAATAGTTGATGCATCCCTAAACGCGTATTCGAATCCTCTCGAAATTGGCGTTTACCAATTTCAATTCGAGCCAGCGGTTCAAATTTTGACTTTTGGTCAGAGGGTACCTACATTTAAGTAAGAATTTGAAGAAAATGGCATTTGTTCTTGGGTGTAACTCCCAAAGTATTTATCCTAGGACAATAGTTGATGCATTCCTAAACGCGTATTCGAGTCCTCTCGAAATTGGCGTTTACCAATTTCAATTCGAGCCAGCGGTTCAAAATTTGACTTTTGGTCAGAGGGTACCTACATTTAAGTAGGAATTTGAAGAAAATGGTATTTGCTCTTGGGTGTAACTCCCAAAGTATTTATCCTAGGACAATATTTGATGCATCCCTAAACGCGTATTCGAATCCTCTCGAAATTGGCGTTTACCAATTTCAATTCGAGCCAGCGGTTCAAAATTTGACTTTTGGTCATAGGGTACCTATATTTAAGTAAGAATTTGAAGAAAATGGCATTTGTTCTCGAGTGTAACTCCCAAAGTATTTATCCTAGGACAATAGTTAATGCATCCCTAAACGCGTATTCGAATCCTCTCGAAATTGGCGTTTACCAATTTAATTCGAGCCAGCGGTTCAAAATTTGACTTTTGGTCAGAGGGTACCTACATTTAAGTAAGAATTTGAAGGAAATGGCATTTGTTCTTGGGTGTAACTCCCAAAGTATTTACCCTAGGACAATAGTTGATGCATCCCTAAACGCGTATTCGAATCCTCTCAAAATTGGCGTTTACCAATTTCAATTCGAGCCAGCGGTTCAAAATTTGACTTTTGGTCAGAGTGTACCTACATTTAAGCAGGAATTTGAAGAAAATGGTATTTGCTCTTGGGTGTAACTCCCAAAGTATTTATCCTAGGACAATATTTGATGCATCCCTAAACGCGTATTCGAATCCTCTCGAAATTGGCGTTTACCAATTTCAATTCGAGCCAGCGGTTCAAAATTTGACTTTTGGTCATAGGGTACCTAAATTTAAGTAAGAATTTGAAGAAAATGGCATTTGTTCTTGGGTGTAACTCCCAAAGTATCTTTCGTAAGAAAATTGTTGTTACATTCTTAGATCACAGCCCAATTGACTTTTTTCAGAATTTCAGTAAAATCTGAAAAAAGTCAATTGGTTTGTGATGAGATTTTGAAACAGTTTGAACCAAAGAGATGGTTTTGATATTTTTAGATTATGTATTTTATAGTTCTACTAGTTGCATCATAAGATTTGTATTTGAAACATATTCCGAAAAAATCCTAAAAAGAAAGAAGTATATTTTCAAATATATTTGAAAACTTAATTTTGTCATATTTTTTTTCAAGGTTATGAACAATCACGAAGAAACTGACGACTTACCAATGGTTAATCTTGTTTCCTTTGCTTTGCATAAACTATTCACTGCTTGGAAAAATGAGGGCTCCCATGATAAGTGTGTAAAATAAGTGCACCTCAACATAATTGGCAACAAAATACTGATACAAATGCATCAAGAAGCCCGTTGGTCGTAATGAGTTTCCACCTAACTGGGAAATTATGCATCCAGCTACTTATGTGCATTGTAAGAAATTTAATAAATTCCCTTAAAGTAAAAAAAAGGATAATTTAAATAATTTATTAGATGCGCCGTCGCTTGACTTATACAGAATGTGGAGATGCTGCTAACCCCGCTCAAACTGTTGTTATTGTTGACGATCGGGAATTTGTTGGTGTGGGTCGGTTTAACAAAATCGGCCGTAAGAATGTTGTGTGCAACAACAGTCTTTTTTGTACCAATTTCCAAGCACCAACTGAGGAAGAATAAAAAGATGTTGATCTGGAATAATTTACCTTTCCTGAGGTATCAATTCAATATTTTGTAATTATTGTGCAACAACGTATAATTCGCGGCGTTAAGATGACGAATTATTTAATGCAAACATTATTCTTTAAATAGTATTAGTAATTATATAATATTGTTTATTTTAACTGATTAATACGGAAAGTCCTACCATTGAAATCGATCGATGTAAACAAAATTTAACATCATTAAATACATTTTTTACTGCTAAAACAGGAGCTGAAAAAAAAGAGTTTTTTTTTTGTACGAAGTTAGGAAAGTTATTTTTAAAGCAAAGTCAAATTAGTAGAATGGTTGCCTGTTTTTGTATGTGAAACATCTATTCGCTCAGCCTAGAATTAAGCCAATATCCGTGTAACACATTCCTTCCGGTGAAAAGATAAAAATCGTAAATATTAAAATTATGCAATGGTTATTTGAACTTATGTAATAATTAATTTTTAACTTTTCAAGGAGTGGGGCTAGAAGGCTGAAATTTCCACAGGTGATAGAAATGATTGCATACAAATTTTGATTGCAACCGGTTAGCCGGTTAGCCGTTAATTTTTGGTGTTCTCTATCATCGTGATGACATATGTTTGATTGATTACTATCTCAGTTTTTATTTCACGATATCAATACTTCACCTTTATAACCAATCGCAAGTAAAAAAGTATTAAGTTATCATCAAAAATTTAATTTTTGTATTTTATTAAAATTTCATAAGCAAACACAGATAAAAGCATCCAGTAAATAAATTGTAAATTATGATACAAAACTAAATACAGTAAAAAGATATGACGTATTCAGGCATTTTTTGATGGCAACTTCTGGATTTAATTGGCCCAGCTCGGACTGTGATCTAAAAATAAAGACAAAATAAAAGATAAACAAAATAAACGAACAGACATATTCAGAAAAATAAGATCTCAGAGACCTCAGCAATCTGTCTCATGAACATGAGGCTTTTCAGTCTTAATTTCGATGCCCTACGTGGTTCTGAAACCAGTTTTTAGTTTAAACAAATATGCAAAAAAAAAAGTCTTGAAGAACAAGTATCAAAACCTTGATACGAAATTTCATATGAAATTAGTAAAAATTGTAGATGTAAAACGCTGGCATTTGAAAACCACCAGCTATAATTGAATAATTTAAATGCTAGTAAGTCTTAATTTAGACGGCCTTCGTGGTTCTGAAACCAGTTTTTCGTTTAAATAAATATTTAAAAAAAAATGTTTTGAAGAACAAGTATCAAAACCTTCATAAGGAACTTCATATGAAATATTTTGAAAAAATGTCTTGAAGAACAAGTATCAAAACCTTCATAAGGAACTTCATATGAATTCATATAAGTTGTAGATGTAAGACGCTTGCATTTGAAAACCACTAGCTATAATTCAATAATTTAAATGCCAGTAAGTCTTAATTTAGACGGCCTTCGTGGTTCCGAAACCAGTTTTTCGTTTAAATAAATATTTAAAAAAATGTCTTGAAGAACAAGTATCAAAACCTTCATAAGGAACTTCATATGAATTCATATAAGTTGTAGATGTAAAACGCTTGCATTTGAAAACCACTAGCTATAATTGAATAATTTAAATGCTAGTAATACTTAATTTAGACGGCCTTCGTGGTTCTGAAACCAGTTTTTAGTTTAAACAAATATTTAAAAAAAATGTCTTGAAGAATAAGTATCAAAACCTTCATAAGGAACTTCATATGAATTCATATAAGTTGTAGATGTAAAACGCTGGCATTTGAAAACCACTAGCTATAAATGAATAGTTTAAATACTCCTAAGGCCGTGTGCCAATTGCGTTAAAATTCAGGTTAAATTTGATCCCAGTTAAATGTTATCCCTTTTTATAGGGGTGAGTAAAATTTAAGGTTTTTGCTGTGTCAATTGGATTAAATGGGATTTTTTTTTTTACATTCACTTCCCATTAGTTTTGTTGTTGCATTTTTCTCAGTGATGATAGTTCGCAAACATATCAGTTTGCAAAATGAATGAATCATTTGAAAAAGTATTTTCAATAAATTTTATTGATTCTTTTGCATTATCAAGGATTTATCACAAGTTATTCAAACTTCTTCTTGAGTGCATACTTAAATTTATTATAAGGTCTTTGTCTATATTTCTTAATCCTTTCATTTAATTCTAGTTTTTTTTTTCCATTTTTCATCTTTCCCGATAGGATTCATGACTTCTTGATAGCAAAATAAAATATTTATCTACATTCATCTCCCTCAGCAGTTTTTTTATAAGGGTTTACAACAACACAAACAAATCCGGATCGCTTAAGATACGCAGCCGAACGCGCCCATAGACATGTCAAAAATTAACCACCGACTAAAATTTTAACGAGCTCCTGAGCAGGTTAAATTTTGAAGTTTATATTCACCTCGGTAATGTCAAAATTTAGCCATGGGATCAAATTTAACCAGGATTTTAACGCAATTGGCACACGGCCTAAGTCTTAATTTAGACGCTCTGCGTGGTTCTCAAACCCGTTTTTGGTTTAAACAAATATTAAAAAAAATTTCTTGAAGCACAAGTATCAAAACCTTCATAAGGAAATTCATATAAGTTGTAGATGTAAAACGCTTGCATTTGAAAACCACTGGCTATAATTGAATAATTTAAATGCTTCCAAGTCTTAATTTAGACGCCCTATGTGGTTCTTAAACCTGTTTTTAATTTAAACAACTATTTAAAAAAGTCTCGAAGAACAACTATCAAAACCTAACAAAAAATACAAAACCCATAAGAAAAAGAAAGTTTCTAAAAATATTAAAAAATTTAAGGTTTAACACTCAAATGTAATTGGCCACAACCAATGGGAAAAAATACAATACAAATTTGAATATATATTGAACTGTTGTTGGTTTTGGTGGTGGTTTCAAAAAGATATTCTACTTACACTTGAAACATTCATATCTTCGAATTGACTAAATTCTCAAGGCTTTAGTTTGTGTCATCTCAGAGCAATCCAATCACCGACTCGAAGCCATTCCAACATTAATACGTTTCATGCTACTAGGAGTGTTTTCGTGTGCCTGTGTGTAGAATTTTTTTTTTATTTAATTTTTTGCAAGAATTTTGTTTTTGAAATACAGTAAAACCCGCTTAAGAGAAACTCCCCTAAGAGAAAAACCCGCTTATATGAAAGAATTTTTTCATTCCCGAGTATTTGTCGACCAATTACCTTTTAAACACTCCGCTTAAGCGAAACACGCTTAAGTGAAAAACCCGGATACCTAAAACATATTTTCAGTTGAATTTCATATTTTTCATTGAAAAAAAACTCTCTTAAGTGAAAAAAAATTGAATCGAACAGAACAAAAAATTTGCTGAACGCTTTCATTTCTTCTTTATTTTTCACCTTCACCTCATTGTCACCACGAAAATGACATTTGCATTTCTGATTATGTCACAATCTTTTCTTTTCTTTCAAATGTCTCAAGAGGTACGTATATTATATTATTTGACATTTATAAAAAAAAAATTATATTTTCATAATTCATTTTTCTATTTCAGCCACGTAAGACCAAGAAATTGGTTTGTTTGTCTGTAAAAGACAAACTGAAGATTTTAAAACTGCTCGACGAGGGAGAAACGAGAAAAAATATTTACGCGAAATTCAATTGCAGTGCGCCGACGATATCGAGAATCATCAAACAAAAAGATACAATCCTGAAAGTTGCTGCCCAGAATAAAAATTTGTCAAGGAAACGTCAACGCACTGAGCACAAAAGAAAGTGGATAAATCTTTATCGATTTGGTTTAAAGACATGCGTTCAAAAAATGCCATAATAACAGGGCCAATGCTTATGGATAAAGCAAAAAGTTTTTCCTTGATGCTGGACGTCGATTTTGAGCCAACAAATGGATGGTTAGATCGGTGGAAAAAACGTGAAAATATTCATTTTAAGAAGCTTTGTGGTGAAAAGAATTCTGCTGACACAGTTGCTGCTAACGATTGGCTGGAAAATGTTTGGCCAAACATTCGTCAAAACTTCAACCCAGATGACGTGTATAATGCTGATGAATCCGGGTTAATGTTTAAGGCTCAACCGACGGGTTCATTGGTAAATAGATCTGAAAAACCTTCAGGATTGAAGCTACCAAAGGACCGTATCACGGTCCTTTTCATTTCCAATTCGACTGGAACAGACAAAATGATTTTTTGTATTGGTTTGTAGTCTAATATTAAACATTTTTTTTTTTTTGCTAGTAATTTTTCTTCTAAATACATAGGTAAATCTCATAATCCGAGATGCTTTAAAAAAAGCACAATTCCTGTTAAATATTATGCCAACACCAAAGCTTGGATGACAAGTAAAATTTGGACGATGATCATGCAAGATTTGGACAAAACATTTAAAGCAAAGGATAAAAAGATTTTGCTAATTGTGGACAATGCATCTTGCCACAAACTTGATTGTGATGCAATTAATTTAGGAAATATTAAAATTGATTTTTTACCCCCGAATGCCACCTCTGTCATGCAACCTATGGATCAGGGAATTATACACTGCTTTAAGGCCCATTACAGAAGATGTATTACAAAGAAGCAACTTCTTCATTTGGATAATGGAGAATCCTTATCGGATTTTTCAAAAAAAAAAATTTACTGATTGCGTTAAAAATGATAAAAAGGGCCTGGTGGATGGTTAGCCCATTGACCATAAAGAACTGTTTCCGGAAAGCTGGTTTGACTTTTAATACTGACGAAGACTTAGAAGAAGTTGAACCAGACGACGAAGAAGAAGAAACTGATTTTCCGCCAGCAATAAGAGAAGAAATTGATTATCTTGTAAATATAGATCAAGATCTTCCTTGTTTTGGTGACATGACGGATGAAGACATTATTAATGAAGCAGCACTACAATTCGAAGAGCTTGATGCTAACAGATCTGTATCTGACAATGATTCAGATGTGGAAATTTTGGGAATTCAGAAACCAACAATCAAAGAAGCTTTTAAATCTCTCAATGTTCTTAAGCAGTTTTCTGATGGGGATAATGAACTAGATCTAATCTTAGATGAAATTGAATATAAAATGATGAATTGCCATTTTCAGAATTTGTCACAAACGAAAATTGATGACTTTTTAAAAAAAAACTAAGATTATTTTTCTCTTCATAAAACGTACCTAATTGTATTCAAAAATATGAATATGTACATATTTGAAACCTGAAGCCAAACTTGGAAGTGGACTCTTTTTGTTATGCACAATGTGCCAACTAATCAACATACAAAAACTCAAATGTGATTTAATTTAATTTATATAATATGTACTCGTATGTACTATGTACTACCTATGAATTCCTTTGTACATACATATGTTATTTTTGTTATTCAATAAATTATTTTTTTGATATTTAATCGTTGTTCGTTATTCAAACCATTTTATTTAAATTTTTTCCAGGGAACTCCAAAGATAAATACAATTTATTGTTATGTTAAATCTCCGCTTAATGGAACTTTTAAATCCGCTTAAGTGCAATTTTTTTTCACTTATCAGGACTCCGCTTAAGTGAAATTTTTTCACTTAAGCGGGGTTCGTTTAAGTGAAAAACCCGCTTATGTGAAAGAAAGACTGTGACAATTCGCCTTTTCTCTTAAGCGGGTTTTACTGTACATATGTACATACCCGCAAATAGTGGGTAATGTGAGATGATTTTCAACTCGCCGTCTATAGGTTTGTTTCTGGAAAAATGGCATACCATTGTTTCTAAAGCTGCTTCAAACATTTCCCTCTGCTCAACGGCCTGTTGCTTAATACAATTGCATAATTGCACAGTACACATATCTAAGGTATTATCTTGCGCATGTGGTCCGAAATGAGAACTGTCAATGAAATTCAAGATGGCAGCGTTACGTGACCTCTTCCACTGTATTACAACAACAACGAAGAAAACAAACACAAAGTGATAATTTAAATAACACTAAACAAATGTTAATAAACACTAAAAAGCTTGAAATAATTGTATTTGTTTTTAAATAAGTAACAAATGAATACATAACACACAACAAATTTTTATGTTTAACTAGTCGGGGTCACGTAGAGTCGCCATTTTTCACTGATTTTGATGGATGCGCAGAACTGAACAAAAATGAAAACGCTAATGATATTACCTTCAATATGTGTACTGTGGCATTATTGAATTTAGCTAGGGAATTGGGATGACTTGCAGTTAAGCCACCATTTGAGATGCCAGCATGGAATGGAATGGAATCCACCGGTGGCTCACTATAGTGTGGTAGGTATTCGCTTTTGTTGAGTTACTAGTATCGAATTGCTGGTCATCATTGAAGTTCCAGATCTAGAAGGACAATAAATAAATAAGCGATCTTTGATTGGTGCGGAATAAATTCTTTAAACGTATGACATGTTGTTCTACTCACAAATTCGATTTCTGGACTCATGATTCAAAGTTTTTCCACCGCCACAAATCCAACTGGTCTGAAATGACGACTTTTTGTGTTGGATGTTGACACAGAGTTCTCGTGGCCCTGCAGCTCGTAAGCGGAAAGACCGATTTGTTTTTTGGTGGTGCTTTGGAATTTTGTTTGAAGATCTTGATTACTTCTTTGCCGTACAATCAAAGCAGACTCGACAGGGCAGCTTCAGCGTTATCTTTATACCTTTGTATTTATATACATTCGTATGCAAAGTGCATTGAATTTTTCGCGTTGCAATTTTTGGTGCGATTTAAAACAAATAAATAGACATATTTCACAGAATAAAATAAAAAAATAAACAAAAAACAAAGTTAATCAAGAAAAAGAAACACAGCAATAGAGGAACATATTATCGGCAAGCGCGAGTTTTTTAGGATCAGTCAACTTTGGGCTATTGATATCTAATAGCCCGATTCTCCCCCTTGTGAGGAATCACAAGTCACAAGCTCTTGTGACTACTCCTTGTGAGGATAGTTGTGATTCGATAACATTTTGGTATTCTCCCCTAATAGTCACTAGAAAACTCACAACGAAACTTACCACAGCATTTTATTGGTAGTTTTTGACCGATGAGCGCACACATCAACAAATCTACAAGTAATCGCAACGAACTAAACCAACACAACCACAATATGTATTCATGTTTCTCTGTCTCATTAATATAAAGCAAAATAATATCGCACCTTTGTCCTATTCTTTGGTAAAGAAATGAAAGAATACATACATTTTGTTCTCTTTCGCACAGAGAACATAATGCAAGAATATAATTCAATGATTTGTAGAAACTCAAGTAAATTTGGAGTTGTGACCTGCTCTGGAGGAGATCACAATTTCGCTTGTTTTTATGACTTTCACAAGTTGTGACTTTAGGGGAAGAATACGAAAAAGTCACAAAATCAGTTTCACCTCTTCTTGTGACTTGTGAGGTATCAACTACGATGGGGAGAATAGGGCTATAAGTTTGTTTATATTGTTGATCAATTTAATTTTATTATAAATAACTTTTATTTGATTTTTATCGAAAATAATTACACTATAAAATTTCACTAAACACAAATTTGTAACCGAGAACTGTCATTATGACTTTTCATAATAAAAAAACAAACGTCACTTTTTGAGCTACTGACGCCATTTTTAATTTGTATCCACAATTCACACGTATTCACGGACAGGGAATTTAAGAGAGTTTTCTCTTAATTAGCTCAAATAAAATTTGCGGGTGTTTCAGGCAAGACGGGTACGAGTAGAGTAGGTATATTATCTAGAGAACCGACTCAGGGGCTTTGCTCTCTTTCGCCCTACAAGCTGAACGGAGTAAATTGTAGCAACAAGACTGAGCATGTGTTAGTAGGCCAATGCATTTTAAATGGCACCGCACCAACACATAGAATCCTTATGGAAATTTCATTTCATTTCATTTGAGCAATTGCTCAGTTGGTAGGATAGGTCGTTAGATATTCAAAAAAGGAATCCGTTGAATTCAAAATTTGAAAAAGAAAATTATTTCTATTTTAAATTGTTGTTTCTAACTCTTCGTAAGCAAATATTATATAAAATATAGTTTCTTATTGCTTCTACCATAAAAATCCAGTAATTTGTATGAATATTTATGTTGAAAACAAAGAAAATGTTATCAAAAAGTGGAAGCGCACCCTTGAAATTTGTATGCTTAGGTGCCCTTAGCTTCCACCACAATTAGTAAACCAAATTGAGCTAAAAATGGAGGATATATTGACATTTGTTGTTTTTGTGACAGATCAGATGACAATTTGTGAAATGTAAATATTTTGGTTGCGGTTCGCGGTGTTTGAGGCCAATTAATTTTAAAATGTCGGGATTTAAGTAATTTTTTGTCCAAACAACTAGTTTAATTAAGTTCGGAAATTAACCATGCAATTTTACAAAAAATAGTAACGTGAAAAAGATTTGTTACGTCATGCATGGTTAACGTGCGATACCCTTTGGTTAAGTTAAAAACTACCCTAGTAGTATGGTTGGATTTTGTATTCATCAGTGAAAATCCTATAATAATAATAATCCTTATTCAGTTTTAAGAAAAAAAAAGTGAAAATCCTTAAAGGATTATGAAAAGAACTCTCCAAAAAATCTGCTTAATCCAGAAAAAAATTCTGGAATCGTCGCTGCAAGGATTTGCACTCTTGGTTTGTTTTCTTGTAAAAGCAGGAAAGAGTTAAACACCGATGATGATAGAAAAAATAACTCACACTGAATCGTGGTCTGAAGGAATTCAAAGAGAAGACCAACTAATTTAATCAAAAGTATAAGGTCGAGCACCATCCTATCTAATCTTTACAGTCCAACGATATATGACAAGTTCGTGTTGAGTAGGAGGACCACTTTGCCCATTCTCCTTTCATTGCAGTTAATTCCGGTAAGAATATTATTTCCCAGTCAATTTGTTTATATTTTATGTTTTTTTTTCAGCCATGGAATGAATGGGATAATGGCTTCTCTGACTGGGCTGAAATAATGAGAGGGGCAAAAAGTTGTGTCATTGCTGTTGAAACAAGAACTGTCGAAGTGGAAATGCGAGCCGATTTGGCCAATTTAGACTCGGAAGCCAAAGTATTTAAAACAAAACATAAGAGCCGACAGCTAATTTTGGGAGTGGATATATAACCAAAATCTGAGTGAGTGTATATATGTATACTAGTGTTTCAGGTTTTTTTCGCAGCCTTTGGAAGAGGTGGGGGTTAGAAAGAGTTTGTAGAGAATGCAAATAGTAGCACTATTAAATAAAGAGTTCAAATATATAAAAATCATCTCTGTGAGCTTAACCATCCGAAAAAATAATCACAGCCCAGTTGACTTTTTTTAGAATTTCAACAAAATCTGAAAAAAAGGAAATTGGAATGTGATGAGATTTTCAAACGGTTTGACCCACAGCGATGGCTTTTATATTTTTAGATTGAGTATTTAATAGTGCTACTAATTGCATCATACATTTTGTATTTTAAAAAAATTTCGAAAAAATCCTAGTACAAAAGAAGTTTACTTTCAGGTTATTCTTGGAAACCTTAAGGGAAACTTCTTTTGTCAATGTTTTTTTTTAATTTTGCTTAAAATTTTAAATTAACAATGCAATTAGTAGCACTATTAAATATAGAGTTCAAAAACATATAAATCATATCTGTGAGTTAAACCATTCAGAAAATTCATCACAACCCAATTGGCTTTTTTTCAGAATTTCAATAAAATCTGAAAAAAGGAAATTTGACTTACTAATGAGATTTTCAAACGGTTTGGCCCACAGAGATGGTTTTTATATATTTAGATTGTGTATTTAATAGTGCTACTAATTGCATCATACATTTTGGATTTGAAAAAAATTTCGGAAAAATCCTAGTACGAAAGTAGTTTACTTTCAGTTATTCTTGAAATTTTGCTTTTAATTTAAAATTCATATGCAAATAGTAGCAATATTAAATATAGAGTCCTAGGATACTTTGGGAGTTACACCCAAGACCAGATACCATTTTCTTCAAATTCTTACTTAAATGTAGGTACCCTCTGACCAAAAGTCAAAATTTGAACCGCTGGCTCGAATTAAAATTGGTAAACGCCAATTTTAAGAGGATTCGAATACGAGTTTAGAGATGCATTAACTATTGTCCTAGGATAAATACTTTGGGAGTTACACCCAAGAACAAATACCATATTCTTCAAATTCTTACTTAAATGTAGGTACCCTCTGGCCAAAAGTCAAATTTTGAACCGCTAGCTCGATTTGAAATTGGTAAACGCCAATTTCAAGAGGATTCGAATACGAATTTAGGGATGCATCAACTATTGTCCTAGGATAAATACTTTGGGAGTTACACCCAAGAACAAGAAGAACAAGAAAAACACGGCATTTGTTCTTGGGTGTTACTCCCAAAGTATTTATCCTAGGACAATAGTTGATGCATCCCTAAATTTGTATTCGAATCCTCTTGAAATTGGCGTTTACCAATTTCAAATCGAGCTAGCGGTTCAAAATTTGACTTTTGGCCAGAGGGTACCTACATTTAAGTAAGAATTTGAAGAAAATGGTATTTGTTCTTGGGTGTAACTCCCAAAGTATTTACCCTAGGACAATAGTTGATGCATCCCTTAATTTGTATTTGAATCCACTTGAAATTGGCGTTTACCAATTTCAAATCGAGCTAGCGGTTCAAAATTTGACTTTTGGCCAGAGGGTACCTACATTTAAGTAATAATTTGAAGAAAATGGTATTTGTTCTTGGGTGTAACTCCCAAAGTATTTACCCTAGGACAATAGTTGATTGATGCATCCCTAAATTCGTATTCGAGTCCTCTTAAAATTGGCTTTTACCAATTTGAACTAGAGTCGGCGGTTCAAAATTTGACTTTTGGTCATAGTGTATGTACTTTTAAGTGAGAATTTGAAAACACTAGCATTTGTTCTTGGGTGTAACTTTCGTAAGAACATTGTTGATACATTGCTAGATCACAGCCCAATTGACTTTTTTTTAGAATTTCAACAAAATCTGAAAAAGGCAATTGGACTGTGATGATTTTTCCAAACGGTTTGACCCACAGAGATGGTTTTATATTTCTAGATTATGTATTTAATAGTGCTACTTATTGTATCATAAGATTTGTATTTGAAAAAAATTTTTAAAAATCCTAAAACAAAAGAAGTCTACTTTCAATAATTTTTGAAAACTTAATTTTGTCATACTTTTTTCAGGGTTATGAACAATCACGAAGAAACTGATAACGTACCAATGGTTAATTTTGCTTCCTATGCTTTCATAAACTATTCACTGCTTGCGAAAATGAGGGCTTTCATGTGCAATGCCAGAGTTACACTTAAGTTCACTACAACATAATTCGCAACAAAATGCTGATACAAATACATCAAAGGAGCCCGTTGGTCGTAATGAGTTTCCACCTAACTGGGAAATTGTGATCCAGCTACACATTTGTGCATTGTAAGAAATTTAATAAATTACCTTAAACAAAAATAAGAAAGAATAATTTTAATAATTTATTAGATGCGCCCTCGCTTAACTTATACAGACAGTGGAAATAACGGAGATGCTGCTAACCCCGCTCAAACTGTTAAATTTATTGTTGAAGATCGAGAATTTGTTGGTGTAGGTCGGTTTAAAAAGATCGACCGTAAGAATGTTACCATTGCTGTGTGCAACAAAAGTCTTTTTGGTACCAATTTCCAAGCACCAACTGAGGAAGAATGATAAGATGTTGATCTGGAATTCTTAACCTTTCCTGACGTATCTATGCAATATTTGGTAATTATTGTGCAACAACGTATAATACGCGGAGGAAGTAATTTAATTTAATGACATATTTCTGTCTGCGTTCAAGTGACTTATTATTTAATGCAAACATTTTTCTTTAAATACTATTAGTAATTATATAACATTGTTTATTTTAACTGATCAATAAGGAATGTCCTTCTATCATTGTAGTCGATCGATGTAAACAGTATTAAACATAATTAAAGACATTTTTTTACTGCTAAAACAGTAGCTGAAAAAGAGTTTTTTTTTTTGTACGAAGTTGAGAAATTTATGTTATTTTTAAAGCAAAGACAAATTAGTAGAGAAGTTGCCTGTTTTTGTATGTGTAACATCTATTCGCTCGGCCTAGAAGAAAGCCAATTTCCATGTAACATTCCTTTCGGTTAAAAGATAAAAATCGTAAATTTTAAAATTATGCAATGGTTATTTGAACTTATGTAGTATTTGATTTTTATCTTTTCAAAGGGTGAGGCTGGAAGGCTGAAATTTGCACAGGTGATAGAAATTATTGCATGCAAATTTTGATTACAATCGGTTAGCCGTTAATTTTTGGTGTTCTCTATCATCGTAATGACATATGTTTGACATATGGTGATTTTTTTGTTTCACGAATTCAATACTTCCCCTTCATCAATATCGCAAGTAAAAAAATTATTGTTATCAGCTAAAATTTAATTTTTGTATTTTATTAAAATTTCATAATTAAACACAGATGAAAGCATCCAATAAATAAATTGTAAATTACAATACAAAATTAAAAACAGTCAAAAAATATGACGCCCTACCTGGATTTGAAACCAGGTTTTGGTTTAAACAAATATTAAAAAAATAAGTGTTGAAGAACAACTATCAAAACCTTCATAAGGAGGTTCATATGAAATTCATATAGGTTGTAGATGTAAAACGCTTGCATTTGAAAACCACTAGCTGTAATTCAAAAATTTAAATGCTACTAAGTCTTAATTTAGACGCCCTATGTGGTTCTCAAACTAGTTTTTAATTTAAACAAATGTTTAAAAAAAAAGTCTTGAAGAACAATTATCAAAACCTTCATAAGGAGGTTCATATGAAATTCATAAAGTTGTAGACGCAAACCGCTTGCATTTGAAAACCACTAGCTGTAATTGAATAATTTAAATGCTAGTAGGTCTTTATTTAGACGCCCTACCTGGATTTGAAACCAGTTTTTGGTTTAAACAAATATTAAAAAAATAAGTGTTGAAGAACAACTATCAAAACCTTCATAAGGAGGTTCATATGAAATTCATATAAGTTGTAGATGTAAAAGGCTTGCATTTGAAAACCACTAGCTGTAACTCAAAAATTTAAATGCTACTAAGTCTTAATTTAGACGAACTGAGTGGTTCTCAAACCAGTTTTTAGTTTAAACAAATATTTAAAAAATGTTCCCTGTTGTACCTACATACATATCCATCATTGGTGGTGGACGCAACATCATATGTTGGACTGAGCTGCAACTGGCGGCCCGGATATCGCTTTTGGGGTTATGGAAGTTTGATGCTGAGTTAAGGAGGAGCCAACAGAACTCACTAGTTAGAACTGGTTTACATCCGATTTTCTCTTTCTCCACGCCCAACAAGAAGCATTTGCCTGAAAATAACTACATAGTAAAACAAAGTTTTAGCAATGCACAATACCTCCCACCTTGTGATTTTCATGAATTTTATCTTCCAAGGTGAGATCGGCCCTCGCAGCTCTGGTTGTTTTCTCACCCTCAATATGTGTCTATTCCAGGAAGCACGATCATCCTTTTTCGCTTCTTCTTCACCCATGTTCTTACCATTAAGTTTCTTCATCACCAACACCGAAAATATGTGTACATATGTCTTCTACCGAATATTTCAAACTAGCCTGCGGTGCCAGCAGCAAAAACTGTATCTTGACTGATTCAATCCTCAGTATGATTGTCCACCCGCTCGCCAGTAATTGAAGAAGTGAGGAACTCAACGGTGGAATATAATGTACATATGTACATATATTATATTCTCTTCGATTTTGTTGCTTGTTTTCTATTTACGTAATATATTTTTTTCCTTTATTTATATTTTTTGTTTGAGTTTGATTTCAATTTTTGTTGAGCTGCTTTTGTGGCAGCAGATTAATGAAATTCAAGAGTTTTTTGATTGGATTTCAATTTTTCAATGAAAAGTCAAACAGAAACTCTGGGACTCTCACCTATCGGGAAGGTGGCAGCCAATTTGTTCACCTCGACGTGAAGATAAAAACCAGTCCCTAGCACCAGCCACTCGCACCCCAATCAAACCAGTCCTTCAGGCAAACGAATAAGTTGCGCGTTAGAAGCACATCAATCGAGGAATACATCGGTGCGCGCGAGCTTCGAATGTCCAATCATCTTTATAATATTATTAACTTTTGTTATTATTATAAACATTTATTTTAAAAAAGTTTCATTTACAATTAAAAAACAAAACTCACAAACCGAAACCGAGAACTGTCACTTTGACTTTTGACAATCAAAAAAAAACTAAACGTCAACTTTTTGAGCTACTGACGCAATTTTTTATTTTAATCCACAATTCACACGTATTCACGGACAGGGAATTTAAGAGAGTTTTCTCTTAATGTGCTCAGATAAAATTTGCGGGTGTTTTAGGCAAGGGGGGTACCGGTCGGTTCTCTAGATAATATAGGTACTCTATGACCTACACTTTGAATATATCAATAAAGTACTAGAGTATCCTGAGAGAAGATTACCAAGAAAACTTGCTATGGAGACAATATCTCAAAAAACTTTTTGGGTACTAGACTGGGTTGACTTGTGTCAAAAACTCAATATTGATATCGACCTCACCACTTCCTCTTTTAGGAATCTTCATACAGGTATTTTGTTAGCTTTGGAAGCCCGCGAGCATGAAAATCACGTTGCTGATGCCAGAAGATCACAATTTCATGATATTTACCCACAGTTGAATTATGATATAACGCCTTACTTCATTGATGATAACAGCCCACACCTGGCAAGCTTAATTTTTAAAGCCAGATGTGGTCTTTTAGATATCAATGCAAGAGCTTTTAAGAAAAATATAGTTGGTATATGTACAGTTTGTAATCTGGATGAAGTGGAGAATACCACCTTATAGGCAGATGTCCAATTTATAAAAAAACTAGATTGAAATGTTTTGGAAATGAGACGCTTTCTATTGAGGAGGTGATCAGTTGAATGGAAAAAACGGCGAGGCGGCGCGGCGGCGGCGGCACAGTAGAAAAAATGGGTTGTTTTTATTCTTTAACCCATTTCCGCCTAACGTTGCGAAAACGCAACGTCGTACGTGTGGACGTATAGAACTTTATTGATGATAAATTTGAACGAGCTGATTAGTGTTTTTGAAAGTTAATTTAATTATCTAATCGACCTGTTTTTGGATTTTTTTCTAAAAATTTGTTTTCATGGTTTTTTTGCACCTCCAAAATCGGAAATTTTCGAAATTTTTAGGTAAAATTTTTGAACCACTCAAATATATCTTCAAAATTATAATTTTTCAAAATAAAGTCAACGGCATGTAAAGAAGGGTTCAAATTATATTCTAAAATAAAGTTGACGCAATTTATATGAGTTGCCTGCTTGACAGGTATTTTGGTATTTGCGTTTTCAAATCAGAATAAACGGTTTTTTTCTCGGAATACTGTGTTTTTATGATTATATTGCACGAATTTTTGAAATAGTGTCAATTTTTGTTGCATCCTGTCAAACAAAAGGATGCGTATTCTCATTCTGAGAAAAGAAAAAAACAATTAATTCAGTGCTATATTGGAAAAACCCTTTTTACCATCCACGCAACCTTATTCTTAGAAGTAATTAGACAGTAACTCCTGCGTATAGGAATAGGAAACCTCAAAGCACAGGTCATTGTTCTAATGAGCGTGGTCCCTATAAGAGAACTCTACTGTACTCAGGTACGGTACTGATGGGAGTGCAAGTGCATATCTATTCCAATTCCCAGAAAAAATTAAACCAATTGATAAATGCGTGCTGTTTTGGAAAACCCCATCACGTATATATGTTTCTTGCATTCGATTTATTTTTTACTTATAAGCTGTGAGTTGTGCAGTCAAGTTGTGTAGTTAAAAAATATATCTGTGTTAAGAAAAGTGCAAAATTATGTATCGCAGAAAGTTTTTATCAGCTAGAGAACTCGAAGAGTTAGTTATTGATGAACCCGAGTTCTGACGAAGAAGACAAATTTAATTTGAATTTAGATGCAGCAGTTGAAACAAATGTTATAATTTTGCCTCCAAAAACTGATGCTGTAAGCGATAATGAGGAGATTGATGATAATTTGCAGCTTTTGGAAGATAGAAACGTGTTCCCAAATGAATTAGCGGGTGAAATTGAGATTGAATGTACATTCGACGATTTTAATTCTCCAAAAAAATACCACGAACCGGAAGTCGATGTTGTATCAAATGATTTGAGCAATCCATCAATATCCCAAAACTTCGCTTCAACATCCAATAAATCATCAACATCTCTCCATTATGAGTTGCCAAAATGGTCAAAAAGCCATCGAGTTGGTTTTTCAAAGACTCAAGTGAAAAAATACGAAAAATGTATGAAAAAATCGGTATGTTTATAACAGAGATCGAAAATAACAGTTGACCTTTATTTTCAATTGGTTTCTCACTGAGAGATATTTAATTCGTCAAATTTCATTTTGGTCTCGGTCTGTGATTTATTTTTAAAAATTAATTTTTTAGGTCTTTTGGTGAGATTTATCATTTAACTTCCAGAATAACTCTTATCTGTTGACTTTTTTTCTTAAAAATAAAGGGAAGAGATCAACCTAAAACTCTTTCCATGGAAAATAAAACAAAAATGGTCTTTTCTCTCTAAGAAAAAGTAGATATAAAATCTGTGTTGTTTCAAATATTTTAGATCGCAGTAGACTCAAATCGTCATCAACATTTATAAAAGAAGAGGTATTACGATGACGACGCCGCAGATACTGTCTAAACGTGCCTTTCAATGCCATTGTGGTAATTGCATTAATCTAGCTTTTGTCTCGCCGTGCCCATTTACACGGCTATCTGTGTGGTTTTCTCGCTTTGATCTCGGTTTGGTCTCGCCGTGATATTTACACGTGGTTTTTGGCATTTAGAATGTTTTTCCATCATCTCGCTTTGGTCTCGCTATAGTCTTGCCAAAACTTTTTTTTCAAAATTATTGTTTAAAAAAGGTTACAATAAGCTAAGAACGTAGTTAAAAATACCACACATTGTTTTATGTTTCATGGTCATTGTGTTTATCTTGCTTTTGTCTCGCCGTGCACGTTTACATTGCTATCTGTGTCGTGGTTTTGTCGTTGTGGTCTCGCCGTGATATTTACACGTGGGTTTTGTCATTTATAATGTTTTTCCATCACCTCGCTTTGGTCTCGCTATAGTCTCGCCAAAACTCTTTTTTATTACTTTTCAAATAGGTTACAATAAGCTAAAACCATGGCAAAAAAATCCAAAGGTGGTTTTATATTTCATTTACATGGCTACCTGCATCGTAGATTTCTCGCAATAATCTCGGTATAGTCACGCCGCGACATTTACACGTGGTTTTTGTCATTGTTCACGTCTTATCATCGTCTCGCTGTGGTCTCGCTTTTATGTTACCAAAGTCCGACCATTATACCAATTTGGGTTTCATTTTAGCTACATTTATCAAGCTGCTGACAACGGTGCCTGACTAGCAAAAAAGAAAATTGTTAACAATGACAATTGACACTTACTGCCTACTGAGCATACATACACTAAGTGGATCAACGGAGTTGTGTGAGTGGCACAGAGGCCCCATAGAAGGAAAACAAATCCAGATGAGAATCCGTTGGCCATCCAACGTACAATCGTTCAACAAAACTGTTGACTAACCTTAAAAGATCTCTTTAAGTTAATATTTCAAATAATAGCATAACGAGATTAAATTATAACCATAAACGAGAAAACCTCGTGTACGTGTATCTAAATCCATACGGCGAGAAGATATGAACACCATGGCTACAAATGAAAAAAACAACTTGTAAACGGCCATCGCGAGGCGTATGCCATGAGCCAACAATACACAAAACTACGTGTAAACGCAATCGGCAAGATGACGCCAAGAAATCGTCACATCATCATCGTGCAGTCGTCGTTGTCGTTATTGTGTCCATCATCGTCGATGACGTTGTATTCCGACTAGCGCGATTTTAAGGTGCAAGATTTAGACGCGTGTCAGCTCAAAGACCCAAAACAGTCAATTACGATCAGCACTTCCACTAAACTTTTATTGAAGAGTATTTAACAATGAATGACCAAACAATTCTTTGAAAATTCAAAAGCAGAGCTTTTTAATCAACAAAACAAAATAAAAATCTCCAAATGAGATTTATTTTTTTCTCTCAGCGATAAGTGGTCAGTGGTTAACCGAAACCTAAACAAATCAAAATAAAAATTTCTCACTGAGAGAAACCGAAAAAAGTTCTTTTTATGTAAAATGATTCTTAAGTGAGCATTTTTAAAAATCTCGGCAGGCAAGCGAAATTTTAAAGACTTTTTAAAAGGTTGAGTTTTATTTTCGACCTCTGGTTTATAATATACTATTATTCAGAATATATCCTTTCTTGAAAGAGTATAAGAGATGACCCTTTCTTTTCTTCTCTCAGGTAATTTGAATCCTCTGCAAATGTTGGAATTATTTCTTGATAATGACTTAATTAATTTTATTGTTGAAAGTACAAATGTGTATGCTTATTTGGACAAAAATAATCCCACGTTCAAAACTGATTGGAACGAAATTCGTAGATTCATTGGAGTTTTGTATTTTTCTGGTATGCATAAAGTGCCTCAGTTGCATTTGTTTTGGTCTAATAGTCCAATATTCCGATGCGATATAGTAAAAGATGCAATGAGTCGAGATCGTTTCAAAATTATCAAATCGTATTTACATGTTTGTAATAACAGTACAATCGATCCCAGCGAGAAGTTTGCGAAAGTTACAATGCTCAACGATATGCTCAATGAAAGATTTATGCAGTTTGGAGTATTCTCCCACCAATTTTCAATAGATGAACAAATGATACCCTACCACGGACGTCATTCCGCTAAAATGTTCATTAGAAGAAAACCCATTCGTTTTGGATATAAGTATTGGAACTTGTGCTCACATGATGGATACTTGTTTCAATTTATTCCGTATGGTGGAGCAAGCAATGAGAACTCCTCTGAGTTCGGTTTGGGAGAAAATGTTGTACTGAGATTACTTTCGAAAATCGATATACCAAGCCAACACACGGTTACTTTCGACAACTTTTTTACGTCGCACAAACTTTCCTATCGTCTTTCAGTTGATTTGTTCGACAACGCTACAAGCAACTTTCGTTTACGAACTCGAGGAAAGAAGTGGTGCTGGCCACTTTTATCAAATACACTCGATGCAGCATTGGGAAATGCATGGAAGTTACACTGTATTTGCAAAAATTGCTAAGGAAACAGCAATGACACAACTAGAATTTAGGACGTTTGTTGTAGAGTCCTTGTTGCGATCGGAGTCAAATGTTCAACATGTGCAACGAAGCGAAGGAAACCCCAATGAATTGGTTCGTTTCGATGACATCAAGCATACAGTCACCAAAACAGAAAAGCGTCTTCGATGTCGCAAGTGCTCCAGCCAAACCGTTTTTTCCTGCAAGAGATGTAATATCCCGCTTCATTTAAAATGCTTCGACGCATACCACACAAAAACCCAGTCTTTATAAGCATATCTTGATATCATCATCAATTCCCGTAACCCCGGTTGGGGCATAGGGCGCCAACAAATCGTTTCCATCCTTCTCGGTCTGCAGATAGATATTTTAACTGTGGCCACGTCTTTCTCTGGCAGTCTGCTTCTGCTAGAACTGTTGATTTCCATGTTGTTCTTGGTCTTCCAACCCGCCGTGCACCCTGAGGATTCCATTCAAATGACTGCTTTGCAATTTCATCGTTTGGTTTCCTCAGTGTGTGACCAATCCATTGCCATTTACGCTTTCTTATGTCAACGTCCAGCCGCTCTTGACTTGTCCTGCGCCACAATTCCTCGTTTGATATAATTTGTGGCCAGCGAATTTTTAGAATATGGCGTAGACAACGGTTCACAAAAGCCTGCAATTTCTTTGAGATGGTAGTCGTGACTTTCCAGGTTTCGCAAGCATATAACAGCACGGATTTGACATTAGATTCAAAGAATCTCAACTTTGTGCGCAAGGAGATTTGACATGATTTCCAAATTTGGGAGAGAGAACCGAAGGCTGCGCGAGCTTTATTTATTCTACTTTGAACGTCCAGATCAGTACCACCATTTGCTGAAACAATACTTCCAAGGTAGTTAAATAATTGTTCAACCTCTTCAACTGGCGTCTCCTGTATTAAAATACGCTGATGTGTGGAGCGGCCTGTGAGCATTATTTTTGTCTTTTTGCTATTTATTTTCAGACCACTCGCCTCTCCTTTTACCTTCAGAGCTTGACACATCCCGTTCAGCCCGCTGATGTTATTTGCCAAGAGACATATATCATCGGCATAGTCTAAGTGGCTAAGCCTTTCAAACGGTCTCCATTGAATGCCCTGCCTCTCCGATGTTCCAACACTGGCCGTCAAGACATCGTCAATCGCCAGTAGAAAGAGAATTGGCGATAGAACATCTCCCTGTCTCACACCCTGCCGCACTTCGAAAGAGTCGGATAGCTGCCCATTGTGTAAAACAAAGCATCTTGCGTTGTTATAGGACTCTCTTATAATGGCAACAATTTTTGGGGGAATTCCTCTACCAAAAAGTGATCTCCATATACATTCACGGTTGACTCGGTCAAAGGCCTTCTCAAAATCCACGAACATGAGGTAAAGCGGTGATTGAAACTCCGCAGACTGCTGAAGAACGATACGCAGAGTGTTGATATGGTCGACACAAGACCGCCCACTGCGGAAACCAGCTTGATGCCTCTTGAGTGTAGACTCGATTCTAACCTTTATCCGCTCCAGAATGATGGTTGCCATTAATTTTGGAAAAACGGACAAAACTGTAATACCTCGCCAATTGTTGCAATTCTTAAGATCACCTTTCTTTGGCAACTTAACAATAACACCATCCTTCCAGACGCTGGGATAGATTTCGTTTTCCCACACAGCTTGTATCAACGGGTGTAGAATACTAGCCGTTCTGACAGGGTCAGCTTTCAGGAACTCGGCTGGTATACCATCAAGTCCAGCTGCTTTGTTGTTTTTGAGAAGATTTATCGAAGATTGAATTTCCAGTACTGTAGGGGGCTCGATGTCAATACCCCTATATGATCTACGCATCTCGTTAAGCTGGGGCACTTCAGCACTCTGCTCGACAGAATCCTCATTAAGCAAGGCACAAAAGTGATCCTTGATATCTTGATATAGTGTATACTTTCTTTTAAACTTCTTCATTGTAACTTTTACAGCCTTATTCATAAACGCATCATAGCTTGTGCATAGTGCTATGTACTCGTTATAATGCGTCTGAACGCAAAAACCTTATTCATAAAACTTATGCAACGTTACATAGACTCATTATAAGCTAAACGCGTTTGGAGGTTGAATAGTGGCAACATAAGGATATTTTAGTATCAAATGTCAACAACACACATTCTTCCCAATAAAAACTGTGAGCGAATAATTAAATAAAACAACAAAACAGATTATTTTCTCAAAAAAATTAATTTTCTTTTATTTATGCACATAAATGCGTATCTAATATAAACAGTAACACAACGAAAACTGAATTATAATACAAAAAGAAAAATAAAGAAACTAAAAACAATCCAACCGGTGGCGGCAGCGCAGCAAGAAAAATGGGGGTTGTTTTTTTTCACTGGAATATCAAATTATTGCTATGAGTTTTTATCGAAACTTTAATTTATTTTTGCTAATAATGAGTAGCGACACAAGAACTTCAAAATAATAATTATAAATACAGAAAATGAAAAGACCGAACTAGAAGCATTTTGGTTTTATTGATTTTTCACAAACAGCTGATGTTTGTTTATGTGATGTGGAAGTAAAACGTAATAGATTTCCTCTTTTTGGTACTTTATTTGACACAAGCGTTGCATAACTAAAATGGATGGGGAAATTTTTTATGAATAAGGATTTATGTAACGTTACATAGTGGCTACATAAATCCTTATGCAGTGCATAACTATTCATCTGTTTAGCACATTCTAATGAATAAGGCTGTTAATTTATACCTATTTATTACATTTTTCATTAAATTCTCAAGTAAATTTCATTCATGTCCCATCTTTAAAAAAAAAAAAAATTAATAATTTTGCTACCCCTTTCGCCGAACGTTGCGAAAACGCAACGTGAATTTTCCGGGAAACTTTAAGCTTTTCCAAAAATTTTTTTTCGGATTTCCCTTAGTTAGACCAAAAATAGACAGTGTTTGAAATTTCACGTTTCTAACTCAACTTGAACTGGTAGCCGTCTTAAATGGGTTAATAAACATTCACTGAGAGTAAATGGAATTTTCAGTAGTTTTGAGTTTTTATTGACACTTTTATTTATTATTATCAAAAACGACACAGAAAAGCTACAAAATAATAATTTAGAACACAGAAATTGAAAAGACCCGAACTGGAAGTATTATTCTTTTATTGATTTTTCACAAACAGCTGATGTTTGCTTAGAGATGTGCAAGTAAAATGTAATAGATTTTCCCTTTTTGGTACCTACTTTATTTGACACAAGCGTTGCATAACTATAGCCGTTTTCCTTTGGAGGTGGCGAAGTACTTACGAGTAGATGAAAACTCTAATCTAGTACTACCAACTGCACATGCTCTCATGCGCGAGTAGATACATTTTACATGGGAAAGCAGTTTGATGTGTTCCATTGAAAAAAGCTGGCAAAGTACTTGCAAGTACTTCGCCACCTCCAAAGGAAAACGCCCTATAATGGGTAGGAAAATGTTTTATGAATAAGAATTTTTGTAACATTGAATAGTGGCTATATAAGTCCTTATGAAGTGCATAACTATTAGTGGAATCTAATGAATAAGGCTGTATATGTATATATCTTAAGTCTTAACATTGAATAGTGGAATCTAATGAATAAGGCTGTATATGTATATATCTTAAGTCTTAACATTGACAGCCTTATTCATTAGATTCCACTAAACAGATGCATAGTTATGCACTGAATAAGGACTTATATAGCCACTATTCAGTGTTACACCAATTCTTATTCATAAAACATTTTCCTACCCATTATAGTTATGCAACGCTTGTGTCAAATAAAGAACCAAAAAGGGAAAATCTATTACATTTTTCTTGCACATCGCTAAGAAAATATCAGCTGTTTGTGAAAAATCAATCCTCGCGTTCCAATGTTTATTCGCTATGCTATCTAGCTATCCCAAAAATTTTGAGATAACTTGAGTTGTTGTTGCGTCAGCTGTTATCAGCTGTTTTTTAACAAGGGATTACAACAACACAAAGCTATCCGGATAACTGAGAATAGCCAGCGGAACGTGCCCAATAACAGAATAATACTGCCAGTTCGGGTCTTTTCAATTTCAGTGTTAATAATTATAATTTTGAAGTTTTCTTGTGTCCTTTTTAGTAATAATTAATTAATATTTCAATAAAACTAAGCTATTTTATATTCCGTTTACTCAGTGAATTTTTATTTAAAGGAAAAACAAATCAACCCCCATTTTTTCTGCTGCGACGTCGGTGGCTGCCACAGCTCCATTCAGGGTTACCTCTGAAAATTTTCGGAAGGAGTCAAAAAAAGGAGTCCCATCAAAGCTTCAAGAAAAACATCAAAATTTATCACCGTTTTAATTCAACATGGTTTATTTAAAAAACAAATTAACAAAAACCTTCTCTTTTAAACAAAACAATAAATAAATATTTGTATTTCAGAGAAAAACAACTCAAACTTGAAAAAACTTCCATCTTTTCAATTTATTTAGTAGATATTAGTTAATCTCAAGACAAAACCAACAATTACCTAAGTTTCTTAAAATAAATAAACAGTTGCTCTTCTTAACAAAACACTTACCTACATAATATTAATATAATATTACGACCCAAACGCCAAATAGTTGGTCTAATCATCAATTTACAAATTAATATTTTTTCCTACTTAAATTTACTGGTTTTAAGTAGTTATTTATTTCTAATTTTATGTCTAATGTGATAAAGTAATTTTACTTAGTAAATAAGTCCAAAATAAAAAAAATTAAAACACATGGCTAAATTTTTTTCATTTATCCCATACTAAGATAGGCGCACAACAGTTGATCTACTCTCTTTTGAATGCAAAATAGTTGGTCTAGTGATATTTAAATAGAGTTTTGATAAACCGTTATGAAAAAAATAAATGCCCTCGTTATGTTGTTGAATATTTATGCTTTTATGTAAGCGAACAATAGTTACATGTGAACCATGGCGCGTGGCGTTGCATTATCACGAGACCTAGATAAATCAATAATTAAGGCATTTAAAACGGGATTGTCGAGCTATAAAATTGCTAAAAATTTTAAATTACCACGCTCATGGGTACAGAACATTATCTCAAAATTCAAAATTTCAGGAAATGTGCAAACATGTAAAATAACGGGACGTCCACCAATAGCAAAACCTCGTGATTTGCGGGTTTTAAAGAAAATAATTAAAGAAAATCGGCGCCAAACTGCCGCTGCAATAACTGTTCATCAATGGAGAGAACAAATTCAAAAAAGTTTATCGGTCGACACATGCAAGCGGGCGATGAAAACAATGGGATACAAGTTTTATAAGGTTTGTTTTAAAATATTTGAGTTCTGCTTAAGTTTAATTGTTACTTAACTCGTTAAAACTCAGGCAAAAGAAAAAACCACTTTTGACACCTAAACAGAAGAAAAGGCGACTTGAGTGGGTCAAACAACACAAGAACTGGACGTTAAATCAATGGCGTGCCGTTATTTGGAGTGATGAGTCGAGATTCGAAGTTTGCGTTGGTGACGAACGCAAACGTGTGACTTATCACAAAAAGCATTTCATAAAGACTGCATTAAACAAACAGTGAAGCTCCCAGCATCGCTAATGGTATGGGGATGTATGTCTGGGCGTGGTGTGGGCAGTTTACACTTTGTCAATGGAATGGTCAATGCTGCCAAGTCCCAAAACATTTTGGAAGAACATCTACTTTTATCAATACCACTACTTAAATCAAGTGAAGGAGATTATGTTTTCCAACAGGATGGTGCTTCTTGCCATACGGCTAGATCGACAATGGCGTGGTTATCTACTGAAGCGATTCCTTTAATGGAATGGCCTTCCAGCAGCCTTGACCTTTCACCATTCGAAACCGTTTGGCATAAAATGAAACAAAAATTGCGGCAGGAACCAGCTCGGACTCTTCGAGACTTAAGAGACAGAATAACAAATATTTGGGAAGCTTTTAGTGCTGAAGAATGTCAAAAGTTAGTTGATACTATGCCACGACGCTTAGACGCAGTGATCAAAGCCAAAGGTGATGCAACACAGTGGTGAAATACATAAAAAAAGCTCATAGACCAACTATTTTGCGTCTAAAATAAGTGTATAAAGTATTATTTTGTTGTGTAATATCGCTCCAAAGCATTATTTCATTTAAAGTATTATCTTTTTTTTCTTTTTCCTATTTGAAATGAATAAATCTTTATATAAAAACCAACAAAATTGTTTTATATTCAACAAAATTTAAAAATCAGCCACATGTTTGTATCCATTCCTCGGTAGACCAACTATTTTGCGTTTGGGCTCCTACATATCGAATATCACAAATATTATCTTTTTATGGTACTAGTTATTAGGAACATCGCTCCTATATTTTTGAATTAGAATTGAATCAGGAATCCAGTCTTCTAGTTGGTTATAATCTAAAACTAATAGATTAAGTGCAGGAAGCATTGAAATGCACACTTCAACTTTTAGGCGGTTTGTAAGTTTTTTTTTAAATTAGAGTCAATTTATAAAAAAATTCTTTCTCTGCAAGGGCTGCTATATGGCCAATTTTAAAATCTTAATAATAATATAATTTTTCTAAAGTACCTAATTTAAAAAAAAAAAATTCCAATTGGTTATTTAAACTGGCCACTTCAAACCAAAACTTTCAATGTCATTAAATATATAAAAAATATATTTTATATATTTTAAAACGACTGTCTTGGGCTTTTATTTCTGCTAATTTTTATTTTTCAATAACTTTTACTCGATGAAGGGTAAAGTTGGGATATTCAGATATCAACGAATAATAGTTAAACATCTTTTTGCATTTTAATTACTTGCCTTTGAATATAATATTTAAGAATTGAAAGCTTGTTATCATTGAATTTGAGATGCGAGATTATTTGATTACAAATAATTTTGTAATATGTACTAAGAGTATTTCTTTCAATAGTATCACAGAAACTAGTGTTATCTAGATATCGCATCCAGTACAAATAAAAATGGCCATTTTTTCAATATTTTGTGTTTTCAAGCTCTTTTTCTTCTTCCTCAAAAATCGAGTCCGTTGATCGAACTGCTGATGACTTGTAGTTGACGTTTTGTATTTATGTCTATACATGTAAATCTATCTTTTTTGACATCATATAAAGTCTAAGGCTCATCACACAAAATTGATATCACTAGGACTTAGCTCTACGTCCCACGATAAAAAAGCAGTAATTTTTGTTTGCTCTGTGTGCGATATCTATGTAATTATAGTATCTGTGATAATATGTTTTTCTTCATCCGCTTTGAATAGCGCTGTGATCCGAATGACGTATGAAATGAGAGAACATCTTTTATTGACGAAAGATGATGTATAATTTGAGATGAATAGCTCTGAAATTTTTTATTTTATTTAATCAAAACATTTAAGACATATGAAAGGAAGTTTAGGTAAACGAAATTGATGCTGTTTAATGAATCTTTGTTTTTGAAATTTTGGCAGAACTACCATCGAATTGAGCCTTTAAATGTCGGAAAGGAACCCATTGCTTAGTTATTCTTTTTGTATGACCCAGTAGAAATATTTCACAAAATAAATAAAATTCTAAACCATTTTTACAATTTTTCGCTGGTAATATTACAACTAAAAAATTTGTCTTGAAGAATTTTGAATTTTAGCAATTTTGTGAACTACAAATTTGTAATCACAATTTCGTAAGATGGTGCAATAGGCCACAGGTGTTTTTTTCCAATACAAATCGTGTGGATACCCCAAACCTGCGATGAGGCATGTCTAAACATGAATAAAGCTCACATTTTCACAGACTTCTGTTTTCGCTCAACTGTCTAATGTAAAGACAGGTTATAATTGAGCTTCAAGCGATATTGAACTCGTTAATATCATAGAATTCAATAAATCTTTGCGCGTTTATGAAAAAGAGTCCTAAAATTGTAATAGGAGTCAAATTTCAATCATTTTTAAAAAGAGGAGTCCTGGGGGCCGATTCTGGTTCTGTGAAAAAATGAAACGAACAATTTTTCACGCTTTCACATTAATTCCGATTCCCGTTCTGTGAAAATGTGCAACCAAACATCAAAAACTTTCATTATGAATAATTTGCTTTCACGCCGTCATTTGGAAGCGAATATCCAAAATGAAAGCGTGAATACGAACAAGCAATGACAAATTCAATCATATCTCTCTCTCTGTCAAATCCATACAGAAAAAAGTGTTCCTATCTCACGCATTTCTCTGTTCTCTTCAAAAACACAAGTAAATTGAGAGAATCGTGCAGTTTTCAGGAGAAATGGTAAGGTGGTTCTAGCATCGATAATATAGTTTTCATTCACAGAACCAGAATCGCTTATTTGTGGCAAATGAATCGAAAAAGTGAAAGCAATGGTTGGCAGCGAATGTGAAAACGATTTATTCGATTCACTTTTTCACAGAACCAGAATTGGCCCCCTGGTGTCCCAGCGTTAAAAAGGAGTCAAAAGAACTCTAAGGAGTCCCGAAGGTAACGCTGGCTCTATTCCGGTTGGATTCTTTTTAGTTTTTTTTTTTTTAATATAAGCCGTTTTCCTTTGGAGGTGGCGAAGTACTTACGAGTAGATGAAAACCCTAATCTAGTACTACCAACTGCACATGCTCTCATGCGCGAGTAGATACATTTTACATGGGAAAGCAGTTTGATGTGTTCCATTGAAAAAAGCTGGCAAAGTACTTGCAAGTACTTCGCCACCTCCAAAGGAAAACGCCTATAATACAATTTTCGTTGTTATTGTTCATTCATAGTAGGTATGCATATGTGCATAAATAAAATAAAAATGTTTGAGATAAAAAACTGTTTTGTGTTGCCACTTATGCATGTGTGTATAGGTATACATATTTGAATATTTCACTATTGTGAGTATATTAGTGACATTTCGATACTTCCCAGGGGGAAAAATTAAAAAATTCACTGAGGAAAAACCTGCTTTTTCCTTGAGGAATGGAAGCTGTACCTGCCACTTTTCAGCTTATTCCTTTGATGAATTTAACATGGGCGTGTCATTGGCGGGAAGCACATGCCACTTTTTCGATGAAAATTCACTAACGAAATCACTACTTCAATGGAAGTTGTTTATTCACCAACCCAGGGGATGAAAAACACGGTGATTGCGTAATCTGTGAATTCACTACACACGGGTACTTAGCTTATTCATCAGTTCAATAATTTCGATGAAAAATCTAATGAAAATTCAGCTATGAAATCACCAGGTTAGGCGCCAGTTATAGCTATCATTGAAACTCATCATTGAAAATTTTAATGACTGATTTTGAGAGGTTTAGAAAACAAAATCATTTAATTTTTTGATGGACAGATGAGGCTCAAGATCTAATTAATATTTCTAGTCAAAAAAAAAATTCAAATAGGGCCAACTTTCCACAAAAAAAGACTTTTAATTTATCAATGATCATTGGTAAGGTAGTTTAATCATTGAAATAAGAAAAGTCTTTTTATGTGGAAAGTTGGGTCTGTTTGAATTATTTTTTTTGGCTAGAAATATTAATTAAGTCTTTAGCTTTATTTGTCCATCAAAATAATAAACGATTTTACTTCCTAAACGTCTCAAAATCAATCAATAAAATTTTCAATGATGAGTTTCAATGATAGCTATAACTGGCGCCTTAGTGGTAGTTTCTTTTTCATCAATTAAATCCTCCCATTTGTATTGTTTACTAAATCCCATCGGCAATGCACCCTTTATTTTAAGATGAAAACAAACCAAAAAGCTGTTCCCATTCCAAATCAAAAGTTTTTGGCGTTTCGGCAAACGCAATTTCTATTGACTTCAGTTCGTGTTACATGGACTTTTTTACAGAAAGTCACTGTGAACTGTATCCAACAAAATGAAAATTTATAGTTGCCAAAAAATTATAAACAACTTTGTGCATTACTATTCATCCTTGAAATCATCGATTACAATTCACCATGAGTTTCACTCAAATTTTTTTTTTTTTTTGTTCTCGCCATGAACACTTTACAAAGCAGATGGGTGGATTCAAACAATGAACTGATGATCTTGTGCATTACTTTTCCACAAATTTTTCATCACATACTTTTCCCTTTTAAATTCACCGAAATAAAGGGTCGTTTCATAAACACAAAGCAGAAAGTGGAGTCAAAGCTACGAACTGAGGAAACTTAGCATTACTCTTCACCTACTAAATCATTGCATGTCGTTTCTCTTAAGCAAGTGAATTCATTGATTATTTCAGCAATAAATTTCATTGAGGACGATATTTCCCGCTGGGTTATATATCTTTATGTTGCCACTATTCAACCTCCAAAAGCGTTTAGCTTATTATGAGCCTATGTTACGTTGTATAAGTTTTATGAATAAGGTTTTCGCGTTCAGAGGCATTATAACGAGTGGATAGCGCTATACACTTGCTATGATGCGTTTAAGAATAAGGTTGTGAGTATATTTTAAAATAATTAAGTCTAACAATCATTTTAACCTAAATTACATAGATATAGATATCAGGAGGGCATACTTAGGAGGGCACGTTTTAAGGTAATTTTACTAAAGTTAAGGTCAAATATGTTAGAATTATTAACTTTTCCCAGCATCCTAGTCAAGGGTTCCGTTTGGCCGTATTCGGTATGATGGTATTAAAGACGAAAGAACGTTACAGATCTAACATGGCGCGGGTTAGTATTAAGAGAGACCTTTTGGAGCAGGCAAGGAAAGTCAATATTTCCATTTAATAACTGATGAATAAACATAATGTCAGCATTGTTATGGCGAGTATATAATGTTTGCAAGGTCAATAGCTTTAAGCGATCTTCATAAGGAGGAAGGATTAAAAGATCCTCCCAACCAAGACCACGTAAGGCGAAACGAATGAATCTGCGCTGGACAGCTTCAATTCGGTTGATATGCACTTGGTTATACCCCGGAGACCTGAGATGAATATTCGAGGAGTGGTCTGACAAAGGTCGTATATAAAGCCTTTGTCACGTAGGGATCGGAGAATTCTTTTGACCGACGTTTAATAAATCCAAGAGTAGAGTTAGCTTTGTTAATGATATTATCAACAGGGGACCGAAAATTAAGTTGAGATTCACATATTAAACCTTAATCACGGATTGAAGTGACAATAGGAATGGGTTCGTTTCTTACAATATAGTTTCTCTGTAATAATGCCGGGCGCTTGCGGGAGTAGGTAATAGCTTGACATTTTTTAATATTGAGCTCCAGAAAGTTTTTTTGCCACCAAGTATAGAATTTGTCTAGGTCAGTTTGAAGTGATTGGGCATCTTCGGTGCATGAGATTTGTTTATATATTCTCATATCATCAGCGTAGATTAGTAGATCGGAATTAGAAAAAATAAGTTCAACGTCATTTGTTGTCAAGACAAAAATAAGTGGACCTAGATGGCTTCCTTGAGGGACACCAGAAGTTGCACTGATTGATGTAGATAAGCATGATCTTAATATAACTATATATTGACGATTTACTAAATAAGAATGAATCCATACAATTACCAGATGTGAAAAGCCGAGCTTTTTGAGCTTAAATGAGATTAAATTATGAGATATTTTGTCAAAGGCTTTGCTGAACCGAACCCTGCTCTGGTCACTGTGCTTGGCGTAATTGCTTTGTCTCCGCTTTTAATTATTAATTTAAATTATTTCTAAACAGTAATATTTTGTTATTTATTGACTATTGTACTAAATTAATTGTTTGTGACTTCCAAAATAAGTGGCTCCTGATTTTACTTAGAGTAAAGTGTTTAATTTTATATTTTAATTCTCGTTTGCATAAGTGATTGACTATTTTTGCTTGTCATTTGACGTAGCCAGATAAAGTCACAATAATTTCTAATAACTTCTGCTTATTTGCTGAATAACTATTGTATACTTTTCGGCAATTTAAATTGTGTGCCCAAATTGACAAATACGATTGCATACTCTGATTAAGAATAATTTTAATTCTTGGCTTATGTACCAACTAAATCAGGGTTGTTAACTTGAACAATTATTTTTATTATTATTATTATTATTATTATTATTATTATTATTATTATTATTATTATTATTATTATTATTATTATTATTATTATTATTATTATTATTATTATTATTATTATTATTATTATTATTATATAAATGCTTTATTAGTACAATTTAAACATTTGTAAAGAAAATGGATCAAAACACCTTTGATTCTATTACTTCACTTGTTGTTTCAGTGCAACAGAAAATTGATCTTCTATCTGACGCTGTTGCCATCATTAATGAGCAACTTAAGACAATTATTTGTGTTATAATTCCATCCAGTGAGACATTAAATACCAAAACATCAAATACATTCCCAGCAACAACACACCAATTAAAAATAATAATTTTACGAGATCAGTTTCCTTAAAGAGACCTAATGTAATTCTTTGTCCACTAACACAAAAAAGCAAGAAGCCTGCTGGATCAAAAGAAAAAACATCTTCATCCACATCAATAAATCAATCCTCGTCTAGTCTTCAGCTGTACCTATTTCATTTTCAACAACATCTTCATCATCTTCAACCTCAACTCTAACTACTTCTTCATCTTCTTCATCGTTTTCAACATCAACTTTAACTTCAACTCCATCCTCATCTTCAAACCTTCCTCTTACATCTTTATCTTCATCATCCTTATCTCCATCACCTGTAATTCCAAGTATTTCAACCAAAACTTCAACACTGCCCAGCGGGAAATATCGTCTTCAATGAAATTTATTACTGAAATAATCAATGAATTCACTTGCCAAATCATAAGAGAAACGACATGCAATGATTTAATAGGTGAAGAGTAATGCAAAGTTTCCTCAGTTCGTAGCTTTGATTCTACTTTCTGCTTTATGTTTAGGAAACGACCCCTTCTTTCGGTGAATTTAAAAGGGAAGATTATGTGATGAAAAAATTGTGGAAAAGTAATGTACAAGTTCATCAGTTTATTGTTTGAATCCACTCATCTGCTTTGTAAAGTGTTCATGGCGAGAAAAAAAAAAAAAATGTGAATGAAATTAATGGTGAATTGTAATCGAAGACTTCAGCAATGAATAGTAATGCACAAAGTTGTTTATGATTTTTTGGCAACTATAAATTCTCATTTTGTTGGATACAATTCACAGTGACTTTCTGTAAAAAAGTCCATGTGAGACGAACTGAACTCAATAGAAATTGCGTTTGCCGAAACGCCAATAACTGGGGATTCCTCGGTGAATTTTGGAACATTTCCCACTGGGATTTACTAAACAATACAAGTGGGAGAATTTAATTGATGAAAAAGAAACCACCACTAACCTGGTGATTTCATAATTGAATTTTCATTACATTTTTCATCCGGAATTATTGAACTGATGAATAAGCTAAATACCCGTGTGTAGTGAATTCACAGATTATGCAATCACCATGTTTTTCATCACCTGGGTTGGTGAATAAACAACTTCCATTGAAGTAGTGAATTCGTTAATGAATTTTCATCGGAAAAGTGGCATGTGCTTCCCGCCAATGACACGCCCATGTTAAATTCATCAAAGGAATAAGCTGAAAAGTGGCAGGTACAGCTTCCATTCCTCAAGGAAAAAGCAGGTTTTTCCTCAATGAATTTTTTAATTTTTCCCGCTGGGTGCTCATCTTATCAACATCAGTATCCACATCATTATCCAATACATTATCCACATCATTACCCACATCATCGACATCAGCAATTTCAACTGCAGCTTCAATTCCATCACCGTCAAGGGCGTACGCAGGATTTTGATCAGGGGGGGGCAAACTCATTCGAGAACTAATTAAGTTGAATTTTTGTTATTTTTTTTATATATGTATAAATAGATTACAAATTTATATATTGAATCATTATATTCATATGAAGGCCAAGCGGCGTGGGTCCTCAGCAAATCTGTTGAGTACACCTTCTATGATTTCCTTCTCTCTTTCCGAAACCATTTTTCGGTGTACACTCAGCATACATAATCTTGCAAATTAAAACATTCAAACAGATGTCTACAAACTATGATTTTGAGATTATTCAATTATACCATTCAAACGATCTTCGATCATGGTTGATCTTAGGTGTGTTTTGACTTTCTCAACGTGCTTAAAGTTCTTTCACCTGAGCTGGTGGTATAAGGTAAAGAAAGGGCAATATGAAGAGCAAGTTTCGTTGTCGGGAAAAAATCGTCTACTTCTTGTACGATATCGCATATGTCGAATTTTTGGAGATCTTCTGGAGATAATTTTTTATCTTTCGAAAGATTGTACCACATATCAGCCTCCCCAACAAAATTTTGTAATCCGGGGTAAAACTCGACAAAAATTTTCGATTTTAACTTAAAATCATTTAAGTTAAACTTCAAGATATTAACTGGATGCAAAATAAAAAGGGAATATGCTGGTAAGTTTTCATCTGGAAATTTATAAATATGGAATAAGGAGCCATCACTTCCAAAACACTACTGCGCTCGATGAAGGATGGTTTGAGCGATGTGCTTCGCGTTTGACTATTCTTGGTGTTTGCAGTTCTACTTCAACTTCTTCCGCCACCAGTTTCAAATCAGTCATGAGTTCTTCCACTCCTGAGTCCACATTTGTTCAATGATCCTTTGCCATATTAATAATTGTGTGAATATGTTTGGTCCATTCGAGGAGGTCTAATTTTTTGACTGCAGAATATTCACAACTGGTTCCAAATAAGCTGAATATTTTGCTATAAGGGCTAGGCATATAATAAATGACGATTGTGTAATAGCACAATGGAGTTGAAAAGCTGTTGTTTTGTTGAAGAGTTTCCTACAACAGAAAGCTCTTTAAGTCCATTCACTATACCGCGAAAGAGTTCCTTGAAGATGGCTATACTTTTGTATTTTTCAGACCATCAAGTTTCGCAGATCGCTGGAATGCTTGGAAAATATTTCCTTCGTGCAAACGAATTTCGGTAGAAAGTAATTACGTCTTTTATTGTCCCTATGTTTCGAATTTCCGGAACTTCATTTAGGTCATTTACTACCAAATTTAACTTATGGCTTCCACAATGAAAAGACAAAGCATAAAGATACTTTTTCCTCAAAATTGCCTGAACACCTTTATCTTTTCCCGACATGGTTGAACAACCATCATATCCTTTCCCATTAAGTTTCAGTGGATCAAATCCTGCTTCTTCAACGAATCGATCTAATGCAGAGGCGATGGTCTGTCCATCCATGGCATCCAATTCAATGAATCCAACAAACTCTTCGCAAATTACTTTAATATTTTGATTGTAGAACCGAATTCCTCTTTGAAAAAAAAATCAGTTCGTATAAAAGATGGTGTGTGTATGTATTTGTGTGTATCTAACAATCGAAAAAAATCGAAAAGACCAGTAATAGAATAGTAATAGTATAATAGTAGTATTAAAATATTTTGTTTCTAATTATACTGGATTTTGGAAACTCTGCCTAAAAATCATACATAATTAAAATCATTATCTAGCTAATCATAATTTTTTTTTCAATCGATCAAAAATTTCTACAAAAGCGGCGATCAAAATCTGCCAAAACACAAAGATACCCACAAAGGCAAATAGAAACCATAATTCCCAAGACTTCCAAATCTAGTAAAGCTCCAAAACCTAGTATCCGTAAGGAAAAGAAGACAGTGTCAATACCTTCGGGGAATATATCAAAGCAAGGAAATGCAGAAACATATGCCCAAATAGCGGCCAAAAATATACCCGCAAACAACGACACTGAAACAGTTTCAAAAGTCTTTTCAATAATTCTGTCGAAACTTGAGGAACAATGTGACACAAATAAACTTATCTTTGATAGGTTAAGTAAGCTCGAAAATTGTTTTCGACCCAAATCTCTCTCAAAAAATTATGATGGAAAAGTTTAAAATTCTTACGTGGAATACCAACGGACTATGGCAAAAACTTGGAGAATTAGAGATGTATATGCAGGAAAATGATATCGACATAATTATGCTTGATATCAGAAACGCATGCCAAAAATGAATCAAATCTTAAAATCCACGGGTTTCTTGACTACCACGCTGTTCATCCTTCAAATAAAGCAAGAGGTGGATCATCGTTATATATAAAAGAGTGCATTGAACACTCAATAGGCCTGAAAATAGAGGTAGAATCGAGGCAATTGAGTAGTGTTCAAGTTAGAACTAAAAACATTCTCCTCAATGTCTCTTCGATATATTGCCCTCCGCGTTACAAAATCAATAAGAGTGGATTTACGACATTGATAAAGTCGCTAAGCCCAAACTTAATTGTTGGTGGCGACTTTAATGCGAAGCACACCTTTTGGGCTTCAAGATGCATATCAGGGTCGAATGCTTTATGAGGCAGGAATGGAAAATAATTGCGATTTTCATTCGAGTGGAAAGCCAACTTACTGGTCAACTGATCCGTCAAAAATACCTGACTTAATCGATTTGTTTATGTTAAAAGGAATACCCTCTAATCGTATTGAAATTTCAAAAGGCCATGATCTGTTCTCTGATCATTCTGCAGTCATACTCACTATGAGCGAAAGCCTTGTCAAAATTGAAAAACCACCCAGGTTAACAAACGGTAAAACCAACTGGGAAGGATTTAAGAAAGATATCGAGGACAATGTTGAATTAAGGGTATCATTACAAACGCCTCTTGAGCTTGAAGACGCAGTAAATACCTTTGTTGGTATAATACAAAAGGCAGCATGGAATAACACACCTTATCAAAGGGTAATGCCGCACTATAAAGATATAAAATACCCGCAGGAAGTAAAAGATTTAATAAAAGAGAAACGAAAAGCACTTAAGAAATGGCAGCGAACTCGTGCTCCTCAACACAAAGCTCATTTAAATCACTTGTATAATATGCTAAAAACAGCGATATCAGATTTCAAAAACCGTGAAGTTGAAAATTACCTTGTAAGCTTGACAGCGGGGAAAGAATCCAACTACTCACTTTGGAAAGCTATAAAAACAACGAAAAAACCAAAGCTTCCAGTGCCCCCGATTAAGAAAAGCCAATACGAATGGGCTAAAAGTGACAGAGAGAAAGCGGCGGTATTCGCCGATTACCTGGAAGAAACATTTAAACCTTCTGATGGGCAAGCACTCAATGGAAATATTAATATGAGTTTTAGCTCAAGTGAGAACTACACAATCAGAAATGCTACGCTTGCTGAATTAAACAGAGAAATAAGGAAGCTAAAGTCTAATAAAGCTCCGGGGTATGACTTAATAACAGCGGAAATATTAAAAATGCTTCCTCATAAAGGATTAATTAACCTCCTTTATATAATAAATGCCGCTCTAAGGCTAGAATATGTTCCAAGCCAATGGACAGTTGCGGAAATCATAATGGTTTTGAAACCTGGCAAACCATCTCATGAAAAGAACTCTTACAATAATATCGAAAGTTTTTGAAAGAATACTACTCCTGCGCCTGCAGCCTATAATAGAAGAGAAACGATTAATACCTGAACATCAGTTCGGATTTAGAAGCAAGCATTCAACAATTGATCAAGTGCATAGAATAACTGACGTAATTGAGAGAGCTCTTGAAGAAAAGAAAATTTGTTCGACGGTCTTTTTGGATGTGTCGCAAGCGTTTGACAAGGTGTGGCACGAAGGCCTCAAATTCAAATTACGACAAAATCTGCCTGAAGGACTTTATAAAATTCTTAACGAATATCTAGAAAACAGACTTTTTCGTGAAAGACACGGAAATGAATATTCTAATTTCAAAGAAATAGTGGCTGGGGTACCACAAGGTAGTGTTTTAGGTCAAGTTCTGTACCTTCTATTTACAGGTGATATACCTCAAATAGAAAACACTATCGTAGCAACGTCTGCTGATGATACTGCAATACTAGCAGTTGGCAAAACGATTAACGAAGCTACGATTAAATTACAAAATGCTCTTAATAATGTTAATGAACAAAAGTCAGTCCACGTGGACTTTACGTATAAAAAAATAAATAGATTGCCCGTCTTTTTTAATACCGGTCGTATACCATTTGCGAATGAGGCAAAATATTTGGGAATGACTCTAGACGCGAAATTAAAATGGAAGCCGCACGTGAAAAAGAAATGCGAAGAATTAAAAAGTAAATTAAGAGATATGAACTGGCTACTCGGTAAATATTCCAAGCTTAGTATTGATAATAAGTTCATTTTATACGAGCAGGTACATAAACCTGTCTGGGCTTACGGTATACAACTCTGGGGTTGTACCTGTGATACAAATTTAAATAACTTACAAACCTTTGAAAATAAATTGCTTAGGTCATTTGTAAATGCACCATGGTATATAAGAAACGAAGATCTTCACAGGGATCTCGGGATTCCTACGGTTCGAGACGAAATAAAGAGTTTCGCACGAAAACATAGAAATCGGCTATTAGATCACGCTAATCCAACGATTATTGACATTCTTGACGAGTCGAATTTAGTACGCCGTCTGCGAAGACCAAAACCTTCCGACTTGGTGCGGTGAACACAAAAGCGCTTTAAAATCGCGGAATAAGCAGAAACTTTCACCGGAAAGTTACCTGCAACACGTTACTTAACTTCGTTAAAAATAAATTGCTAGATAAGTTTCAACTTAGTTGCAATCGGGAAGTGGAGGTGGTTTTAGTGTAGTAAGAATCTCACACTTCTATGAGCACGCGTTTTTCGGTCCTCATAGAGCCTGATGGAGGTTTTGCACCTACCCACGGAAAAAAAAATTATTTTTTTCAATCGATCAAAAATTTCCGAAATTTTACCTCTATATTCATCACCACGTATTCCATACATATCTTCGATCTTACCATCTTCAACGTTATCATCTTCAGTGTCAACTTATACTTCAACTCTATATTCGTCCTCATGAACAAATCCAGTAACTTCATCTCATAACACCTCATCTACATGTTTATCCACATCATCATCAACATCATCGAGCTCAACACTTTCTACGTCACCTTCAAAAAACATTTCAATATCTTCTTTGATATGCCTACCAACTTCTACTGCAGCTTCAAACTCATTGTCATTACCTTTAACCGAAATCGTACCTACTTCTTCGTCCTCATCAGCAATCCCAATAGTTTCATCCAGTGACGTCTTTAGGCATGGGCCCGGTGGGCCAGGGCCCAGGGACCCATGATTTAGGGGGGCCCCTGGACAGCCCCAGTATACCAACCTTTGGTCATTTTTGAAAGTTGGTATGCGAAGATGAGATTGGATTTATCTGGCTTATCATGAAAAACCAATTATTACTCTTAAAACTTTTTAATGTTTTAACAAAAAAAGGATTTTATATGTTATTTTGGTACTTTTGGTACCAAAATGAAACTAAAAAAGTTTAATTTTTAAATAAAATAAACACAATTGAATAAAAACTACATCTAACGCTTTTTCAGGTTAAGCCTAGTACTCAGTTCGAGTGAAAATGAAATTTCCATACAAAAATGTCGGTTAATTCACCAGCGATGGAATTCACAACTAGAAGTGAGTACCCAAATTCGAGAGTGAAATATGAACCGGTTCGTTTTATATTTCACAAATGGTTTTCATTTCCCAACGTACGACCACTAGGAAAAAGGGTTGAGATGCGGAAAAGTGTGACTTTTGTCAAGATTTTTTTTTTTTTTTTTTTTCAAAATAAAAATTGTGAAAAGTTATTTCGTTCTAAGTCAACAAATTTATTTTTGCATTTTATTGCTATCGACAGTTAAAAAACATCACATTACACCAAATAACAAACATAAACGATATCCAAATTTATATTCGTAAGAAGCTTTTCAAGATTCTGTCAATAAATTATTTTATTTTATTTTTCACTTAAAGTGAGTATTTCAAATTCCAGACTGAGTACTAAATATTCACGTGAAGAATCAATTATGTTTTCATAATGATTATTCATCATCATCATAGGTACTATAATATTTTTTTACGGCACTAGCACAACAAAGAGTAGCATGTGCATGTGCATTGTACAATGTGAATATGGGGCCAGAAAGTTAACTGTAGAATGATTTTTAATTTTAAGCATGCCTAATGCTGGTAGGTATCTATCCAGGGCCGGACAAGCTATACGTGCAAGCGATGCAAATGCGCAGGGCGCTAAACCCAATGAATGCTTTGAGCAAGTATAAAGAAAGCCACTACCTACACTTTTTTAATTTTAAGTTCTTTTTAATAGCTCACACCAATTTTGATATCCATTCTTATTCTGAATAAAAAGACCGATATCTACTATTCCAAAAATATGTCGGAACCTAACTTCCTATTCACACCCACAGTAAAAAAAAAACTAAATCACAAAATCTTTGCAAAGTGCACGATTTTGTTCCGCTTGGGGATACCTCGTACGTTTCTTGGGAATACTTTGTTAAAAAAAAAACGCATTTCAAAGTCGGCAGCTTTGGTAATGACAAGATGACTTCTTCCACCGATAACCGCAATTGAGGGGTGCTAATGATGAAGCTTGCGCAGAGCACTAATCTAGCTCGAGCCGGCCCTGTATCTATCTATCTATTTTCCATGGGACTATCCCGTTTTAAGTTTCAAAAAAGATATTCCTGAATATATTTTAAAGTAAATGAAAAGCAAATATTCTTGAACACAAAATCTCGTGACAACTGTCTGTATACGTTTTGTTAAGGAGCACCAGGGTCAGAACTTATTTTTATCAATTTTATTTGTAAAACAGGAACGTAATTTTTCCATTGGTCGTTATTCAGACATCTTTCGACAATTGACAAACAAATCCGTATGCATATTTCTGCTTTGAAAACCGCTCTAGGATGTAAAGACCATAAAACCATATTTCTATCATCGAAAAAATAACTATTGAGGGGTCGCGTGAAAAATGCAGATAACATTCAAATAATCGAATTCTAATTATAAAATATTCAAAATCAGCCTTAAGCTGGCAAATTGTTTGTGCTCAAGACAAAATGCGAATAGATTTTCTAACCTGTTGATACTCCTCAAAAAGTAAATGATAATAGTTAATACATAGTATAATTTAATAAAAAATTATGGTACAACTTGTAATATGAAATAGTAAAAAAAAAAAAAAAAATCAAGAGGCCCCCATATCCTTAAGGGCCCAGGGCCCCCAATTGTCCTAGAGACGCCCCTGGTTTCATCTCAAACCTTTTCATTTCATACCTCTTCATCTATACCTTTAGCATTGTATATAAATTCTATAGTAGTCTCATGAAGAAAAAAAGCTCGTGGCCATCTATCCGTCCAAATGTAATACTAATTTTTGTTAAGGGATCTCCGTAAGGCGATCACAGCGAACCTATCGACCAAATGTCAACGGTGACGTGAAATAACGCCAAACGAATATAGCCAAATTTTGAATTTGGCCTTATTTCCATTTCAAAAACGAAATAACGCCAATTTGGTTTTATTTCTTATGCCCGATGGAAATAACACCAAAAAAATAATTGAAATAAAACCAAATCTATCTCAACCAGTTTTTCGGCCTTATTGCAATGCGAAAATAGAATTAAGGCCAAATATTTCTTGAGAATCGTTATTTCATTAAATACAGGTTCTTTACATGCAAAAGAAACTTTTCATTCACCCAACCTCGCACCCACTCCAAATCCTATAGCGAGCCCAAGCAGGGGGGTTGCAGGAGGGAGCATGCCCCCCATACGTACCTCACTGTTTATTCGTGAATTTTAAAATTTCAAAAACCAAATAAAGGAGGGGGTTTATTAGGTTTGTGAAACTTAAAAGTTCGCGAATAAACAGTGAGGTATGTTTGCAACCCCCCTGCTTGGGCTCACTATAGGATTTGGGGTGGGTGCGAAGTTGGTTGTATGCAAACTTTCTTTTGCATTTAAATTATCTGGAAACTTTGAATTTATCCTACCATTAAACTTCTTTTCATTAGCCTCCTCATGTCAGGAAAAAAAATTTCAGTTTGGGCAGAATTAGATATTTGAAAATATGAAATAAGTTGAAAACGAAATAAGCCAAATTGGTTTTATTTCGGTTTCATAAATGAAATAAAACCAAATTAAAATTTGGTCTTATTTCGTTTTTGGAAACGTAATAAGACCAAATTTTTGAATTTCGGCTTTATTTCGGTTGGCGTTATTTCACGTCACCATGTCAACCTACAAAATCGTGTTTCATGAGAATACTATAGAGTGGATATACAATGCCTTTAGCCATATCATCTATTTCAACATATCAACTGACTACTTTAACAACTAATACTTCATCAACTCCATTATGTTTCATCTGCCTTGCCAATCCCTATATTGGCCTCATTTACTGCCACAGTCTTCAATGTTTGTACCACTGCAGTCTGCTACTGCAAACTAATGGTGACATCTTACCTGCGGTTCAACTAAGGGCTGCTGAGAGATTCAAGTGTATATTGCTGTCAAACTTTGAGGCTAACACTACCTGCAATGATATATCCTCATATATTAGCCGTTTTCCTTTGGAGGTGGCAAAGTACTTGTGAGTAGATGAAAACCATAATCTAGTACTACCAACTGCACATGCTCTCATGTGCGAGTAGATACATTTTACATGGGAAAGCAGTTTGATGTGTTCCATTGAAAAAAGCTGGCAAAGTACTTGCAAGTACTTCGCCACCTCCAAAGGAAAACGCCTATTGAATCATGTTTTACTAACCCAGCGGCTCCATTAGCAATATTTGAGGCAATAAATTGCCTCACTCATTGCTATTGCCTTAAATAATACAAATGGAGACGCTTTGTCAATGGCAATGGCAATATTGCCTAGAAGATGAAAGGCAATTATTGATTTCCCATCTTCAAGGCAATAAATTGAGGAAAAATGGGATTCCCCGTAATTGTGAATGGCTTCTTTATTGATTTTTTCAATAAAATCGAAGAAAATGAGAACGCACATGACAAAATATAGTGAATTAAAATTAAATTTTATTAAAAACAGGGGATTTGAACAGCATTTGCAGTCAAATATTTCTATACACACATTTTATAATTGAAATTGCCTGGCAATGAAAATGCCCACCCAAGCAATAAATTGCCATTCCTATTCCAATTGCAATTGCCTCAAAAATTGCCAATGGAGCCACAGCGTAACATCAAGTTGAAAATTGAGCAGTTACCAACGAAAGGAATAGATAACTCATCCTTTAAATTATTTGTTCCGCAAGAAATATTTTACTCGACTATTGGATAAGAGTTTCTGGCCGGAACACATAACTGTCCACGAGTTTGTTAAACAAATGCTAATAATACTCCTTTTCGAAAGAATTGGACAAGACAAACAAACCTTCTTCGCAACCAATAGATATACTGTATCAAAATGTAAGAGGCTTACGGACAAAGACTAATAAGGTCTACTTCAATACTTCAACTTCGCTGCAAAAAAACTTTTTTTCAATTTTCCATACGGGAATATCTCACAAACGTGACGTAGTAGAATATTCTTGAATTACGATTCTAGTTCAGCACCCCAAAAACCTTTGGAAAAGTTTATTTTAGTTTCTGTTTCTCTTCTCTTTTTAATTTCCCTCTAAAAAAAATTCATTAAAAGCGACTAATAATTGTATTAATTGAAGTGAAGTAACAGTATTATAGCACCATTGGAAAGGAAAATTAGTGCTCTACAAAAAAGATCTTGAGTCATTTTTCGATAAGAGTGATATTAGTTACGATAATATCTTCAATTACTAAAAAAATGCTAATTTTTCCTTAAAAATTAAATGTATGGTAATTTTATGGAATGAGTTTGACTGACTGTAACTTTAAAACGGCTGGATTTATGATAAAACATGTCAAAAACTTTTTTGTAAGTAAGTAAGTAAGTAAGTAATTAAGTAATTTTGTTTATTTCAAAAATTCATAACAATACAAAATAAAATAAATCTAAAATTTATCTTCACTTAATCATTAAACAAATAATTTTATGCATCAATGACTTATATTAAAGCCGTCTGTTGCGATTAAATTTCCATAATATCCCAAATCAGTGTTTAAGTAGTTGTTTTGTTTCAGTTAAAATTGTTGTTTCAGTGAATGTTTTTTTTTTTTAAATGTTGTTCATATTGTTGTAATCATGATCCTTTTTTTTTTTTGGAAGAGTTAGCCATTGAATTCTCTAATAAGCTCCGAACGATACTTTAAGGCCAGGGATAAAAATTTTACCAGTGAGCTCCATCCGCCTTCTCCATTCAAGATATTCACCATATCTTCAGCGTCAAGGCATCTTACTCCAAAGCATTGCAGACGCAGTTCCTTAAATACGGGGCATATCCCTAAGAAATGTGCAAATGTTTCATCTTCTCTTAAGTTTGCACATTGTACATTGAGTATTTCTGTCAGCTATAGAGAAAGTTCCATTCAAGAATATAAGCCCACCTCTTGCCTTAAAAATCATCTTATTTTTGAAAGGTTTCTTTCCTCCTGCATGTATATGTTTCCATCATTGTAGTTGAACATGTTATACAATCCATGTGAAGTAGAGGTCCGGGCTCTGTCTAATGCTGTTTCCCATTCTTTATTTATAATTTCTGAATATACAATGTCAGATGCCTGCTGAGAGCAGCTACTACTTCCAATGATATCCCCAAACTGTCTATCTTCAAGGCCGGTGTACTTCATCTAATCTCTATGCCAGTATATGTTTTTCGCTATTATTTTCCTCGCAAGTAAATGTGGAAGTCGATTTACTTCATACGAATTTAAAACTTTTTTAATATAGTTCATATGACATTTCATTGTATAAGTTAGAAGAGGAATCATTCTGCATTCTATGGTTAGCATATAATTTGGAGTAGTTTCCGGGATTCGTAGGATTTTTTTTATAAAATAGCGTTGCACCCTTTTCTACTTCATCGTACTGCTGATGTCCCCAAACTTGTGCTCCATACCCCAAGATTGATCTTGCCACTGCATTGAAAAGCTCTGATTTAGTAGAGATATCGATACCTTTTTTGTCACAAATGAATGCCAAGTAAGATTCAAACTCGTTTTAGCCTGGCAAGCTCTGTTTTTGAAATGCTCTGTCAAACATAGGCTGGGCGTTACCCATACTCCCAAATATTTGTATTTTTTAACCACCTCTATTTCTTCGTCTCTGAGTCTCCATTTTTCTATTCTTCTTCTTCTGCCACCATCCTTTAAATTATTTGTTCCGCAAGAAATATTTACTCGACTATTGGATAAGAGTTTCTGGCTGGAAACACATAACTGTCCACGAGTTTGTTAAACGAAATGCTAACAATACTCCTTTTCGAAAGAATTGGACAAGACAAACAAACCTTTTTCGCAACCAATAGATATACTATATCAAAATGTAAGAGGCTTACGGACAAAGACTAATAAGGTCTACTTCAATACTTCAACTTCGCTGCAAAAAAAACTTTTTTTCAATTTTCCATACGGGAATATCTCACAAACGTGACGTAGTAGAATATTTCTGACTTCCGATTCTAGTTCAGCACCCCAAAAAACCTTTGGAAAAGTTTGTTTTAGTTTCTGTTTCTCTTCTCTTTTTAATTTCCCTCTAAAAAAATTCATTTAAAAGCGACTAATAATTGTATTAATTGAAGTGAAGTAACAGTATTATAGGCACCATTGGAAAGGAAAATTAGTGCTCTACAAAAAAGATCTTGAGTCATTTTTCGATAAGAGTGATATTAGTTACGATAATATCTTCAATTACTAAAAAAAATGCTAATTTTTCCTTAAAAATTAATGTATGGTAATTTTATGGAATGAGTTTGACTGACTGTAACTTTAAAACGGCTGGATTTATGATAAAACATGTCAAAAACTTTTTTGTAAGTAAGTAAGTAAGTAAGTAATTAAGTAATTTTGTTTATTTCAAAAATTCATAACAATACAAAATAAAATAAATCTAAAATTTATCTTCACCTTAATCATTAAACAAATAATTTTATGCATCAATGACTTATATTAAAGCCGTCTGTTGCGATTAAATTTCCATAATATCCCAAATCAGTGTTTAAGTAGTTGTTTTGTTTCAGTTAAAATTGTTGTTTCAGTGAATGTTTTTTTTTTTTTAAATGTTGTTCATATTTGTTGTAATCATGATCCTTTTTTTTTTCTTGGAAGAGTTAGCCATTGAATTCTCTAATTAGCTCCGAACGATACTTTAAGGCAGGGATAAAAATTTTACCAGTGAGCTCCATCCTCCTTCTCCATTCAAGATATTCACCATATCTTCAGCGTCAAGGCATCTTACTCCAAAGCATTGCAGACGCAGTTCCTTAAATACGGGGCATATCCCTAATAAATGTGCAAATGTTTCATCTTCTCTTAAGTTGCACATTGTACATTGAGTATTTCTGTCAGCTATAGAGAAAGTTCCATTCAAGAATATAAGCCCACCTCTTGCCTCAAAAATCCATCTTATTTTTGAAAGGTTTCTTTCCTCCTGCATGTATATGTTTCCATCATTGTAGCTGAGCATGTTATACAATCCATGTGAAGTAGATGTCCGGGCTCTGTCTAATGCTGTTTCCCATTCTTTATTTATAATTTCTGAATATACAATGTCAGATGCCTGCTGAAAGCAGCTACTACTTCCAATGATATCCCCAAACTGTCTATCTTCAAGGCCGGTGTACCTCATCTAATCTCTATGCCAGTATATGTTTTTCGCTATTATTTTCCTCGCAAGTAAATGTGGAAGTCGATTTACTTCATACGAATTTAAAACTTTTTTAATATAGTTCATATGACATTTCATTGTATAAGTTAGAAGAGGAATCATTCTGCATTCTATGGTTAGCATATAATTTGGAGTAGTTTCCGGGATTCGTAGGATTTTTTTTATAAAATAGCGTTGCACCTTTTCTACTTCATCGTACTGCTGATGTCCCCAAACTTGTGCTCCATACCCCAAGATTGATCTTTCCACTGCATTGAAAAGCTCTGATTTAGTAGAGATATCGATATCTTTTTTTGTCACAAATGAATGCCAAGTAAGATTCAAACTCGTTTTAGCCTGGCAAGCTCTGTTTTTGAAATGCTCTGTCAAACATAGGCTGGGCGTAACCCATACTCCCAAATATTTGTATTTATTAACCACCTCTATTTCTTCGTCTCTGAGTCTCCATTTTTCTATTCTTCTTCTTCTGCCACCATTTTTTTTGAAAATTATTATTTTCGACTTTTCGAGGTTTATAAATAGGTTCCACAAACGACAGTACTCCTCTATTTTGTCAATCATTGCTTGTAAGTCTCCCGGTGAGTTGGCGAAGATGACTATGTCATCCGCATAGAGCAGCAGTCTGATTGAAATTCCCTCAACTGATATACCACCACCAATGAAGTCATGAATATCATTAACGAATAGTGAAAATAACATTGGGCTCAAGAGGCAACCTTGCTTTACCCCCATTTCAGTGTTAAACCATTCTGACAGTTTTGTTCCATCCCATACTGCACTTGTTGTATTTGCATATAAGTCTTTAATTATATTTAGAAACTTGGTAGACAGGCCCATTCGATTGAGTTTAAAAAACAAGGCGTTGCGGCTGATGCTGACAAAAGCTGCTTTAAAGTCCACGAAGAAGCAATAAGCAATAAACTTTTTTGTAGAACGTTCAATTTACTACAAGAAAAACGTATGCCGTTAATTTAAATACTTGTCATCATTAAGTTATAAGATTCCAAATAAAAACAGGTGTTTTCTCCCATACAAATCGTATGGAAAACCGATATCTGCGATGAGGCATGTCTAAATATGAATTTTAAGAGCTCAAATTTTCACAGACGTCTTTTTTGGCTCAACTGAAACTTTTGAGCCTGTTTGCAAGACAACTATTTTTTTTGAAACTGTCAAATGTATATTGTTCCTTGCAGCTCCGTTGATACGTATAATAACGCCTTTTTCTTTTTAAATTTCATCTCGGATCTATTAAACTGCAATGATGAAATCATATGCCTTGGCGATTTCAATCTAACCAATGTGACTTGGAGGCGCTGTCCCGAAACATATTCTATGGTGCCTACAGGCAATCTTTCAATGGCTGATTCTCAAACTGTTGATAATATAAGATCGATTGGACTACGACAGATAAACAACATTCAAAATTCAAACTCTAAGATCCTTGACTTAGTTTTCAAAACCATCGATGCTGATATCACACTTGGTAGATCAGCTGAGCCTTTGGTCAACGAAGACCCTCACCATCCAGCACTCACGATATCCATTATCCAAAACAGTGAATTAACTTGTAATGCAGATTTTGAAAAAGTTTTTAAATTTAACTTCAAAAAAATTTATTTTGCCAAATTGAATAGTTTGTAATCTTTAATTGATTGGTCATGCATGTCTAAGTTCTTGTATCGATATTGATTCTATGGTTTTGAAATTGTATGACAAAATATTTGATTGCTTTTTAATGTCTGTACCATTAATATCTATAAAATCGAAATCACTCACGCTGAGTTGGTATGATAGTGAGGTGCGGAGGTTAAAAATTTATAGAAACAAACTGTGGTTAAAGTATAAACAAACCGATTTAGAAAATAATTTAAGAAAATTATTGCGAAGCCAGAGATATGTTCAACCGAGAGTCTAGTCTTAAATACCTAAATTATATACAAAAGATTCAAAGTAATTTAAAAATGAGCCCCAAGTCCTTTTAGAGTTTTATAAATAGTAAACGAAAATCTGGTCCGTATCCGTCCGCTTTTGATCATAACAATATCTCACACCATGATCCCCGTACTATAACTCAACTATTTTCAGACTTTTTTCAAAGTGCATATTTCTGTGATTCTTCCAACTGTGATAACTTTTCCAACTGTGGTAAATTTTCGAACTGTGATACTTCAAACCGTGATAATTTTGACGAAAATGATCAATTATTTGGTCATTTGAAATCATATTCTCACTTGACTGATATAAATTTCAATATAAGTACTGACGATATTATGAAATTTATATCTAACTAAGAAGATAACGACACATCTGGTCCAGATGGGATACCAGCATCTGTTTTGAAAAAGTGTGTTAGTCATTTGTTGACTCCACTTGCTGTTCTTTTTAATTGTTCACTGTCTTCGTGTAAGTTTCCTCATGTGTGGAAGCAATCTTTCATAATCCTTTTACATAAAAAGGAAGGAAAGATAAAATTGATAACTATCGACCAATAGCTAAACTTTCGGTTATTCCGAAACTTTTTGAAGCAATAGTTTGCAAAACTTTAAGCTTTTATACAAAATCGTTTATTGTTTCCAACCAGTATGGTTTCTCAAAAGGCCGTTCGACTGGCACTTTTCTTATAGAGCTAGCGGAGTCTTGTATAGACTCATTTAAAAATAAAAAACAGATGGATTATGTCCTTAGTCTCCTTACCGATTTTAGCAAAACATATGATAAACTTTCACATCAAGTTTTGCTACAAAAAATGAGCAAGCTTGGTTTTAGCGTTAAATGCATTGCTTGGCTCAAATCTTAATTGCTTGACAGATCGTATTCTGTTAATTTTAATAGCTATCACTCGAAAAAGTTTATAGTTAATTCTGGAGTCATTTGGGTCCAATTCTTTTTACTTTATTCATAAATGATCTTCCGTCAGTCTTAAAATACTCAAACTGCCTTATCTATGCCGATAATGTTAATATATTGTAAACTATTTCTAATAATCTTGACTGCGAACAACTTCAAAGTGATTTAAATGCTTTCTATACGTGCTGTATGCGAAATTATTTCTTTTTGAATATCGGCAAGTGTAAGGTTATAAATTTCGCACGTAAAATATGTGTCTTGTCTTTTGATTACAATTTTGTATGGCGTTAATCTGTTAAATGTAAATGAGGTATCTGTCCAGTCCTTGGTGTTTTGTTCTATTAAAAACTTGAATTCACTCAGCATATTAATGTTATATCTTATATGTAACAAGGCCAATTCAATATTAGGTTGGATTAAAAGAGAATCCCATCAGTTCGCTGACCCATACGTTATAAGACAACTGTTTGTATCATTCGTCAGACCCATCATGGAGTATGCTTGTCAAGTGTGGTCTCCTTATTACAGTTGCAATAAAATATGTTGCGAGTTAGGGTTGGCCACAGAGGCATCTTCGGTGCTGGAAAAGGGCAGTGGCACGCTTGATTTTTGCACGGCTCAGTTCGACGGATCGGGGTGGATCTTGCCCTTCTCCAAAACACCTCCTACTCAGCAAACAAAATAAATCGTGCCTTTGAAAATATAAGGAGAGGATAGGAAAATGGAAAAGGTTTAGAAACAGGAGCTAGAAATAGTAAAAAAAGGGGTTCGAATAACCATAGTGACCTATGCCACCGCATCTGAGAAAGGATGAGGCTTCAACAAACTCCTTGGTAAAAAATAATTTTTTTCTTTGATTTGTTCAAAGCAAAAAAAAACTAACCTAAACTATCATCTGAATCCTTAAATCTAAAAGTTTCAAATAAATATGCTAATAAACGCATATATTTATTTATATGAGCTTATTTTAAAATATGAAAATATATTTATATATAATCATAATTATATATATACGAATGCATAAATCTAAACCTATACCTAAACCCTATGTAAAATAAACTATTTCTTTCCACGAACGAATTGATATCTGCCCCACTGTTTCCCAGACACAGTTGTTCGCCGAGCCCTTCTGAGGGCCTTGTCAGATGTTTTTAGCAAAAGTTTGGCCTGCCCACCCTTGTATCTTAAGATACAACCTTCGCTATCTCTTGGCCAGATCATTGTATATACACTCTATAGTATTCTCATGAAATACGATTTTGTAGGTAGACATTTGGTCGATAGGTTCGCTGTGATCGCCTTACCGAGATTGCTTAGCAAAAATTAGTATTACATTTGGACGCATAGATGGCCACGAGCTTTTTTTCTTCATGAGAATACTATAGAATTTATATACAATGGCCAGATTCTCAGAGGTAGCCCCTAACTAAACCTCCAGTCACAACACTCATTCAGTCATATCGTTGAATCAGCACATGTATGTAGATTCATAAGCCAGTCTAGTAAGTATTCAAAATTGGGTAAGTAAACAGGTAGGTAAGTATAAGTATATAGGTAAGTCCATAGGTAACTATGTAAACAAGTCCAGCTTAGTAAGTAAATCACTAGGAAGGTCAGCATGTAAGTATGTATATAGTTATGTAGGTAGGTATCTGTAGGTAAGTATCTGTAGGTAATTATATGTAGGTAAGTATATGTAGGTAAGTATGTGTAGGTAAGTATATGTAGGTAGGTATATGTAGGTAAGTATGTAGAACTTTATTACATCATTTGTATTCGAAAAGTACAAGTAAGTAAACGTTAAGAAAAGTGTCCTTGTCCAAAAGTAGTCTTTACGTCCTGGTTCACATCGTACTATGTCGTTATCGTCATTCCCTCCTCTCAATCAATCGTCGGCCCAGCCGACCCTCCACACACCTAAATACTTGCCTAGCACTCCATTAACAAGTTATTTCACTTCCTCAATAAACTTTTAATTCAAAAACTGATTTCAAACCACTGATTTATATTTATTTATACAATTATGCTTAAAATTTAATATGATAAAGAAAAAAAATCAAAAAAAAGAAAGAAAAAATTAATAAAAGATTAAAACTATTTTGCAAAAACTATTAGTTTTCACTTATTTCCTCACTTCGCTTCAGAAAAAAAAACAAAAAAAAAATTCAAAAATTTAAATAATAAAAGGAAAGTGGCATAGATCCGATGACACGGAGTGTAAGTATTTCTTTCCTCTTACTATGCATATATGAATTGATAACTATCCATATATCAATATAATTTTTCACAAAACTTACTACTTTCTTGTATTGGTCCTTCGATGTCCTGTCGACAGAATTTCGTAGGCTCGTTCAAGATAAAATGGCTTCCTTTTTTTTTTGTAGCCAGGTGTCACTTTAGTACACACATATACATATGTATCAAGAGTCCAGAGGGATACACTAACTTTTTTCACTTTTCACTAATGCACTCTTCTCTTTACTATTTTTTTTATCAGTTCCATTATTCTACTTTTAATCTTTTGCACTTTCTCTTATTAATTTCTTTTTGTCTTGAATAGTTTAAAATTTACGTTTAAAAAAATTATAAAAAAGAAAAAATCAACCAAATATTAGCAAAATGATGTTAAAATTGAAATTTAACCAACAAAAAAATTTTAAACAATTAGTCCAGAAGGGACAAAAAAAATGTTTCTTACAGCAGCCTTCCACGACCAGTGTAAGAGCCCTTTCGGATACCCTTTAAAGGTTAAATGCAGCCACCGCTTCGCAAGCCGCTAGTCCAACGATTTTTGTTTTTTCCTGGTTTTGAGCTCAACTCTTTTCCACCCTCTGTTGTTGGATTATAACCACTCTGGGGTAAAAAAAAACCAGCAGAGGCCTAGGTCGTTTGCCTAGCGTATATATGTACTTCGTCAACCTAGTGTTTAAGTTTTTATGTTTTTTGTTTCTAAGTTTGTATGTAAAGCAAAGACTGAATTCATTAGAGCTTTATAATATATTTGTATTCTATTTTAAGTTGAACCATTTTTCCTTAATGGAATAAATGATTGAGAATTGAGTTGAATTTTGTTTCTTTTTTCATTTGTCCATTATTCAGCTTTCCAAAATATGGTCACCGTACCTATATTCCATCTAGTTGGAGAGAAGGGAATGCCATCTTCATTCCGAAAGCTGGCAAGACCACATACACCGAACCGAAAGATTTCAGACCAATTAGTCTATCCTCCTTTCTTCTAAAGACCTTAGAAAGGCTAATAGAAACGCACATTCGCCTAATAATACAGTCCCTGTAGTGAAGTCCCGTAGAAATTTCCGTACTGATTTATCTAACCGCCAGAATCGATTAAAGTACATATAGGAGAGTCAGAAAAACTTGGGTAGACATCACCGTTTTCTGGAGGGGGTTTTTTAGACGCCATTTTCCAAAATGGCCGACAAATAGTAGTATAATTTGTATGGGAGAATAGAAAAATCTCCATAAAAACTAAACCACTAAACCGATTTCGATGAAATGATCTGACATGATAAAAAACAATATGAGAAGCCATTATCATTAATCTCCGCCCACTGCCACGCCCCCTTTTTGAAAAAAGTAATATATTCGTCAAAATTAATACAAATTCGGATGTTACTTTAGTTAACCTTATTAAAATATTTTTGTTTAGAATATAAGCTGTAAAATGTTCCTACCACGCCTATTTTGTGGGCGTTTATTGTTTTTTGACTTAAATGGAGTTCGTTTTAGTAAGATAAAATCTGAACCACTTCTTCCAGTATAGTAAAATGTTCACACATGATAGAGAACAGTATAGGGAATGATTGCATACAATTTCCGCCCATTGACACGCCCACAAAAGCCCATCTTATCACTCTTAAAACCAAAGGATATGATATGATATGATTAAGATGCTTTTTGAAGGTTCCTGATTGATATTTAATAAAGAAAATCGGTTAATTTTGTTTTTTAGTAAAACAAAATTTAAAAATTATAAAAAATACAATTACATATATGTATTAGTACATCATTTGTACACACATTTATCTCGTACATTGTTCACCACATTTGCAATACTCTGTGCATGTCAATTACTTAAATTTACATTTACACCTTTAAGTAGAACATGTTGTACAATTGCACTGAATTAATAGTTCAGAAGGCATTATGTTAAGGCACTGATCGGGCCTAAGCACACCATTTGCATCTTTGGAGATTCCATAATCTGTCAATCGCAAGCTTGAATCTGGAAAATAGCTCTGTGATAGGATTAAGCATTCAATTAAAACAAAAAAGCATTAAAACAAGAAAATTAAGCGAGTTGACTTTGACATTGACCACACTAACTTAACGAATGTGAAAGAGAAAAATGAAAAATTCTAGATCCAATCGAACTGATAAATATCAAACAGGAGACGCCTATTCCTAGACAGATGGATAGATTCAGGTCTTCAGATAAAAACAAAGAGATGCTCCAACTAGCTGCTGCTTCTAGCTTCATTGAGAAGACAAAAGTGACTGACTTCACTACAGTTCTAAATGGAACCCTCACAGGTGACAATGATAGTAGGGATGCATTAATAATAAATAACAATAACAAAGAACTTCAAACGTGCTCGGACCTTCAAACATTTATGGAGGAAACAGATAGCAGAATTATAATCCAACTGTTCAATGCCGTCCAGCCATGCATAAAATGCCTTATAGTGTTATCTAATGACACTGATATCGTTGTTCTCATCCTTTCCTTCGATATTTATATATTTGAACTATTCAGTGAGGGATTGCAAGAATTGTGGATCAATTTGTGGGTGATAAAATCAATTGTGGGTGATAAAATGTGCTATGTGCCTCTTCACACACTTGGGGAGCAACTGGGAGCTGCACTTTACAACAATTTAATTAAGGCCCACATACTTACAGGGGGTGTATTCTCGATCCGTGAAACTGTAAAGTGATAAATATGATAACCCCTTCACGCCAAATGCGATTCTCGAAGTGTGAAAAAATGAAAATAAATGTTTTCATTTATGATAATTCTTTTATCACAATCAATTCATTCTGCGAAAACCTGTGAAAAGAAAAATGATAAACAGAAACAAATAGTGCTCATTTGATACACCCAAGTCGCCATCTTGGTCCTTCTCTGACGTCACAATCATCTTTTTCTATGAGCAAGTGGTAGACTTTTTTCATTTGAGTACTTTTAAGTACTCATTTTGACAGCTGTTTCTCATAATGAGTTCAGGAATCGCCTGTCGCGTGTTTGTGAAGTGATAAAATGATAAAACCCTGTGAAAACTGAAATGATAACTTTGTTTTCATTTCACAGTTTCACAGATTGAGAAATGACCCCCAGGTTGTGATACCACAAGCAAGATGGGAACAAAATCATGCAATTAAAGCATCACCAGAACCGTTACTACTTCGATTTGCAGAAGATAATATTTTATCTGATGAAATACTTGACAGAGTAGAGGAATACCTTGTTCAAGTTTAACATTCATCAGCAAAGTGTAAGACATTCGATGAGCTTCGTTATTCATTACATAAAGGGAAACATATATCAAAGTTACCACCCTCATCTTTTTCAAATAGAAATGGACATATCCGAAGATGCTTTTTTGTTTAAAGGTAATACTAAAGCCTATCACATAGCTATTTTCCAGATTCAAGCCTGTACCTGACAGGTTATGGCTTCTCCAAAGATGCAAATGGTGTGCTTAAGCCCGACCTGTACCTTAACATAATGGCTTCTGGGGGTTAATCCTCGATCTGTAAAACTGTGAAGTGATAAATATCATAACGCCTTCACGCCAAATACGATTTTCGAAGTGTGAAAAAATGAAAACAAATACTAAAATGTTTTTATATGATGATTCGTTTATCACAATCATTTCATTCTTTGAAAACCTGTGAAAACAAAAATGACAAAGACAAATTCTGCTCATTTGATACACCCAACTCACCATCTTGGTATTTCTATGACGTCACAATAATCTTTTTCTATGAGCAAGTAATAGCATTTTTCACGTTAGTACTTTTTAGTACTCACTTTGACAGCAGTTTTTCATAACGAGCTCGGGAATCGCCTTGCGCGTGTTTGTGAAGTGATAAAATGATAAAACTCTGTGAAAATGAAATGATAACTTTGTTTTCATTTCACAGTTTCACAGGTCTAAAATTGACCCCCTGAACTATTAATTAAAAGTGTAAATTAAAGGTGTAAATGTAAGTTTAAGTATTTAACATGCACAGAGTATTGCAAATGTGGTGAGCAATGTACGAGAAAAATGTGTATACAAATGATGTGCAAATATATGAAATTTTATTTTTTATATTTTTTTAACTAAAAATCAAAAATAATAGATTTTCTTTAGTCAATATCAATCAGGAAACTTCACAAAGCATCTTAATTGATATTATTTCCTTCGGTTTTAAGCAGCTAATGAGGAAGAGTGATAAGATGTGCTTTTGTGGGCGTGTCAATGGGCGAAAATTGTATACAATCCCTATACTGTTCGCTATCATGTGTGAAAATTTCATTACACTGGAAGAAGTGGTTCAGATTTTATCTTACTAAAACGAACTCCATATAAGTCAAAAAACAATAAACGCCCACAAAATAGGCGTGGTAGGAACTTTTTACAGCTTATATTCCAAACAAAAATATTTTAATAAGGTTATCTAAAGTAACATCCGAATTTGTATTAATTTTGAAGAATATATTACTTTTTTCAAAAAAGGGGCGTGGCAGTGGGCGGAAATTAATGATAATGGCTTCTCATCTTGTTTTTTATCATGTCTGATCATTTCATCGAAATCGGTTTAGTTTTTATGGAGATTTTTCTATTCTCCCATACAAATTATACTACTATTTGTCGGCCATTTTGGAAAATGGCGTCTAAAAAACCCCCTCCAGAAAACGGTGATGTCTACCCAAGTTTTTCTGACTCTCCTATGTGTACTTTAATCGATTCTGGTGGTTAGATAAATCAGTACGGAAATTTTTACGGGACTTCACTACAGGGACAGGAGTATAAAGCTAAATGATAGTGTTCTCTCTCAGGCCCAACAACAACATGCATATATGAATGGCATATCTGTTGAGACGGCGCGGCGTTCCATGAAGTGGTCGGCATGATTGAGAAATCAATCCACCTCAAATAATTCACATTGGGTGCATGCCTTATAATAGAAGGGGCCTTTGACAATGTCGAAAATTAAGCTATTCGACAAGCCCTAGACTCCATCAGCATCGATCCGATGCTATCAAACAGGATTGATTCCATGCTTCAAACTAGAATTGTGAATGCAGAAATGGACGGTAGCAAACTAAAAATCAGGACGTGTAGGGGTACGCCACAGGGAGGGGTCCTATCTCCTCTGCTCTGGCTTCTGGTCGTAGATAGGATCTTAGTTGAACTAGGTTTGGCCGGTGTCAGAGTCGTTGCGTATGCTGATGACATCGTGTTAATGGTCTGAGAAAAATTCGTTCCCACACTGTGCGACCTCCTACAAACCACTCTTGACAAGCTCAGTAATCGGGCCAGTAGCTGCGGACTTAATGTCAACCCTGTTAAGACAGAACTGGTTTGGTTTACGAGGAAACGTAACATCCCAAATATAAACCCTTCCACCATTAATGGGACAGCGCTCCATATCACTGGCACGCCTAACTATCTTATGCTACATTTCCACCTGACGCAAATCTGAGATTTAATAAGATTTAACTCAAATCTCCTTCAAATCTCGAAGATTTACCATACAAATTTATTTCGTAAATCTTGAAGATTAGAAATTAATCTTGTCAAATCTTCCTAGGACAAATAGTTTTACAAATCGAACTAACCTTTTCTTAAATAGTGCTGAACGATTCATTCGAGACTCGCATTCAGTTCTTCATTGTTTCACACGAATCAACATTCTGTCTCATTCGCACTTCATAAGAAAAATTGGAACGCCATTTGCATTTTTGAAGGTGCTGTCAAATTTAATCTTTTTTAAATCTTTTTGTGCGGTGGAAACACCAAAAAGATTTATTAAATCTAATCTGAGATAAGCCTTTGGTGGAGACATAGCATTAGTTTGGCTATCGATCGAAAACTAAACTGGAAAGAAAACATCAAAGAAAGAGAAAAGAAAGTTGCAATAGCTTTCTATACATGTAGTATAATTTTTGGCAGGAGATGGGGACCCAGCCTCAAAACCATTCATTGGATTTACACAGCCATTACAATGCCTATTCTTACGTATGCATGATTGGTTTGGAGGCCAGCCTCGGATAAGGCAACCAATCTTAAAACCATGACTACAATTCAGAGACTGGCGTGTATTGTCACGCCATTAGGACTACACCGACTGCAGCCCTAGAAACATTCCTTTCACTAGTCCCACTAGATATATTTACGAAAAATTTGGCGGCCAAAAGTACCCTACGACTCAAAGAGTGTACAAATTGGAAACGGGGCCACTGTGGACACAGAACCATAATGAACTACAGTGGCATAGACATTCAAACGGACTACATTTCACCGTACATAGATTTTAGCCCAGTTGTACTAACAGATTTCCCAACAAGAGAACTCTGGAAGGAAATCTGGTCTTAAACGCAAATCATGTTTCGGTTTTACGGACGGTTCCAAAACGGAAGCTGGGTTAGGGTCAGGCATCTTCTCAGTTAACCCACCCTTAAACAAATCAATAAAGTTCCCAAACTTTTGCAGTGTTTTCCAAGCGGAGGTGCTAGCAGTTTGCGAGGCTGCAATTTCACATGTGGATTGATAAATAAAAACATTGAAATCTTCATAACAGCCATTTCATAAATTGTCACAAAGTCAAATCTGGTTGATCGTTACCGTAGTGAATTGAGATTGCTCGGTGAATCAAACTCAGTCACCCTTCGATGGGCCCCGGGGCATAGTGACATTTATGGTAATGAAATGGCAGATGTACTGGCCAAAAACGGTTCATCACTTGAGCCGAGCCAATCTGTACCCTGGGTACTTAAGCCACTGGAACAGGAAAAAATTAGAATTCACCAGAGCTTCATCAAGGCCGCTAATGATAGATGGTCAGGAATTGACACGTATCGGGTTTCGAGGAATCTCTGGCCGGATATTTCTAAGAAAAAAATAAGGTATTTACTTAAGCTAAGCAGACCTCAACTGCCTCTCTTGGTTGGAATCCTAACGGGTCACAGCCCAATGGGAACCCACATGACCAGAATGGGCATCAGCTCATCTGATATATGTAGAGGGTGTCATGACGAAGAGGTGGAGGTGGGCTCATCCCACTTCCTCTGTGAATGCTCCAGCCCAGCCACAACTAGAAAATCAGTCCTCGAAGAATATTTTTTGGATGAACTGGGCGCCATCTCATTTTTGCCACTAAAAAGCATCCTAAAATTCATTCAGAATTCAGGATGGTTCAGGGAGACACCTCCTTTCTAAAACTTCCACTACCTCCCTCCCCTTACCCTTTCTTTACCTATATCTCACATATATCCTGGGGAGCACAATGGATCCATTGAGATCCGAGTGAGGTGATGTGGTGGCCCACCCCTTCTAACCTAACCTTAACGAAATAATTGATAGTAAATTTAAGCTAACATTGCAAAGGTAGAGATAGGTCAAAAGATATAAAACAAGTTAGGTGCGCAACAAATCATTCACTTTTTTATAAGATGAACAATGACTTTTTGGCACAATAAGGTATAATCATGAGCATAATTAAGTAAAAGAAACAAACAAAATTGTCACAACTCAATTTGTTTATTCAAAAGTGTCGGAACTCAAAAAAATTCATTGTGTTCTTAACGAAAAAATCACCAAATATTCCATATCTCAAAAATATTGATTTTAATTGTTAAAAATGGGAAATAAATTCTTGATATCTTGTGTAGGTTGTTAATAGCCTAACTCCTCTTGCTTAAATTGCTTATTTCTCAGTTTTACGTTTCCTACTTTCGCAGAACGGTTTTTTGCCTCTACTAAAAAACTAAGATATTTGAGTTGTGATACTTTTGCACTACTTGTGCGATATACGTCGCACACCCAAAGTTGCACATTTGAAATTTTCAGACATGAAAATGTATTGCATTACAAAAATTCACCTTACCTAGGTACTAACAACTGCACGATTGCAGCAAATTTATATAATCTCGTAATATGTTTGTTTATGTCCAACATGCCTATGTATATAAAGCAGTTGTATTGTTCAAACTATGTATACCTACTTAGATCATAAGAAAAACGAACAAACATTCGAGTTTTATACCGTAGTAGTTTTAGTAATTTTCAATTTTATCAAAAACTAGAAGACAGAATCATCTTGTTTTCAGCAGAGCAACGAATTTCAGAAAAAAAGATGTATTATTTTACAGTATTGAGAAATTACACTTTAAACCTGTTTTTTCGCAAATTTTGAGATTAAAATTGTTTTTTTCAAAAACCATCCTACATATTTCACTTGATTCAAAAACCAGCTAATAGAACAGAGTATTGGCTTTAAAAAAAGTCCACTATTCTATTTTGACTTGTAATCTATTACTGGAATATTTTCATAATGTAGGTACCCAAATAAAAAAAAAATAAAATCACTTAATACCCAAAAAAAAAAATACTTTTTTCCCCACTGTTTCACTGAAATTGGTTAGTTTCCTTTTTTCCCTGCTGTTTCACTTTAATTATACTCAGATAACTAGTACCAAGTATTTAAATCACCTTAACTAAAACTTTTTATTTCAACAGCAAATTCTGAAACACCCTTTGAAATTTTGTTTGAAACTCATCACTTTCATAACTTTGGAAATTTCCTTCAAGATAAAAAAATTGTGGTGATATCTCCATTCGTTTCCGAGTTATATATATGTTATTTTTTAACCTGTACGTCGTATGCGCTAGTATCTTTTTCCTTAAACCTGAAGTAATACTATTTTTAGATTTATATATACAATGTTTATATACAATGGTTAAATACCAAATTGTTGCTGTAATTTGCATAGGAATTTTTTTTTGTACGCACTTTTTATGTGCTCAAGAAACATCCCCAGTGTGTACTTTAATAAGGTCTCGGAAATCTACACTGACCAGATTCAAACCAAATCTCTCGATTTTGTAATTTGAATTTTAAGTGAAGCACAATTTTAAAAATATCCTGTACCGATAACATAATTTTAACACACACCAGATAACTTGAGCTGGTAATCTTGGATTAAAAAAAAAATTAAGCAAAGTGAATAACAAATAAAATATCGTTTAGGGTTCTCATATTTAACTCACCACTTGTATAAAAGATGATTGTACAAGTCAATGACGAATAAAAATTTGCTATTCGCTTTTTTAAAACATAAAATTTTTCTTCTCTAAACAAGAAAGTAAAATCGCAAATTGCTTCATGATCATGATGGTGCCAAGAGCTGTGTTGCTACACAGTTAATTTAATACTTTCTCACTTACACAATATGTATTTAAACTATAAACGGGATGCTTTTAAGAATTATATGTACCTATGTATGTAGTACATTAGCACTTTGAACACAAATTAATGGTACACGGAATGAATGTCTTGTTCTGAGTGACAATTTTGTGTCAGCGAAAAGAGATGCGATTCGTTTTGTTTGAATTAAATAATTGAGAATAAATAATTGAGACTATTTAATAATATTTGAAAGGCTTTGTCACATAGTTGCATTTTGTCTATCATATATTAGATATGATACGTCAATCTTCAATGTGATAAAATTGATATTATGTTTTAGGTACAACAAGTTATAAGATCTCAAGTTATTTATTATTTTTTTCCGTTTTTCCGCACACTTGAATTTTTTATTTTTTATAGGTACAGGCACAAAAGTAATAATTAAACTTCGGTCAAACGATGAAGACAAACTAAACCTGACTGGACTGAAAAGTGAAGGACAGCAGTGGCGCACTGGGAAGACGAAATCGAAGATCATAGAGGTATACACGAAAAGATGGCAAAACAAAAAGGAAGCTCAAGTATGGAATATATCGGACTTTTTTTCAGCGCTGCTGTTGTGCCAGGGATAAACCTTTATTTGGTTCTTTTTCGTCTTAAGAAATATGAAAAAGTGTAGGTATGCAAAAAATATTAAAGGTATTTACACAACAGCGTAAAGTCATCGTAAACGTAGTAAAGTCTTAAACCTCGTAAACCTTCCACAATGTGTATGAAGAATTAGGCAGATTAACAGCCTTTCTTGATTTACTACGACTTTACGCCGTTGAATGAATTCCCTTATTTTATCTAATGGGTCCGTTCGTTTACTTCCTAAATAATTTTGTATTTCCTTATTTATTATTTTATGAAATGGTTCTCTTAAAATTTGTCTGCCAAATAGAAATACCTAGGTATTTTAACGGAGAAAATATATAAAATATAGTAATAGTTATGTAGATAAATAGTTAAAAACCTATTAAAGTAAGAAAGTTAAGTTTTATTTTTAAGTTAACTGTAAAGAGTAGAGGAGGGTGGATTTGTGTAAATAATTTTTCCGAAAAGCCATTTGCCTTTATAATAAATCAAAGGACAATCGGCAAAAATGTATGGAAGGTGGTCTAGGCACCTATAATAACGAGACGTTATGTCGTTGGAAAGATATTTGTATTTATAGTCACTATGGCAGCGCATTTCAAATCACTGTGTGAAAAAAGTTATTCGCTAACCAAGATTTTGCTTTGGTGCAGTATGGAAAAATGTATAGAAACTGGTCATTCACATGAGAGCGACAGACGAATAAATCATCGCGAATTGCAATCTGATTATTACGAACTGTCAGACTCTATTCGGATTCTCATACCATCCATATTCCAACGAATGAATTGTTCACGCGAGTTAGCACAGCCTATAAAATTTTGGATGTTTAAGATATATGTAAATTTAAGGAATAATAAAGATACACGTTGTACACGTTACCAATGCCAAACACATTAAAGAAGGATGTAAATAAAAGGCGTTTTCCTTTGGAGGTGGTGAAGTACTTGCAAGTACTTTGCTAGCTTTTTTCAATGGAACACGTCAAACTGCTTTCCCATGTAAAATGTATCTACTCGCACATGAGAGCATGTGCAGTTGGTAGTACTAGATTATGGTTTTCATCTACATACTCATAAGTACTTTCCCACCTCCAAAGGAAAACGGCTAAAGAAAAGCATATGGTCAAGTACACACAAGTATGATAATCCCTTAATTGTATATTCAGTTTAATATACACTAGTCAACAATATTAAAGGAACAATTTTTTTTTCAATTTTTGTTAGCGTTTTTTGAAGAGCTGTATCTTTGTGACGAGTGGTCGTATTGAGTTGAAATAAAAAGCATTTTACAGTTTTATGTTTTTTGTTTCGAGATTTGTTTGCAAACAAATTTTTTTGAAGTACCGTTATTGCGTTATTGCAAAAAATGAGACGAGACATCAAAATTATTTTGTTTTTATTTTTTTTTGAAGGTCCTCATTTCTATGGATATTTTTTGGAGTCAATTAAATGTCATGATCAGATACCTTGTTTATTCAGCTTCAATTCACTTTTTTGTTGTTTTCGTACGATTTTTTTTGACATGGTTTATCTGACTTTGAATGAAAAAAGATACTTTTAGCCTTGATTACCAATATCTCAGCAAATAATGACGTTATAAAAAATTCAAAGACAGTTTTGGAAATTTGAAAAAGCGTTTTACAAGATTTTTTTATGATTTTGTAGAAATTATTTTTTTTTACCGTTCACCGTTAGTTTAAAAAAAGTACTAAAAACCGACGTTTTGTGGTCTTTTCGTAAATCTTTTTTTTTCGTTGCAAATATTGATTGCATGGCTTGCGTTGGTATGCAAATTTATAGACTTTTAAATCATCAATATTCTTGTAAATTTTCAAATTGATTCATCGAACCGTTTTTCCTCACCAAAACTTCAAAATCTTACAAACCAGGTAAAGGAACGAATTGTGGTGTTCCTAAACAATGCGAAGTTGTCATCAAAATGACAAGAAAACCGCAATTCCAGTGGATTTTTTTCATAGTTTTGCATTAGTTAGATACTTTTTTGAATTAAAATGAAATAAAAAGTACATTAAACAAAAAAATAAAAAAAATTAATTTAAAAAAAATTTCAAACAAAAAAACTTGATTTTTAAAAAAAAATTTTTTTTTTTTTGAAAAATGTAATTTTTTTTTCATTTCCATTCAAAAAGTATCTAACTAATGCAAAACTGTGAAAAAAATCCACTGGAATTGCGGCTTTCTTGTCATTTTGATGACAACTTCGCATTGTTTAGGAACACCACAATTCGTTCCTTTACCTGGTTTGGAACACCACAATTTGTTCCCTTAACTGGTTTGTAAGACTTTGAAGTTTTGGTGAGGAAAAACGGTTCGATGAATCAATTTGAAAATTTACAAAAATATTGATGATTTAAAAGTCTATAAATTTGCATACCAACGCAAGCCATGCAATCAATATTTGCAACGAAAAAAAAAAGATTTACGAAAAGACCACAAAACGTCGATTTTTAGTACTTTTTTTAAACTAACGGTGAACGGTAAAAAAAAAATAATTTCTACAAAATCATAAAAAAATCTTGTAAAACGCTTTTTCAAATTTCCAAAACTGTCTTTGAATTTTTTACAACGTCATTATTTGCTGAGATATTGGTAATCAAGGCTAAAAGTATCTTTTTTCATTCAAAGTCAGATAAACCATGTCAAAAAAAATCGTACGAAAACAACAAAAAAAACTGAATTGAAGCTGAATAAACAAGGTATCTGATCATGACATTTAATTGACTCAAAAAAATTTATCTATAGAAATGAGGACCTTCAAAAAAAATAAAAACAAAATAATTTTGTTGTCTCGTCTCATTTTCTGCAATAACGCAATAACGGTACTTCAAAAAAATTTGTTTGCAAACAAATCTCGAAACAAAAAACATATACCTAGCTGTAAAATGCTTTTTATTTCAACTCAATACGACCACTCGTCACAAAGATACAGCTCTTCAAAAAACGCTAACAAAAATTGAAAAAAAATTTGTTCCTTTAATATTGTTGACTAGTGTATAAGAAATGATAAGAATATATATGTTCCGTTTAGAAAGTAAGAAAGGATACCTAAGTATAAATATCACTGAAGTAACCGAAATGTGGCACTTCAGATTCAGGATTGTGGGTGTGTAGTTTGTAGTCAAGATTATTAATAAAGGTTCTTTTAAAAAAAATATTAAAACTTTGTTTTATTATTAATTGTCAATCTTGCCAGGAGTTACATAAACTGTTTAGCTTCTCGGAGCCCAACTAGAAGGAAGACCTTAGGACTTACATACTAAGATAAAATTAATAACTCACATAGTGGGATACAACAAATAATTTCACAAACCAATATCGTGATTCAGTAGGACTGACTGAAATAATTATTAAATTGGAAAAAGTGAAATAAAAGTGCAATAAAGGATAAAATAATTCAGTGATCTTAAAAATGATTAGCTACAACAAAATAATTATCAACTATTATTATTGATTGAGGATCAATCTTAATTCAACTAGTAATTAACACAAAATTCAGTGCACAAACCTAGCATAGCAGAAGCTCCGAATAAAATTAATTCAGTTCCTTAATATAATAATGGATGATCAAAATAAATTCAAAATGAAGTCTCAACAGCAGCAGAATTATCAGCTAAACTCGAAGCTCTAAAAATTCAAAACTTTTAACTACAAAATGCGTTCATTCAACAAAAAAAGTTGAATAACGATTTATTATACCTATTTATTTTATGCTAATCAGGAAATGCTTCACATTTTAGAAGAATCAATGTGAGTGGACGAACAAAATCAGCTATAGAATAAAAAACAACGGAGGTAAACGAAGCTGCCACACGCACATTCATCGCAGGTATATCAGATCGCTTCATACAAGGATCGCTATACAATGCTCATCATCTTGTGTTAGAAAGTGCATTGCCGCCGCAAGACGCATTGAACATGATGCCACGAACCAAGGATTGGCTTAAAATAGAATAAATCCTGAGTCATCAAAACGTCACGAACGACAAGATTTCATAAATAAAAGATATTATTTTGAATAACTTAAAAACACTTATTTTATTTATTTATTTATTGTTCAATAATCAGGGAAGAAACAATTGATACGATGGGAGCAACAATCCATTCCGAAGCGATAATCGTCAATCGTAGCGATACGTCATTCATCATAGAATCAGCGGCCGAACTACAATCAACCGAATCAACAATCACAACAAGAAAAGCGAGAACGACAGTCTAGTGGGAGCTTCCAGAATCAAAAGCAACAAAGAGTGAATAATAGTCAATGTCATTGTATTTGTTATTTTATAATTATTGTTTTTAATTTTATTTTGTAAAGTGTATGTCTTAAGTTATTGGTTGCTTAAAAAATATAGCAACCCACAATTATATAATATGTAGATATTAAGTGTGATTCAAGTGAAACTATAAACATTAATCCGGTAAAAATGCGAACTATGCACGGCTTCTCTGCGTCTGTCATAGATTCAAAAAAAGAAATTAAATTAATGAAAAAGGAATTTACGTTTTATCAATTAAAAAATATCGAAACATTCGACATGATTCTGGGCCTAGAAGATTTGAGGAAATTAAATGCAGAAATTGACTTAATTAACGTGACTTTAATCACCCTGTGTAGTAAGGAGCCAGTTGATCACAAATGCAATTATATAATACAAGAAAATATAGAAGATAGATATAAAGAAAAAATGTAGTACCTCGTGGCATGATGGTTATAGCCGTTCCACACTATCCCATTGAGTATTAATACATGTCAAAAAAGTGTGAAGAAAGTCATGTATAATAGTGTGGAAGCAAAATATGAAATTTCATCACACACAACTTGACGTCGCATCCTACACGATTTGACATGTGTTTATACCTGAAAATATTTAAGATCGGTTCTAAAACCATCACACATTCTATCCCACTTGGGCGTTTGAGGTTATGGTGAAACTGATTTATTTTGATGCAAGTGTGGAAGCAAAATATGAAAATCATTTTCATCACACAAATTTGGCAGTCGTATGAAATTCTTTCCCACTTTATTCTGACATGTGTTAATACTTTGTGGGATAGTGTAGAGGCCCTTTTAGTGCATAGGACTCAGTCGATCTCGATCTGTGAAGGTGTGCATACGTTTTCGGCTTTCACAGTGATTTCAAATAAATTCGGAGTGTTTAATTCAAAGTAAACTTTAGCCAATCTATTTTTCAATAGTGCAATAGCACAAAGGAAGAGGTGGCGGACCGTTAACCCAAGGGTCACGGGTTCGAATCCCAGCCGGGCATCAAAATTTTATCTGCTTTCTTACATAACAGAGAGGTAGAAAACATTATAGGGACAACAAGGAGATGGAAAAGCAGAAAAGTGCGGGGGCACCGAAAGGTGGCCCTGCAACTAGATCCAAAGGTCCAGCGGTACCAGTTGCGGGTACATCAAAAGGTGTCACAGCAACGGCATCAGCAACCACGACATCAACAGTAACGGCGACATCAGCCGATACTCCCGCAAAGAGAAGGAGGAAGATAAGATGTGCGCCGAATTTGGTGAAGCGGCACTCAACCGCCACTCCAGCAGAGCTGTCAGCTGGGGGGGGAGGGGCGTCGACTACAGCCATAGGAACAGCAGCATCAAACATGGATCGGCAACTCAACTCTTCGCGCTCCGACGAAGAGATTGAATATATGTCAGAAGGGGGAGAGGGACTGTGTACTACAGGAGAAAGTAACATCCTCGATCCCTCCACACCAGAGGCGTCCTCGGAAGAAGATGATGAGGCGCAAAAGAATAATGAGGACGAAGAGCAGGCCATCAGCCAGCAGATCGCCGCAATTCAAGGGGAGATGGAACGCTTGAATGCCATACTTACGCCCCTGATCATGAAGTTGAAAGCAAAACAAGAAGCTCGTCGCGAAAAAGAAAAAGCAGAAGAAAGCAGCTCAGGCGCCACAGAAAGGGGCACCCCAACATGAAGTGCAGCTAGCAGCACAGAAGCCAAAGCTGAATATCCAGCAGCAGCAGCAACAAGAACAGCTGCCACAGCAACAAACCAAGCAGCAGCCCAACGAAAAGCTGCCAGTAAAACAGCCACAGCAGCAGCCAATGCCCAAGGAACAGAGGCAACAAAAAAATACAGCAGCAGAGCCAACAGCAGCAGACTCAACAGCAGCAGCACCAGCAGCAAAAACAACAGGAGCGGAGGACACAGCAGCAGAAAGAACACCAGCAGCAGTCACAGCTGCCCCAAAATAAGAAAGAAAAGGTGCCGCCCATCAACACATATAAAATGGACCTACAAGAGACCATAGACCTGTGAAGTCGGCCATAGGCCAACATTTTATATTAAAAGATTAAGTAAGGATAGGCATGCTATCCACTGCTCCACAGTGGCGCAGCACAAAATAATAAAAGACGTATTAAAACAATCCACAACTGAGTTCTTCAGTTTTACCCCCAAAGTGGATAAATGTCAAACGGTCCTCTGGAAGGGCATAGATTCCGCGCCCCTTATTTTGCTATAAGAACAATGAAACAGCTTGCAGATGACGTTCAAAATGAATTTCCTGTGGCTTCATCTATTCTTAAGAATGACTTTTGTGTTGACGATGTTTTGTCTGGTACACATAATCTAGAAGAGGCAATAAACGCACAAAGAGAACTTTCACTTGCCTTAAGTTCAGCCGGTCTTAGCTTACGAAAATGGACATACAATTGTATTTAATTCCTGGACCACATTCCAAAGGCATACCGGTACAATGAAGATTTTCTACAGTTCGAAAATACAAGCGCTAAACGCTTGGAATCCAATGGAATGCTAAGTTGGATTCTTTTAATTTTTTTTTTCTAATTTTGAAGACAGTAGACAGAGACCATCAAATGAATAAACGAGCCGTTTTATCAGTTATTGCTCGACTATTCGACCCGGCAGGTTGGCTCGCACCAGTTATAGTTTCTGCAAAAATCATTATGCAACAAATATGGCGGGATGGGGCGTCTTGGGACACCCCGCTTGTGCCTCTCACGTGTCAACGCTGGAAGACATTCTTTGACTCCTTAACCAATTCAAATTCCTCGTTGGGTGCAATTTGCACCTTTTTATAAAACTCAGATACATGGTTTCTGTGATGCCTCTGAGCAAGCGTATGCTGCTGCTTTATATCTCCGAGTTTAACATGGTTCCGATAGCTGGTTGACAAATCTTTTATGTGCTAAGAGTAAAGTCTCTCCAGTAAAGCAAATTGCTTTGCCCAGACTTGAGCTGTGTGGTGCAGTGCTTTTAGAAAAACTAATTAATAGTATTCTTCCGCAGTTACAAATTTCTGACTATGAGCTTTTCCTTTGGTCAGACAGTTCCATTGTTTTGGCTTGGCTCGACAAACCACCACATACGTGGAAGACATTTATAGGCAATCGAGTCTCTAAAATTCAATCTTATATACCAAGAAGTAAGTGGCATCACGTACGTTCCGCGGACAACCCCGCAGATCTGGCAACCCGTGGTCTGAATCCCACGGATATCAAAGTGAGCAGTTTGTGGTGGAATGGCCCACAATGGCTTCAATTACCTCAATCTTTGTGGCCTCAACCCCTTTTTCAAAGCCCAAATGAAGAATTTTTAGAACCAAGGATAGTCAAAACAAATCTAAAGATATTTTGTCCAGGATTTTAAAACATAATCAAAAGGTTTTCAAATTGGTCAAAGGCCCTTCGTGTAGTTTCATATGTCCAACGCTTAATGTATAATTCGTGCAAGAAATACAAGAACAAATACAAATTTCATCGGCATATTATTTCTCACGAAGAGATTTCTCGAACTAAATTATTGATTATTAGACAAACTCAGTCTTTCTTTTACGAAAAGGAATACTCGTCTTTAGAGAAAAAAGTTCAGATATCAACAAAAAGTTCTATTTTATGTCTCAATCCAATGATGGATGCCAATGGAATCATGCGCGTCAATGGACGATTAGCTTGTTCAACTCTTGCTTATAATGAAAAGTTTCCAATGATCTTACCGTATTCAGCTCACATCTCTACTCTTATGGTGGATTTTATCATAATCTTTCCATGCACGGAGAGAATCAACTTGTCATACGAATGGTGCGGTGTGAATTTTGGATACCTAAAATCAAGAACCTAGTGAAAAGATGCATTCGGCAGTGCAAAGTATGTACCATACATAAAAGACAACTCCAGACTCAGATTATGGCGGCCCTACCACCTGAGAGAACTACCGTTACCATTTACCCACACAGGCCTAGATTTTGCTGGCCCTTTTTCTATTAAAAGTTTCGGCGGTAGGAATTATAAGCTTTCAAAAGGATATGCGTGTGTTTTTGTATGTTTCGCAATAAAGGCAATCCATTTGGAAGCGATAAGTGACTTGTCAACATTTTATGGCTGCTCTGAATAGATTTATTGCTAGACGTGGGGTACCCAAGGTCCTCTACTCTGATAATGGAACAAATTTAGTAGGCGCAAGTCGAGTAATTTCCAATGAATTTAAAGCTTTTCTTAAAACATTTCCTTCAAAGGTTGCTGAGCGATACAAGGATCTATGTCTTGAATGGAAATTTATACCACCTGGTGCCCCACATATGGGTAGTCTTTGGGAAGCTGCTGTGAAAAGCTTCAAACTGCACTTTCGAAAGATCACCGGAGATCACAAATTTACCTTTGAAGAGTTTTCGACTCTTCTTTCTCGAATTGAGGCTTGCTTGAACTCTAGGCCCATATCTCCAATTTCAGAAAACTCTACGGATATTCTTCCTCTAACACCCGGACATCCCCCCCATGGTTTTCACCTTGATGTGGTGGGGGGGGGGGGCTTACGTTCGATCCTCCAGCAACCCAGTTGCAGGATCGAACAACCAAGAAAACCAAACAGAGATGTCTATCGATCAGCATATTATGAATATGGATAAAGTTAATGATGAAGTTAAAACTCGAACGGGGATATACGTTCAAGTGTCGGCAGAACTCACGGCTGCTGGCGAGGGCTTGGTTTCGAAAGAAGCTAAGTCGCCAGTGACACTACAAAACGAACAAAATATAAAACAAACAACAACAACAACAACAACAACGACAACAACAACAATCAAAGAAGCAGAAGATTGCGGTTCTGCCTGTAGCAGCGGTAGTGCCCGTAAGATCCATAAGGTGTTTTCTGAGTACCTTATGGATTTTGCTGACTCTGAGGACGGTGCTGTTAGAACTGACGATGGAGAGATGGCGTCTGATGAGGAAAACCGTATCCTCAATGACGACGATTATCAATCCTTCGCCAGTTCGGACAGCTCGGACGCAGACGTCACTGTGGCTGAGAACCCTGCAAAAGGTGAGAGTCAGATGCCCCCTCAAGGCGAATCTGTGGCGAAAATACTGGCGCTGCCAGATGCCAAGACTACCTCGACTCCCTATGAACAATCTGGTGCAAGTAAACCAACCGAAGTCTGCGAGGATGGCCCAGGGTCATCCAAGACCATGATGGCTGCCTTCTCCGAAGGTCGATGCCCGTCAAATGATGGGCCAAAACCGACCCAGGAAATAAAGGCGCATCCACACAAGCAGAATAAGGTTGGGGATCTGAATCCAGATCTCAAAAGGATAGAGAATGCCAAGAGGGCCGTACGCAGGTATGGCAAGGGTGACACAAAGTTGCTTAGTCTTAGGGACTGGAAGCGCTTGAGCTGGGCTCAAAAACTTCTTGCCAAGACGGGCACTAAAAGCGTCGATTCCAAGGTGAACGACAAGAGAAGATCCAAAGACAAATCCAATGAAGGCGCCTCTTCTTCGAAATTGGCTGGCAGTAGCCCTAAAGTGAGACCGATTAGTGGTCCTAAACACTCGAGGGTTGAGCAAACTGGCAGTCAAGGAAAGAGAATGAGGCACAATGACTCAACGCCCCCTCCACCGTCAGCCAATAAGAAGCACAAGTCGACACATAGCGCTGGCGCAGGCACGCTAGCAGACGTTGTTGCACAAAGCCTTCAGGTGGCCGTCATAAACGAGGGGAGCCCAGAAAAGCTCTTGACCAACGAGCAGTGGGCTCAGGTGGAAGTAAGGATCCTGGAGTTCATCAACACTGAGATTCTTTCTTCTACCGATTTTGTGCTGAAATTCGGGCCGTTATCGACTGTTAAGGGCTTCAAAATTTTAACATGTAGGGAGGAACCCACTCTAAAATGGCTCCAGTCAAAAATAGACGAAATAAAAGACCTGCTTGAGGGGGTAACATTGAAAGTTGCCTCTAAAAGCAACCTCCCTACCAGACATAAAGTCCGCATTAACGTGCCGGGCCCGCTCATCTCTAAGGAACTCTTGGAAAACCTCCTCCGGGGTCAGAACTCGAACTTCCCTAGTGGTGATTGGAAGGTTCTGGAAATGGAAGCTCCCTCCAAAACTGGCCAGGAAGCCATTGTCATGCTGAATCATGACACAATGGCAATGCTTCCATCCAGAGGTTTTAAATTGATGGTGGGCATAAATGAGGTTAGGGTGCGTCCGCTTACGGCAGCCAACCTACATAACAAAAATAAGAGTAAAAATGATGAAGGTGCTACAATTAAACATCCAGCACAGTAAGTTGGCCTCGGCCACCTTAACCTCATTTTTGTCAAAAGATGATATTGATATCGCCCTTATTCAGGAGCCCTAGATCAACAGCGGCAGGATCTGCGGACTCAGGTCCAAGGATTATATCCTCTACTTTCATAAAGAGCCAACAGAAGGTAACTATCGGACATGTATAGTGGCGAAAAAATGTTTAAATCTTTTCCTCTTATCTTCCCATAGTAGTGCAGACATGACGACGGTGAAGTGCGAAAGAAAGGGGGCCCCGCCCCTGATCTTAGGATCCGTCTACATGCCAGGTGACTCACCGGGGCCACCGCCGTCAACCGCTTTTGATGACCTCGTTACAACAACAGGTAAGAACGGTTGGGACTTCCTAGTTGGCTGTGACGCAAACGCTCATCATCTACAATGGGGGAGTACGGACACAAATAAAAGAGGTGAGTCACTTTTTGAATTTATCATTAAGGAAAACTTGTTGATTTTAAATAAAGGTAACGAACCAACCTTCGTTACTAGAAACAGAAGAGAGGTGCTTGATGTGACACTTTCTACTAACTCCGACTCGATCGCAGTTAGTAACTGGAAGGTCGCAAGTAATGTTACATTCTCAGACCATAGAATGATAATATTCAAAATAGAGCATACAATTGAAACTCCGAAACCCTATAGAAATTCCAGAAAAACAAACTGGGAAGCCTTCAATACAAGACTGGCCTCATCTTTGGGTCGTTATGAAAATCAACCACTGACAAATTACTCGCTGATTGAAAAGCATGTTAGTGAACTAACGTCAGCCATTATTAATGCTTTTGAAAGTTCTTGCCCCATAACCAAAGGAAAAGGCAAACTCAACCCCGTATGGTGGTCAAAAGAGCTGTCAGTCCTCAGAAAAATCTCAAGGAGGCTGTTCAACAGAGCGAAGCGTAGTAATGAACCAGCTGACTGGGATCTCTTCAAGATCAGTAAAAACATGTATAGAAATCGAACAACCTATGCAAAAAGAGCAGCCTGGCAATCATTTTGCACAGACATTGAGTCAACAAATGAAACTGCCAGGCTCAGGAAAGTAATGTCTAAGGTTCACATCCCTCCAGGCTTTTTAAAAAGACCTGATGAAACCTGGATGGACTCCTGCTCCGAAACTTTAGAGTCACTTTTGAGCACTCACTTCCCAGGATGTACTATCGATACACCTTCTGTGGACAGAGGCCCCAACATAAGTGAAATCTCTAACATAGGTACCCAAATAGTAGATAGTAGAAAGGTGGCTTGGGCCATTGACTCCTTCTCAGCATACAAGTCTCCAGGGCCTGATGGAATAATTCCAATTATGCTCCAAAGCTCTAAAGACATAATTGTTCCAATTCTAGTGGACATATTTAGGGGTTGTCTTAACATCACCTATATTCCCTCTAGTTGGAGAGAAGTCAACGTCATTTTCATACCGACAGCTGGCAAGCCCACCCACACCAAACCGAAAGACTTCAGGCCTATAAGCCTCTCCTCTTTTCTTCTCAAGACCTTGGAAAGGCTAATTGAAACTAATATTCGCCTTAAACTGAATGATGGCGTGCTCTCGCAGGCCCAGCATGCATACATGAAGGGCAAGTCTGTTGAGACGGCGCTTCATGAAGTGGTTGGCACAATCGAAAAATCAATTCATTTCAAGGAATTTGCTCTAGTAGCATTCCTCGACATAGAAGGGGCCTTTAATAATGTCGACAACAGTGCAATTCGACAAGCCCTAAACTCTATCGGTATTGATCCGATACTGATAAAGTGGATTGACTCCATGCTCCAAACAAGACTTATTAATGTGGAAATGGGCAATAGCAAGTTAAAAGTAAGGACGTGTAGGGGTACTCCATAGGGTGGAGTCTTATCTCCTCTGCTTTGGCTTCTTGTTGTCAACCAGATTTTATTAAAACTAAATCTGAGTGGTATCAAGGCCGTGGCATATGCCGATGACATTGTGTTAATGGCCTCAGAAAAATTTGCCCCTACCCTGTGCGAGCTCCTACAAACGGCCCTTAACAAGCTCAGTGATTGGGCCAGCAGCTGCGGACTTAGCGTTACCCCACAAAAGACAGAACTGGTTTTGTTTACGAGGAAACGTAATAATCCGAGCATAGTCCCGCCAACCATTGACGGAATTCCGTTACAGGTTTCGGGTACAGCCAAATATCTTGGCGTTGTTCTTGATCGTAAACTAAACTGGAAAGAAAATATTAAAGAAATAGAGAAAAAAGCCTCAATAGCTTTCTATACTTGCAGTAGAATTTTTGGTAAAAGATGGGGTCCCAGCCCCAGAACCATTCATTGGATGTACACAGCCATTATAAGGCCAATTCTTACGTACGCATGTATGGTCTGGTGGCCAGCCAGTGGTCATGACAGATATCCCAACAAGGGAATTCTGGAATGAAAACAGGGTCATTAATGCAAATCATGTTTCGGTGTTTACTGACGGTTCTAAAACAAAAGAGGGGGTAGGGTCAGGTATCTACCCGGTAAACCCACCTATCAACAGATCAATGAAGCTTCCAAACTTTTGCAGTGTATTCCAAGCGGAGGTGCTTGCAGTTTGCGAAGTATCTAATCTCTTATGAAGTAGTCAATAGTAATATCGACATCTTCATAGATAGCCAGGCGGCCGTTAGGGCCATTTCTTCAATCACTGTAAAGTCCAAACTGGTGGATCGTTGTCGGATTGAGCTTAGATCTCTAGGCACAACGAACACTGTTACCCTAAAATGGGTCCCAGGACATCGTGATATTATGGGGAATGAAATGGCAAATGAACTGGCCAAAAACGGATCATCTCTCGATCCGAGCCAGGTCGAATCCTCTATACTTGTGCCACTGGAGCAGGTAAAAAGTGAAATTCACAAGAATTTCCTCGAAGCTGCAGACGTCAGATGGTCATCAATTGACACTTGTCGGGTTTCAAGAAATTTATGGCCGAATATTTTGAAGAAAAGAACTGAATATTTACTTAAGATAAGCAGACCTCAACTATCGCTCCTAGTTGGAATCCTAACGGGACACAACTCAATTGGAACCCACATGAGGCCATTCTCCTCATGTGGGTTCCAATTGAGTTGTGCATTATTGCATTAGCCCATCGGAATTATGTAGAGGGTGTCAAGATGAAGAGGCGGAAGAGGGCTCATCCCATTTCCTTTGCGAATGCCCCAGCTTAGCTAGAACTAGAAAAAAAGCCCTCGGAGAATATTTTTTCGACGAAATGGGCGACATCTCTTCCTTGCCACTAAAGAATATCCTGAAATTCATTCAGAATTCAGGATGGTTCAGGGAGGCATCCCACACCTAAACTATCCCCGATCACCCACCTTCCTCATACCTACCTACCTTAATCCTGGGGAACGCAATGGATCCACGGAGATCCGAGTGAGATGATGCGGCTTGCCGTATCATCACCCCCTCTAACCTAACCTAACCTAACACCCGGACATTTCCTAAAGGGTGGCCCTCTTCTGTCTCTTCCTGAACCCGACCTTTGCTTAACGTCTCTAAGTTATATAAATCGTTGGGAGAAGTTAAGGTTACTTCACCAAAGGTTCTGTGTGCGGTGGAAACATGAATATCTTAAGGAGCTACAGAAACGTTACAAATGGAAATTTCCGCAAAGAGATGTACAGATCAATGACTTAGTAGTTATATGTGACGAGAGACTCCCCCCAAATGAGTGGCGATTAGGTCGTATTTCAAATGTCCATCCGGGTCCCGACGGGAGAGTTCGTGTGGCGGATGTCAGAACTCAACAGGGTACTCTGACAAGACCTATTGTAAAACTTGTTGTTCTGACATCTGATTAAAAAAAAAAAAAATCTAAAGTATATGTATATGTACATATATAATCGTTAAAAGATGTGAAGGTACGGCGTATGAGCAATTTTGTTTGAATTTTTGTTGTGTACATAATACTAATAAGGAGGTAGATGAGTAACTTTCCTCTTATTTTTTGATCTTAAGAAATTCTATTTTTTTTTTTTTTTCTTATCTGAATGCACTGATTGTAAATGAGAACTTCATTGATTTGTTACCACAAATTCAAAACTATAATTTCAATTTTGCAGTTATTAGTTTATTAAATTTAAAATGATTTTTTTGCTATGATAAATATTTAAATCGTTTCCTCTAGTAACAATTCCTTCCCAAACGGAGTGAGTGGATCCCCTCCAAAAACAATGGTTCCCAAATGTGTATTTTATAATTATTGGATTGGCAACTCTGGTCGTTTCAACAAGATGTCAGATTTGTTGCGCTGAAAGTTATTTCTAATATTATTCGTTTTAAACAATTTAATTTAATTCATCAATTGCTTCTAAAGATATAAATTAAGCATATAAAGTTGAGCAAAATCAAGTTGCAGTTGTTTTGTGATAAAAATAACTTGATATATTGAGTCAACTTTGTTCGCTGATTCCTAACCTTAAATTTACTTCACACGTTGCCATATGGATACCGGGAGTACACCTAAGAACCCAGTAAAAAGGTTTAGAGAAGCGGAGTCTCCGGAACTTTTCAACTGTATTCGCCCAATGATTCCACCTGGAACAGAAAAAGCAGGAGATATGCCTCCAGAAGTTTTCGCTAGTATGATAAGCGCTATAATGTCATTAAAGGTCTAAAGTCTAATCACCCGCCAAGAACACGAGGAGCTGCAAAATCAAGTTAAATCTATACATACAGAATGTGAGCAGATGAAACTTACAATGAAGTCCCAAGTGAATGACATCAATGTCGAAATAAGTCAAATAAAAGAAATTGTGCAGAGAAATGACCTTATTTTTAAAGGCCTTCCATCGGTGACCAGAGGCAACGAAAGCGATGCTATCAAAGAGTTTTGCGTCAAGAACTTAGATATCGTTAATGACATGCAAATAGTTAGAGCTTTTGCTTTGAAATCAGTTCCCGGCAAACCAATTCTTTACCTAGCTGAATTTGCTGATCATGCGGTTGTGCAGAAAATTTTAATTAACTCTCACAAGCTGAAAGGAATGGGAATTTACATCCAAAAGGACCTACCACCATCTACCCGTAAACAACAAGGAATTTTATCTATGATAAGAAGAAAAATTATTTCCATCTCTGGTCTATCTACTCCTGAAAAAATAACTATAAAGAAGAACCGTCTATTTCTGCGTAATAAAATTTTTTGCTGGGATGAGATGAATGGTTTTACATCTGATGGTAGCTGTGGCTTCCTGGTCCTGAAAGATATGTTTGGATACGACTTCCTACATTGGTTCAACAAAAATTCTGAGGACAAACAAGGCGAAGGAATGAACAATCAAGAAAACGATGCTCCATGACTATCAAGAAATCTCTCGGATTGTAATATAAGTAGCTTAAGTGTATTTTTAGAACTTAAAATAGTTTGCTATAATATAACTGGCCTTGCCAGTAAAACTCTTTATGCTAATTTTTTTCATTTTATCCAATCATTTGATATATTTTTGATTCTAGAAACATTTGTAATTGAAGAGAAATGCAGTGATTATGATAAATTCTTTCCCGGTTATTGTCTAAAATGGATTCCTGCCACCCGTAATAGTCGTTTTGGTAGAGCTAGTGGAGGGATCTTGTTCGGCTTTAAACAAGAAAGCACATTTGGTAAAAATATAAAATATGTAAGTATTAATGATATGCCATTAATTGAATTAACTTTTCTATGTACAAAAAACCTTACATTTTACCAAGTTATATCAATTGTAACAATTGGGACTCTGACTTTGCGTTACTATCCAGTTTCTTCCGTCAAAATACCTATGAGAGAATCATTCTGATAGGAGATTATAACGCACGAACAGCTAATAAACAGATTATTCCTTCGGAGATAATTGAAGCTGATACGCTTATTAATTTCACTACTCATAGGAACTCCCTAGATAGTGATTATAATTCTAGGGGTACAAAATTTTTGGATTTTTATTCTGACAATGGATTAGTCATTTTGAACGGTCGGTCGATTAGCGATATGAATGGTAATTTGACTTTTATTTCAAGCAAAGGCTGTTCCACAATTGACTACTTTTGTTGCTCCTTAGACACATTAGATCTGGTACATGATTTTCAAGTGTGTTCACAGGTCTTTTCAGAGCTTATGCCTATCAGTATATCGATTCGCTTACCTGGCCTTGTTCAACCACACAGTTCAGTTTCTCTTTTGCCGAAGATTCCGTGGACAGCCTGGGATAAGGTACATTATAAGACAAGACTTGAAACTGCTTTACAATCCTCCCGGATTCCTAGTTCGTTATTTGACGCCATCACGTTCCTTTTGGATAAAGTAAAAGAAGCTTCACATTTAAGTTGATTTGTAAACAATAGAACCTTTGAAAAAAGGGATCCTTGGTTTGATATGAGTTGTTTTAATGCTCGGTCTCGTGCCCATAAGCTCTTAAACTTGTTTCGTGAAACAAATTGCCCGTTAATGAGAAAACTATATACCGATGCATCAAAATCATTTAAGTCAATTTGCGCCGATAGAAAGATACATTATTATAATAATTTAACGTCTAAACTCAAATCTGCCACAAGTAGTAAGGAATTCTGGAGTATAGTTCGTCTATTTAAAGGTGCTTCTGCAAACCCAGCTGCGGTAATCTCACTAGCCCAATGGACCGATCATTTTAGTTCTCTTTTAAACTGGCCTGATTCCTCTTGCTTAGTCACTTATGCAGAAAACTATATTTCTAATGAATCGCTTGATGCTGCATGCATTACATGGAAAGAATTATGCTCGGTCTTAGATGATGCAAAAATCAATAAATCACCGGGTTGGGATAGAATCCCTTATGAGTTTTATAAAAACGCACCTCCTGCATTTTTAGAAAGCTTACTAACAATATACAATATTATTCTTGAAGGCGATAAACCCCCAATTCAGTTTTGTAGGGGCATAATATTTCCACTATATAAAAAAGGAGACTCTACAAATGTAAATAACTATCGAGGACTGACTTTTATGGATACAGTTGCAAAGATATTTACTGGTATTTTGTTGTAACGCCTTCAGGAATGGGCCGATGACGGAAACGTATTGTGCGAATACCAAGCCGGCTTTAGGAAAGGTTTTTCGACAATTGATCATATTTTCACCCTTACTAATGTCATTCAAATCAAGCTAACTGAGAAATCGACCTCTAAGAAAGTATTTGCGTTCTTCGTGGATTTAAGGTCCGCTTTTGACCATATTAACAGAGATGCTCTTTTTTATAAGCTGCACTGTATGGGAATTTCAACGAAATTACTTAAAGTTCTCAGAAATCTTTACTCTGAAACTAAGGCAGCAATATGGAATGGAGACAAAATATCTGATTGGTTTCGCATTACTATGGGCGTTAAGCAGGGCTGTTTGTTAAGTCCATTTTTGTTCTCTGCTTTTATTAACGATCTTCATGAATGTTTATCCGGTGGGTTACTTATTGCTTCAACACGTATTAAAGTTCTCTTATATGCCCATGACATAGTCATTCTATCAGACAATTGCAGAACTCTACAAACAATGATCGACGAACTTGCCTCTTATTGCTCCAAATGGAATCTTGAGGTGAATTTAGAGAAATCTAAAATAATTGTATTCTCTAGAGGAGGGAGAAGAGCGAATGAGGAGAAATGGCATTTCAATTCTAGTCCGATTGAGGTTGTGTCTGAATACAAATATTTAGGAGTGGTCTTAACACCTAAAGTGTCTTTTAGAACTCACGTGAACTACAAACTATCTACAGCTAAGTTTGCAATAAATTGCATATGGAACCAACTTCTTTCTCGTCCTAACGTTACGTTATCAACAAAATTTCAAATTTTCAATGCAGTCACTAAAACAACAATGTGCTATGCGTCTGAGGTTTGAGGCTATGAGCGTTTTGATGATGTAGAGGCGGTTCTTCGTTTCTTTATTAAAAAGGTTCTAAAATTGCCTACTACAACCCCCTCTTATGTTTTGTTTCTGGAAACCGGTTTGATCTCAATGTTCCCTTTCACCTTGAAATCAAACATTGATTTCGTCTTAAGAACTTTATGCTACCCCCACTATCGACTACCAAATATTTTGTCTAGATACATCATTACAAATAAGTTGCTGTGGTTTCAATCCTGGCTCACACTAGCTTCAAACTTTAACTGCCGATTCGACTCAGGTTCCGTGCAAGTGTCCCTCTGGAAGCAGCAGTTACTTAATTTGGTGAAAGTTATTGGTGTTAATTTCCTAAATAAATGCTCTCAAGATTCACAACAACCGTCTTTTCATACTAATTATAAGAACCTTGGCCTGCTCAGTTTGTATTTAAATGACTGCATGCCTGTGAGTCTGATTTTTAAAGCCAGATGTGACGCTTTACCTTTACTTTTTCAACCTTGGAGACGTGGCGCTGAGGCGATTTGTACCATTTGCAACATGCGTGAAATTGAAAATACTTATCATTTCGTAGGTAGATGCCCTATATTTGCTGGTTTGCGCAAACGCTACTTCGGTAACGTATATCTTTCCTACTTTGATTTTATAGACATTCTTAGCGGAAGAAGCTGGATGGATCTATACATGTTTTTAAAAAATGCTTTAGCATACAGGTGGCATATCATTAATCATTTTCAGTAATAGTAGTGATTGTTTTACAATCCCCTTGAAGTTTATATCTATTTATTGTAATCACTTCTTCTTTTTTTTTTCACTTACAATTAGTATTATTAAATTGTTGAAAATGTAATGTAAGCAATGTACATAATTAAATATAAAAGTAAACATTTGTATCATAAGTCATTTCAGTTTGCCAACCCAGGCACACGGTTTATTCCACTGCCTTATTGTTAATTTTTGAATTGCATTGTAAATAATTTCTTTTTGAATAATAAACACTATATCTATCTATCTATCTATCTATCTATCTATCTAATTATGAGAAACTGAAGCATAATAATTAAGTTTTGAAATACTGAGACCTAATAATTAACTTTGTTACCTTTGCACAAATTGTTGCAAGGTGGGCGGCAATGTTCAGGTATGAACACAATATTCATAGTGTGTGTCAACCCTCCAAAATTGTAATAGATTATTCTTGTTTTAATAAGTACTTATATTTCAAGTAAGATGTCGCTTCCAATAAAACAACCTAATTTAAGTAAGTTTCCTTTTTTAAACCCTCTTATACTAACCTTCTTCTTGAATTATATCTCCACGAGGTAAGACATAGATTGTTAATAATTATATAAGAAATAAATCACTAAACTAAACTTCGATCATTTTTTTCTTCTTTTTATTCGATCTAAATTTGAGCGAACTTGTAAGTGCCACCGAAGGGTTCATTTAATACGAGCCCAAACACCCTGTTATGTTTTTTCACTTCATGTTGTAGAGAGCTTAGAACAAGCTGCAACCTACAAACAGAGGCTCATCATAAGTGCATGTGTTAGTGTTTATTAAAATAGTAAAATAATGCAAACCAACATATGCTTACAAATAAAAAGTATAAAAAACTAAAAAAAATTACAAAAATAAAAACAATACAAAATTTAACAATGATAAAAAACATTTAAAGTATCTTAAACAGTAGATAAGACAGTCGAGAACGTGGAGCACTGGTTCGAAACAATGTTTTCAATCCCTACCTAAGTTGAAATCAACTGAGGAACCATTTAAATTAAAAAGCTTACACATACGGTTGAGAGGTTGATGCATTCCGTAGTTAGTTCGATGAAAATCGACGTGTAAAAGTTCAAATCTTCGTAGGTGGTGAGATCCTCCGCGATAATTTATGCCAATACAGGCTAACAAGTCAGGGGCATCAACTTGACCACTTATAAGTTGGTGAAGAAATATTCACTCAGATTACAGAATCCGACGAATGACCTGCGGAGGGAATCAGACTCAATTTTGACATTTTTACTATGCTCCGCAGCTCATTCGTCGAATTCTGTGATCGGCGTGATTAAGTCATTATTAACCCGCCTTTGATATAAAGTTTGGACCTGCAGTAGAATTATAGATGTTATCAAAAGACTCGAACCTTGCTAAATATTATATTCGTCATCTCCATTCTAAAAACTACCATGCTGGGCCCAAGGTGCTTGTTGCCCTTCTAAGGCAAAAAGTTTGGATAGTAAACGCTAGAGACCTTGCTTGAAAAATAGTCAACAAATGTATCCATTGTATTCGTTACAAGCCCAAGCTTCTCTAGCAGGTAATGGGTTCCCTTCCTCCAGAAAGAATAATAGCTTGTCGCCCATTTCTTCGATGTGGCTTCGATTTTTGTGGACCTATATTCACATATCACAGGGTTCGCGGAAAGGTTCCGTACAAAACGTATATTTCAGTATTTTGTCTGTTTTATGTCCAAGGCAGTTCATTTGGAACCAGTATCAGATTTGTCTTCATTTGCTTTTATCGCTGCGTTGAAACGCATGATAAGCCGTCGTGGATTACCTCAGGATATATTCTGCGACAATGGAACCAACTTTGTTGGTGCAAATTCCAAACTAACTGAACTTGATACCATGTTGTTTCGCAAAACCTCTCAAGATGCCACCCAAGCAACACATAAACTCTCGAAGAGTATTGCATACAAATATATCAGCTCTTGACAAACTATTAGTTCAATCTTCTTAATACCATTCCACTTTACTGCCTGTTAATTTGCTCTATCAAAGTGTTCTTTGCTGTAAGTAACAAACAAACCTCTTCCTAGCATCCTAAAAACCTTCATGAAAAGTGTTGTTTATATTGACTCCCTATAAGCCCTCTTAAAAACAGCGCGCTAAAAGTTTTTCTTTTTACTCTTTTAGAGACACAATGAAGATATTTTTGGGATGTTTTTATAAAAACGTCTTTTTAAAAGCCTACAGTTTTATCTTCAAAAAGTATTAATATGGTATTTGATTGAAGAAAACATTAGCTTTCACCTGACGTTTGTGAATTGCGCGTTTTGTGTCTTTGTACTACCAAAATGAAAACAAAAATTTAATTTTTTCTATTTCACTATTTAGAAATATTGATTTATGCCTATTTATTTAATCACTAAACTACCCATAGTTAAGAAGAGATTTTGGAAACGAGTATTTTAATTTTCCACATACAATTGTTTTTTTTTTCTTTTTACTCTTTTAGAGACACAATGAAGATATTTTTGGGATGTTCTTATAAAAACGTCTTTTTAAAAGCCTACAGTTCTATCTTCAAAAAGTATTAATATGGTATTTGATTGAAGAAAACATTTCATTTTCATTTTTCATTTTCATTTATTCCAAAGAAATATATGTATTACATTGACACAACAAGATTTAAATCTTTTAAAGTATCTAGAGGCTTAAATTACGAATAAAATAATCAACTAATTTACAATGAATTATTTAGAAAAAGTTAAGCTAAATAAAGCAGAAAAAAAAAAATTATCGAGTGTAATAATAATATAATCATAAATTTGATATTATTAAAATTGGGAACATTTCAACAATTAATTTATATATGTTTTATATAAAAAAGAAAATAATTAAAAGCACAATACTTAAGTTTGATTTGAAAAGTATAAAAATAGTTTCCTCTTAAAAGCTACTGGTGTGGTAGTTCGTTGCAATTCATGCGAAAGTCTATTCCACAAACGAATTGCAGAAACATAAAATGATCGTTCAGCAATATTGTGCGAAAAGCGTGGCAGAATTAATTTCAGTCCTCTATTCGATTGGGCAAATAAGAGTTTTTCACTAAGGTAAGTAGGACACCTGTTGTGGATGACATTATGGAGTTTCAGAATCGGCCTGAACCTTAAGTAATTATCAAGGCTAATTCCAAAGAGTGAGTCACGCAGATGTGATACACTGCAGTACCTTGGGATGGAGTAGATAAATCGAATGCAGTCGTTAAAAGCAACATTAAGCTTGCGCTTACATTCACAGTCCAAAACAGAATATACAGAACTATTAAAACTGAAATACGGCAAGATCAGCGATTAAACGAGGCGTTTTTTCATATCAGGTAAGAGCAAAGCTGAGGAAGATCTTAGCGAACGAAGCCCATAGTAAATTTTTCTAATAACATGACTGATGGCATTACAGCAAGTAAGATTACTGTTGATGCAAAATCCCAAGTATTTAACATGACTCACATAAACAATAATTTCATTATCAAGAACAACATTGGGAAATTCTAAGGGATTCAGTTTATTTCTAGAGCATAACATGGCAACTGACTTAGTAGGATTTAGTTTCATACCATTAAGATTTGACCAAGCAAGAATTTGACATAAATCTTCATTTAAACGCGCTATGCAGTCCTCCATCAAACGAATTGAACGAGAGATATAAAGTAATACATCATCAGCATAAAGATGAATTTGGCAGTTTCGCGTTGCGTCAGGGAGGTCATTTATAAATAGGGAAAACAATAAGGGACCCAATACTGATCCCTGGGGAATTCCCTTATATGTAATGAGAGCATTAGATATACCGGCCTCAGTTTTAACTCGTTGAGTTCGATCATTCAGATAGTTACATAGGAGTTTAATCGAGGTGTTTGAAAAATTAAAATTTCTTTTGAGCTTTAAGAGAAGTACTGAATGGTCTATGGTGTCAAAGGCCTTAGAGAAATCTAATAGAACTAAGACACCAAATTTATCGGAATCCAAAGCCAGTCGAATGTCAGAAGTAACTTTGAGAACTGCAGATTCACAACTATGGTTGCTACGAAACCCAGATTGCCATTTAGAGAGCTTGTTATTAGCAGTCAAATAGTTTTGTATTTGTTCATGTAATACCTTCTCAAGTACCTTACTCAGAAAACATAAAATACTGATAGGCCTGAAGTCAGAGGGTTCCAATGGGTTTGCTTTTTTGGGAACTGGAAAAATGTTAGCGTTTTTCCAAACAACGGGAAACTCGCAGCTGAAGATACATTTATTAAATATATGAAGAAGGTAATTCAGCACTAAGGGGAGGATCAGCTTGACAAATTTCGGTGAAATGTCATCAGGACCAACAGAATTAGATTTGACCGACCGTAAGGCACTTAGAATCTCATTAGAACCTATACAATCAAACGAGAAAGGACTTTCACCTTCAGGCAACACTAAAATATCTCTCGGGTGTTGATAATTGGATCCACGTGGGACCAGAATATTGGACATGATATCGGCATTAAACGGACAACTGATTTGATTTTTATCTTCTTTGACACCCATTTTTTTAAGATTGCTCCATAGTTCCTTAGAGCTGAGATTTGGGTTGAGTTTTTCTAATAAATATGTACGTTTTGCGTTTCGAATCAGAGAGTTAACCTTATTTCGAGCGAAGATGAACTGTCTTTTATTTCGTTCTGTTGGATTTCTCTTAAATTTTCTATGGAAATGCTCTCGTTCCCTAATGGGAAGTTTAATGTTATGGCTGTACCATGGGCATCTTTTTACTTTTAATTGCTTAGTAACCAAAGGGACATAGGTTTCAAAAAGCTGACTGAGTAAATTGATAAACAGTGTAACCTTTGTGTTAACATCTGGCAAATAATAAATTGCATTCCACTCCAAGATACTAAAATTCGCACTTACATCCTCATAATTAAAGTCACGATATGACCTAAAGCTTATAGTCCTATTACTATTTGTCCTCTCGACATCAAACTGAAATGAGCAAAAGATAAAATCATGAATAAAGTCCGAAGTTGGTCTTATTTGATCATTTCCTAGTATTCTACTACCTGAACTAGTTAAAAACATGTCTAGCAATGATGGGTTTAAATCAGCCTTAAATATTAGCTTTCACCTGACGTTTGTGAATTGCGCGTTTTGTGTCTTTGTACTAACAAAATGAAAACAAAAATTTAATTTTTTCTATTTCACTATTTGGAAATATTGATTTGTGCCTATTTATTTAATCACTAAACTACCCATAATTAAAAAGAGATTTTGGAAACGAGTATTTTAATTTTACACATACAATTGTTTTTTTTTTTTTTGTTAACTCTTTGTAAGCAGATTCAGTCTTCATTTAGGGGAATTGGTTTTTTTGATATCTTAAGCCTAGTACGCTGCTGATGCGAAACGAAATTTTTAGTTGGTCTCCAACAAGACAACGAAATGCTTACGAAAACGAAGCGGAAAAATATTCATTGACAGTTGCACAAATTCAAAAAATTAAAACAAATGCAAATGCAAAAAAATCACAAGCAGCCGTGCTGTAATGAAAGAAACAACAAAAATAAACACGAAAAAACACAAACGTCATTTTTTCGCACACAATAAATGGTCTGGGTAATTAATTGTGTGCGAAAAAAGAGTGTAGACTTCTCCAAATAATCTGCTACAATTTTCAATTTCGCTCATCGAACAGCGTACTGCAGAACGAAAACTAGAACTAAATTTTTAGTTTATGATTTCGTTGTGTCATTTTTGTATGGGATTTTTCGTTTCGCATCAGCAGCGTACTAGGCTTTACCATGAAGTTGTTAAGAGGAATTTAACTTTATAAGAAAGTGATTAAAGCTCAGTGGCTTTGATGACTTCTTAATAAACTCTTTAAATGGTTTTCTAAATGCAAAGCGTTTATATATAAAGTGCTATATTTTTTTAAAGGGTGACATTGTTAAAAATGTCAAAGTGAATATAAATGTCGAGTTTCTAACCGAGTTGAACAACTCAATTGAATTTCTGTAGCAGTAAGAAAACTGTGAACATTACTCATTTTTTTCAGGTGGTTTTTAATTGAATTTGACAGTGTTAATGGTTTGACAGATAGGTGACAAACTATATTTTGTTGTAAAATGTATTTCCATCCAAATGTCACCTTATTCTCTTAAAATCACATTATTCCGGAGCAGTAAAAATTCTTCAAGAATTTCTGATTTCTTAGAGCTTTTTTTAATCCATCGACATCATAGCCATCCATCAATAGAATTTGACAATTGATGCCTTCACAGATAGCATTTAAATCACTTTTTTTGGTAGGAGCAGTAAAATTCTTCAAACATTTCAGAATTGTCAGATGTTTTTTAATCCATCTACATTGTAGCAGTCCTTCAATGGAATTTGACAGTTGATGGCTTGACAGATAAAAAATAAACCATATTTTGACAGCAAAAAAATATATTTCAATCCAAATGTCACCGAATTGCCCTAAAATCACTTTTTTCAGGAGTAAAATGTCTTCAAAAATTTCAGATTTGTCAGATGTTTTTTAAAACATCTACATTGTAGCCACCCTTCAATAGATTTTGACAGTTGATGGCCTTACAGATAGGAAATAAATTATATTTTAAAGGAATGAGTATATTTTGATCCATTACCCAATTGCCCTGTAGTTTCATACTAATATTTTTTAGATAAAAACCTATATTACTATTCCATAAAAAAACAATGAACATATTTCAGCAAATGAGGCACCCTGTATGTGGAAAAATTTGAGATGCATAATAAATGGAAATTGTTTGCCATATTTGTTGAATTTAATTGCGAAATAATATTTATTTTATGCACTTTTTTCTTATTTCACACTGTTTTTTTTTTTTACATATACCCACACTTTTATATAATAATAATAACAATTAAGGTTTTGGGAGGAAATTTAAAATTTTTTTCTTTTACCATCAAAGAATTTTATTATTATTCATATGTAAATGCTTTATAATTTAATGGTGCGTTAATTTTAAGACGGGTAGAATATGCGATTTCAAAGTAAACCTTTTGTTTGCATATCAAAATCACGATTATTAACAAAGCAATTAAAATGTAAGTATTTATAGTTCCTTGAATAATGAATTAAACATCTTGTCATCAGTGAAAATTAAGAAACGTCATAGTTTCACGTTTTATTTAGCCAGTTTATATTTCTTGAGCGCTCAGTAATTTTTCTCCTTTCTTTGACAGAGCCGGAGGATAAAATCTAAACAGGATTCCTCAAATAGAAGTCAAAACATCTCTCTTTTTCTTTTCTTCTTATGTAATTAACTGCGACAAAATATAATTGAGCAAGCGAATCCAAAAAATTTCAGTCTCAGTTTTTAAGGGGAAATGTGAGGAATTTTTGTGAGGAATCGTGTTTATATTTCAGAGTCCTCTGAGCCCTCTGAGATCTCAGAAATATAAACTGGCCAATTTTAAGTTCATTCCATTTCATTTAAATGGTATCGAATTTGTATTTGTGAAAAAGAGAAAGAAATGTATTCTTTTATATTCTCCTCTTTATCCAAGTTCATACTTTTAAATTAAAAAAACAAACATCTTTAAAAACACTTAGAAGCATCTCCAAAGATCGGTGAAAAAGATGATCTTTACGAGCTCTTACAAATACTTTACTCAGAACTCTTCCTTCCATACAATAAGCTCCTCCCCTTTAGGCTTTTTTGGGTCTTAATGACCTCTTCAAGATTGTATGAAGATTTAAAATCTCTTGGAAAATAACTTTTCAAGAATTATTAAAGTGACGATTGTGTTGCTTGGGCATTTTTGATTGTTAATAATGAACATATTAATTTTAACTTTATTCCCCCTAGAGCTCCGCACTTTGGTGGAATTTGGGAAGCTGCGGTGAAAGAGGCTAAAGGACATCTATTGCGCACTTTGCATAATACCAAGCTGTCATTTGAAGAACTCGCTACAGCACTTTGCGAGATAGAGGCTGTCTTGAACTCGAGCCCCATAACCCCATTGACGAGCGACCCTAATGACTATGAGGCTTTGACTCCTGGACACCTTTTAATCGGGTCACCACTAAGAGCGATCCCCGAACCTACTGACGATGCTCCAAATACCTCCGTTTTGCAATACTGGCGTCGCATCAACAATGTAAAAACGCGTTTCTGGAAACGCTGGACCGACGAGTACTTGCAGGAACTACAGCAGCGTACGAAGTGGTCTTCACAGCATCCTAGCCTATTGGTTGATTCTTTGATCATCATTCATGAAGACAATGCACACCCTCAACGCTGGTTGCTTAGGAGAGTTCAAAGAACTATCTCAGGTGAAGATGGAAAAATCAGAGTTGCAGAAATTCGCACACTCAAAGGCATCATCAAGAGACCAATTCACAAGCTCGCCTTACTACCTGTTGAAACCGAGAGCTTTCAAAGTGGGCGGAATGTTGGGTCACCCAATCAAAGTTACAACATCCAAGAAATTAATTAAATTATATTTATTACTTGATCATTGTGTAAAGAACCATTATTTTTGAATTTTTAAAACTTTCACTTTAACCCATTAGCTGCCATTGTACTCAATTGAGTACAGTTTTTTCGTAACATTGAATAAAGTTTTTTTTCTAAAAGTAAGAATAACTTTTATGAACTTATTATTTAAATGGAAGCGTAGACATGTGTGCTTAGATTTGGAAATATTTCGATGAAGATAAAAGTGATTTTAAAGTTTTTTTGTGAACTTGAGTGTTTTGTGTTTTCCGATTGGAGCAATTTTTCGTCCATGCACCAATAAATAGTAATTTTTAAATAAAAAATTGTACTGAACAGATATAAAAGCATGTGAATTATTTAGTTAGGATGTTAACAAACCTTTTTACTAAAAAAATTCAAACATATAAGTCACTCTTATCCATGGTAAATCATGCACAAAGTTGGTGTACTCAAATGAGTACACTGGCCGAAACTATGTGAACAAAAATTGAAAACAAATTCTTAAAAAATATACTTCAGACAATGAAATCATTCCGTTTTCATCGCAGGTTTAAAAATTCCTGCCAGTGAAAGTATTTTCATGTGATAGCGGGTTGGGGTTGGTCATTAAAAATTTCCCATACAATCATAGCCTGCAATTTATTAGTTACAAAAGCAAAGTTTACTGCGTAAGAACTTTGACTTCTATTCATAATGTGGAAAAACCTAAATCCTGCGAAAATGAAAACATACATAAGTAAAACATATGCTGCATACAAACATAGGTGGTCAGAGTTGGGAAAGAGGGGCAGTTTCCCCCCTCTAGAAAATACCACGTTAGCAAATTTTTAAATTTGTACTATGGACTTTTAACAAATATGTACTTACCTTTTTTCTGTCGGAGACCTTGAGAAATCAACAGCCTCCTAGAAGATTTGCCTCCCCCCCCCCTCCACTTGGAATAAACCCTGTGGGTGCCTGCGCATAAAAATATGGCATGATGATCTTGCAAATCAGTTGCGGGATTCAATACTTTAGAACTAATAAAACCCTTTTTCAAAGTTGAGTTCACTGGTGGGGATGATAGCTATTCGTACATTAGTGAAATCTCGCAAAGCAGAGCAAATATATGCTATTTATGAAGGAGAAAAGAACTTCAGACAAGGTAGTAAAATGATCCAGTATCAATAAATTGAGTCTCTAGGAGATATTATCCTTTCTAAAGTATTGAGTCACCAACATTTTTTTAAATTACCGTGGGAAATTGCATCTGATTATGCTTTTTCACTATTCGTTCTCTGTTCTTTTCAATAATTACTTCAAAAATACATCGATCTGGAAATCTAAAATTCAAAATTTCTGAAAAAAGATCAAAAACCACTCTTTTCTTGCAAACCTATTTTTCTGTAAATTAATAATTTTTGTACTCATATCAAGCCAGTGTACTCATTTGAGTACACCCCTTTATCTCCTAAGGTTACAAAAATATTTTTATTTTGTTTAAACAACTATTTAAGTTTAAGTAATAATAGCCTGCATTTCAAATATTTTTAATTTATTCAAATTTTTGGAGTGCTTGGTCGTGAATGGGTTAACTCAACGAATCTTTTAAACTTAGTGCCAAAAAACCAATGTTCACCATCTTTTATTTTATTTTTATATTAAATATGTACTAAAACTATGAATATTTTGTGTACCTACTAAAAGAACTTTGCTGAGCATCTCTTGTAAAATAAAAATCACTTCTCGTTACCATATCAAGTTGTTCGAAGCTTTATTATACTCTTGTTGGTTCACTACATTCGCTTTTTACAAATCGATATCCATCGACGTTGTTTTTACTTTTACTCGAGGCTGAATATCAATAGTTCGATCTTTAGCTAATACTTATAAATACAATCCAAGTGAATTTTCCTACGCAGAACAGTAAATTTTCACAAGGAACGGCCGAAAAATCCTTCGTCCGTACAAAGAGGGAACTTTGAAATAGGTAAGAAAAGTATCCGATTTTAGAAGTTCTTTTTGTTTCTAAAAGTTATACTAGGAGGATGGACTTAGAGGAAATGGCTTTACTGCCATATATTGTTCAAAACTATGCTGGGTGAAATGGGGTGGAAATGAAAAATATGAATATTGTAATAACTTTCCATATTTGAACTATAACGACTCCGAAATGCAAACAAACGGACACAATAAAGCTTACGGTCCCAGTGCAAACATACCCTTATTAGCTATAATTATAGCAACTCTCAAACGAAGGAAGCGCCATCTGCCAGAATATAGCAGATTTACCAGCTGTCAAATAAAAGCTTTTGGAAGGGAAATTATTGGGAAATTTCCCCTACGGAAAGCTCTGGAAGCAGAGACCAGAACATTCCACTTCTTTCCAGAGTTTGGAAAACAAGTATAAAAGGCACATGTTTGAACGGCAGCGACACAGTTTGTTTTTAATCGTGAATGAATAAAGTTGGTTGTAATAAAAGTAAAAAGTAAAGTTTGTGAATTAATTCAGTGGTGAATAATAAATCGTTTTGTTTGTAGTAAGAAAAGTAAAGTGTTTTATTTTGTGAAATAAATAAGTGGACGTTTTGAATAAAGTAAATAAGTTTTATTAACGAACCTGGGAAAATATTACATTGGTGTCAGAAGTGGGATAAAACTTATTTTATCTGTGCACTCAGTAAATTTATTGTGTGAAAAGTGAAAAAAAAGACAATGGGTAAATCCTTGAATGATTTAAATTTAGTGGAACTTAAGGCAGAACTGAATAAGCGAGATCTTCCTACTGCTGGAACAAAGAATGATCTTATAATTCGTCTGCAAGAAGATTTGAGAAGATGTGGAAAAAACCCGGACACGTTTATATTCGACATTGAAATGGAAGAACAGCAAGAACAAGTAAGTACATCGGGCATGACCAATATGCTGTCTCAGCTGCTCGCGAAATTTGAAGAACAAAAGAATCTTCTAGAACATCAAAGCCAAGAACAAAAGAATCTTCTAGAACAGCAAAGCCAAGAACAACGTAATGAACAAAAGAACCTTCTGGAACGTTTTGAACAGCAAAGCCTAGAGCAAAAGAATCTCCTAGAAAAACAAGAAAAGAATCTTCTTCAACAGTTCCAAGAACAAAAAAATCTGCTGGAAGGTAAGTTAGATGCCTTTGACAACAGAATTATTGCCCTTGACGAGCGTGTCGATAAACAATTTTCGAATGTCGATAAACAATTTTCGACTGTCCTCAAACAATTTTCGACTGTTGAAGCAAAGTTCGAATGTGTGGAAGATAAAATCGAATCCATTTCAAAAGAATTAGATAAAGTTAAGAAAATGAAGGTTCGAGAAAGTTCTAGCGACTGTCCAAAGAAAAAGGAGATGCATCCACCAACCTTCGATGGGCAAATTTCTTGGTCAATCTACAAGAAGCAGTTTGAGGCAGCCGCAGCAACAAATGGCTGGGATGATAAATGCATAGCTCTAACTCTTGCCCTCAGAGGACTGGCGGCTGAGCTGTTACAAAGCATACCAGCAGATAAAAATGGCAACTTCAGTGCTCTTGTTCCGGCCATTGACTAACGTTTTGGAGATGGCCATATGCAAGACTCTGCAACAACTCCAAGCAGACATCGAACGGTTGGCGCACCTGGCATATCCGGCTGCAGGGGACGAAATCATCAACCAATTCGCAACAGAAGCCTTTGTCCGTGCTGTATCTGATATCAACCTTCAGCGAGCAATTCGAACTGCTGGCAAACGCACGCTTCCTGAAGCACTAGCATTCGCCCTCACTATGGAAGCAGCAGAACAGGCTTCTCAAGGAGTTCATCGGGTAAGAGAAATTGAAATTGAGGAGTGCTCTTGCCAGAGAACAGCATTCCAAAGGATCCAGCGCGATGGACCTGCTCGATGCTGGAATTGCAACAAAACCGGACATCTCCAACGCCAGTGCAGATTGTCACCTAGAAGATCTGCATGTCAAAAGTTGTGGAATCAGAAATTTTATCAACAACAATGTCAAAACTCCTACTCGCCCCGTTTCTCAACTGGGAAACGAGTAAGAACCAACTTCGAGGGGCAGAAGCTGGTTTCTGGTATCGATGGCCCCAGAACCACCATCCAGGTCTCACAGACGAAACGAAACAACAAAAGTCTGACTGTGGAGGCAACACTAAACGGCAAGAAGCAAGTGGCTACGATCGACACCAGTGCCACTGCCTCCATTGTTCGAAAGGACTTGGTGAAGATGACATGGCTGCATAACACCAACGCTTACCGTCTGAAAACAGCAACAGGAGAGGCAGCCAGAGTGTATGGGGAGGTTCGTCTTACAATCCGTTTGGCAGAACTGGAGTTTTCACATCTATTTCTGGTAGCAGATATATGTGACGAGTGCATCGTTGGAATCGACTTTATGAAAGAGCATGGAGTAATTCTCGATATCGGAAAGCAAGTTATCAAATACCGAAATGTGGAAATTCCTATGATTTATGGCAATGAAAATTCATCAACTCTGAGAACTGTCATAAAGGAAGATATTTGCCTGCCACCTTCTTCAGAAGTGTTCGTTTGGACAAAAATAAAGGGAGATTTGGGTAGCCATCGATACCTAATGGTGGAACCAGACTCTGAACAGTCTTCTCAAAACATCATCCTAGGGAAGACCCTTGTGGCGCCAAAGAACAACATGGTGCCCGTACGGATACTCAACATCAAACCGTACGAGGTCAAGCTTAGAAAAGGAGAAGTTGTTGGAAAATTTGAATCCGTATCCGCAATAACTAAAATCACAGAAGTTGATACACAAGAATATGTGGACCCCAAGAAAGTGAACACTATGAAGTCAAACATTCTCAAGTCTTCAAAATTAAGTGAGTATCAGCTTAGTGTTGCTGGAAGCCTCCTTCTAGAGTACGCTGATATACTCTCTTCACCCAATGGACAGTTTGGTCGAACACAACTGGTGCAGCATCGAATCGACACAGGAGACGCAAGACCTATTCGACAACCAGCAAGACGTCTCCCATTAGCTAAACAAGCCGAAGTTGAAAAGATGATATCGACCATGAAGAAAGATGGGCTAATCGAAAACTCTAAAAGTCCTTGGGCATCCCCAGTTGTTCTTGTCAAAAAGAAGGACGGAAGTACTCGATTTTGTGTGGACTATCGGAGGCTGAACGATGTGACAAAGAAAGACAGCTACCCTCTGCCAAGAATCAGTGATACTCTGGATGCGATGGAAGGAGCTGAATGGTTTTCAACATTGGACTTGAAGAGTGGCTACTGGCAGGTAGAAATCCATCCAGAAGATCGAGAAAAGACGGCTTTCTCCACAGGAAATGGTCTGTGGCAATTTAAAGTGATGCCTTTCGGACTATGCAACGCTCCGGCAACATTTGAGCGTTTGATGGAGTGCGTTTTACAAGGACTTACTTGGAAATCTTGCCTAGTCTGTTTGGACGATGTCATTGTTTATGGTAAGACATTTGATGAGCATTGTGGAAACCTTAAGGCTGTCTTCCAGAGGCTTCGAGAAGCAAACTTGAAATTGAATCCAGACAAGTGCGATTTTTTTAAGTCTGAGGTAAAATATTTGGGACATATCATCTCTTCCCAAGGAGTGAAGACTGATCCTGAAAAAGTTGACACCGTAAGGAATTGGCCAACACCACAGGATAAACATCAACTGCGGAGCTTTCTTGGTCTAGCCACGTACTATCGACGATTTGTGAAGGATTTTGCTGGGATCGCGAAAAGTTTGCATCAGCTAACAGAGAAAGGCAAACCGTTCAAATGGTCAAGCGAGTGCGAGAAAAGCTTCCGGGAACTTAAGCAGCACCTATGCAATACACCAGTTTTGGCCTATCCGACACCAGGGAAACTTTTCATCATCGACGCTGACGCAAGTAACGTGAGAATTGGTGCCGTACTTTCACAAGTCCACGAAGGAGAAGAGAAGGTCGTTGCCTATTACAGCAAAGTGCTCTCAAAGCCAGAAAGAAATTACTGTGTGACCAGAAGAGAACTTCTAGCTTTAGTATCGGCAACAAAACACTTCCATAAGTACATCTATGGACAGAAGTTCCTTCTTCGAACAGATCATGGTGCACTTAATTGGCTGTTGAACTTCAAAAATCCAGAAGGTCAAGTGGCAAGATGGATAGAGAGATTGCAAACATACGACTATCAGATCCAACATCGAAGAGGAAGGTTGCACTCAAACGCAGATGCTTTATCTCGGAGACCATGCAAACCGGACTGCAAGCACTGCACACGTCAAGAAGAGAAGGAGGTTGCTTCCATCCAGCGATTAAGAGCCGATCCCATTTACGGTTGGAGTAATGATGAAATAAGAGCTGCCCAACAAGAAGACTCGGATATTGAACCCATTCTTGCATGGAAGGAACACCACGAGAAACCAGAATGGGGTGACATCTCCGATAGAAGTCCAACTCTTAAAGCGTATTGGGCACAATGGGACTCACTTCATGTACAAGAAGGAGTACAAAGACAAAAGTGGGAATCCGCAGACGGCAAATCTTATGTGATGCAGCTAATAGTGCCTCGATCAAAAGTTAATGACGTTCTTCAAGAGATGCATGATGGAGCTTCCGGAGGACATCTGGGTGTCAATAAGACACTGGAAAAGGTAAGGCAGCGATTCTACTGGCTACACGCAAGAGAAGTCGTTGAAAAATGGTGCCGACAATGTGATACTTGTGCTGCAAGCAAGGGACCAGGCAGAAAAGTCCAGAGTAAGATGCAGCAGTATAATGTGGGCACGCCTTTTGAAAGAATTGCAATAGACGGGCCCTTTTCCAGAAACCAGAAGCGGAAACCGATACATCCTGGTACTAATGGACTACTTCAGCAAGTGGCCTGAGGCATTTGCCATCCCAAATCAGGAAACCAAAACAGTCGCGGACCAGATTGTTTTCAACTGGGTAAGCAGGTTTGGCGTACCTATGGAACTCCATTCAGATCAAGGAAGGAACTTCGAGTCCAAAATCTTTCAGGAAGTTTGTACACTCCTTGGCATTAAGAAGACGAGGATAACACCGCTTCACCCACAATCTGATGGGATGGTTGAACGATTCAACCGAACCCTTAAAGAACACCTTTTCAAAGTTGTAAGCGACAACCAACGAGACTGGGATCGGCATATTCCATTATTCTTGATGGCCTATCGAAGTGCGGTACATAACTCAACAAGACATACACCATCAGAAATCCTGCTCAGGAGCACAATATGACTACCAAGCGATATCAAATTTGGATGTTATACAAGTGAGCCACAAGGAATAGACGACTACGTGGACGACCTCAAAGAAAAGCTAGTTGACATTCACGAAAGGACTAGGGCAAATATAAAGCTATCGAGTGATCGGATGAAAACAAGATACGACGCAAAAGCCACAACGACAGGATTCCAAGTGGGAGACGTTGTGTGGTTTTATAATCCCCACCATCGGAAGGGACTTTCACCGAAGCTTCAACAAAATTGGGAAGGCCCTTATACTGTTGTAACACGAATAAACGATGTCGTCTACCGCATTCAGAGAGGATTAAGAGGCAAATTAAAAGTAGTTCACAGCGACCGTTTACATCATTATAATGGTGATGGAAGTGATGGATTTGCTCGGGACGATCGATCCTAAGAGGGGAGCAGTGTAATTACTTTCCATATTTGAACTATAACGACTCCGAAATGCAAACAAACGGACACAATAAAGCTTACGGTCCCAGTGCAAACATACCCTTATTAGCTATAATTATAGCAACTCTCAAACGAAGGAAGCGCCATCTGCCAGAATATAGCAGATTTACCAGCTGTCAAATAAAAGCTTTTGGAAGGGAAATTATTGGGAAATTTCCCCTACGGAAAGCTCTGGAAGCAGAGACCAGAACATTCCACTTCTTTCCAGAGTTTGGAAAACAAGTATAAAAGGCACATGTTTGAACGGCAGCGACACAGTTTGTTTTTAATCGTGAATGAATAAAGTAATAAAAGTAAAAAGTAAAGTTTGTGAATTAATTCAGTGGTGAATAATAAATCGTTTTGTTTGTAGTGAGAAAAGTAAAGTGTTTTATTTTGTGAAATAAATAAGTGGACGTTTTGAATAAAGTAAATAAGTTTTATTAACGAACCTGGGAAAATATTACAATATGATTTAAAATAGGTACTCTTTGAGTTTGAAAGGTCATTTTAAAAGGGTTAAGGACTCAATACTTTTCAAAACTAAGATAGTTTTAAGGTGAAAATAGGGTTAGTTAATTGTGGAATCTGATTTCAAACGTTCTTTTTGTATTTGAAAGGTAATATCGTCGGTTCAAAGGTAAATCTCACTTAGTGCAGACAAAAATGTTCAAGAAAATGAGAATGAAATGCATTTATGTAATCTGAAAAGTCTCAGTTTGCACGGACATTGAAAGGAATTCCCGAGAAATTTATTTAAAAATTTTTGGAACGTGACTTTTCAGCTTTAAAAAGTATGTTTCAACTAAATTTTCTTCGAAAGTGTAATATGTTAGTTAGTGAGTTTTACCTTTGAGCCGACGCGACGATATTGTAGAAGATGGTCTTCTAGTACCTACCAATGGCTTGATGCTTAAAAAAAAAAAAGGGTGATATGAGGTTACCCAGCGGCTCCACTGGCAATTTTTGAGGCAATAAATTGCCTCACTCATTGCTATTGCCTTTAATAATGCAAATGGAGACGCTTTGTCAATGGCAATATTGCCTAGAAGATGAGAGGCATTTATTGATTTCCATCGTCAAGGCAATAAATTGAGGAAAAATGGGGTTCCCCGTGTTCGTGAATGGCTTCATTATTGATTTTTTCAATAAAATCGTAGAATATGAGAACGCACATGACAACATATAGTGAATTAAAATTAAATTTTATTAAAAACAGGGGATTTGAACAGCATTTGACTGCATTTGCAGTCAAATATTTCTATACACACATTTAATAAATTAAATTGCCTGGCAATTAAAATGCCCACCCAAGCAATAAATTGCCATTCCTATTTCAATTGCAACTGCCTCAAAATTTTCCAATGGAGCCACAGCGTTACGTATTGAGTCATTGATACTTTACTTTTATAATGAAAGCGATGGTTGCGTGAGCCGATAAAAATGGATGAGAAGAGCCACAGAAAATTGAATCAAATAACGAATTCAATTAATGACATTAATTGGGATTTTAATGTACATAACAATATATCCGCTTAAGAAAAATTTCCATGAATACAATAAGAATTTCCTTGATAAACATGACCGCTCATTAACTTAGTAGATATAATTTTTTTTTATTTTAAACGAAAAAATTAGTACAAAAAACATATATTGATATATTATTTTTGATTTGGTTTTATTAATGTTTTTCGAAAATTTTATATTCCCGAGCGAAGCTGGGCAGGGACAGCTAGTTTTAAATATATACATTAGCTTTTTTATAAAAACATTAAAATTGTCCAACTTTAAATCCTTCTAGTTATGCGGACTTTGAGCCCATCTTTCGGTCTTAAAATTAACTCTCCCAAAAGTGTTAAGTTCTCACGGCGATCAACAGCTTCGATTTTATATCTCCGTAATATTTTGGATAGAACCGCTTTTTCTTCTAAAATTGCAAACTTCTGTCCAATACAATTTCTTGGTCCAGCACTAAAAGGAATATATGAAAATGGATGCCTGCCATAACAGTTTTCTGGTAAAAAATTATCCGGATTAAATTGTTCCGGCTTTGGAAAAACTGTTGGATTTCTGTGCAACATGTATGTCATGATGAGAGCAGTGGTTCCTGCAGGTACTGTGTAATTTCCTGCAAATGGAAAATAAATTTACTTTTTTATAAATGTCATAATGCAAATACTGATTAATTTATAATATGTTTTTAAACTATGTTTTTAAAATAATTATTAATACATTTGAAGTTTCTGGGATTATTCAAATTTTCATTTTTTAAATCTGTGATCTGTGGTACTAAAGCCAAAACAAATTGTTTTCAATATTTTGAAATATAAATATTTTCAATCTAAGGTGGTACCTTGAAAAAAAAAATTATTTAAGAAGATGGTAGGGCTCAATTCGACATGAGTGAGTTTTCTCTGTGCACTAGTGGTGTAAGGAATTGTTAGCTATCGTTACTTTGTAACGATTACTTCAAGTAATCAAGGTAATAGATTACTGTTCTGAGTAACGATTACCTTACCAAGAACGATTACTTTGATTACTTTGGTTACTTTGATTACTTTTGTTACTTTCGTTACTTTTTGGATTTGATTAATTTTGATTACTTGTCGTTACTTTTGGATTTGGGTACTTTTGATTACTTTGGGATTCGATTATTTTTAGTTACATTTGGATTTGATTGCTTTTGAGTTTTGGGTTTCGAGCTCCGGAACGAGAATAAAGTAGGTAATTTCTTTGTTTTGGATTAAAACTTTGTAAAATATATGTAATATTTTAACTACGAAATACTGCGAAAATATACAGGTCAATATTTAAGCTAATTTATATGAAGCAAAAATGATTTGCCTGAGGGTGGTCCAAAAAAAAATAACCATCAAAATTGCGCTCATTTTGAGAAAAAAAAATTGTAAAATATTAAATTGTCCGAAACTCTCGGAACTTCGTTGTTCCTTGAGCGATTTCATTGAAATTGACAGCAGTAATAGTTGATATAGAATTAAAAAAAAAAAAATATTTTCAAAACAGGGTTTTCCAAAAATATATCAACATATTGCAACTTCGTTGTTCCTTGAGCGATTTCAACGAAATTAACAGCAGTAATAGCTGATATAGAATTAAAAAAGATACAAATATTTTCAAAACAGGGCGTTACAAAAATATGTCAACATATTGCAACTTCGCTGTTCCCTGAGCGATTTCAGCGAAATTGACAGCAGTAATAGCTGATATAGAATTAAAAAAAGAAAAAAATATTTTCAAAACAGGGTGTTCCAAATATATGTCAATTTATTGCAACTTTGTTGTTCCTTGAGCGATTTCAATGAAATTGACAACTGTGATAGCTGATAAATACTTAAAAAAGAAAAAAATATTTTAAAAACAGGATGTTCCAAAAATATGTCAACATATTGCAACTTCGTTGTTCCTTGAGCGATTTCAATGAAATTGACACCGGTGAAATCTGATACAGAATTAAAAAAGAAAAAAATATTTCCAAAACAGGATGTTCCAAAAATATGTAAACATATTGCAACTTCGCTATTCCTTGATCGATTTCAACGAAATTAACAGCAGTAATAGCTGTTATAGTATTCAAAAAGAAAGAAATATTTTCAACAGCATGTCCTAAGAAAAAATGTCAACATATTGCAACTTCGCTGTTCCTTGAGCAATTTCAATGAATACATAGGTGATAGTTGATAAGGAATTTAAGAGAAACAAGTATGTATCTTCAAAACAGAGTGCTTCAAAAAATGTCAAGGCTTCTTTATTTCTTGAGCGATGTTAATGAATTTGACACAGGTGATAGCAGATACAGAATTACATACAAAAATAGCTTTCTAAGGGTGTTTCAAGAAATGTCACTTTTGATACTAAACTCGAGCGATGGTCAAAGTTTGACCATTCCACCCCACACAACTGGTTTAAAAGATTTATACATGTAAGAAAAAAAAATTAACTAAAATCACTTCTCAAGTTTTTTGTTTATAATAATGAGCCCTTAAAATGTCATATTAATTGATAGATCCTCATCTCAGGTGCATTCTGGAGTAAGGCCTACAATTACCTTTTTATTGAATAGGTATTATTAATAAACTCCACAAAAATCAAGCAAATACATTTAATGCTCACAGTCTTTGACTATGAATAGTTTTTCTGTTTGTTTTCTAAAAAAACAACTACTTTTTACTCATAAATGAACTCTGAAAATTGCATCCAAAGCTTAAGAGCCATTTCTGAGAAACCAGTAAATAATAAAAGTTGGCACAAGCAGTAGCCGAATTCCAGTGAAGCTTTTTTTATTTTTTATTCTGTATCAGATATTATTGCTGTCAATTTCATGGAAATCACTCAAGGAACAACGAAGATGCAAAATATTGACATATTTTTGGAACACCCTGTTTTGAAAATTTTTCTTTCTTTTATAATTCTATACCACCTATTACTGCTGTCAATTACATTGAAATCGCTCGAGGAACAGCGGAATTGCAATATGTTGACATATTTTTGGAATACCCTTTTTTTGAAAATGTCTTCTTTTAAATTCTATATCAGCTATTACTGCTGTCAATTTCGTTGAAATCGCTCAAGGAACAACGAAGCTGCAATGTGTTGACATATTTTTGGAACACCCTGTTTTTAAAATATTTAGTTCTTTTTTAATTCTGTATCAGCTATCACCGGTGTCAATCTCATTGAAATCGCTCAAGGAACAATGAAGTTGCAATATGTTGACATATTTTTGGAACACCCTGTTTGAAAATTTTGTTTTCTTTTTACTTGCGATAAAGGTAGTATAAAGCAAGTTTTGGATTCGTGCAAAAAAAAATTGAGATAACAATCAAACATGATATTACGATGATAGGGAACACCAACAAAAATGGGTAGGCACAATTCTGTCTGTCTGTCTATCTGTTCGTCTACAGCAGAGGTTCCCAAACTTGTTTTCCTCGAAGACCACTGTTAAATAAAACTTGGTTTCGGTAGACCCCCTGCTGCAACATTTTTACCATATTCCCAAAACTCGTCAGAAAATGCGAATATTAGATTTAAGGATGGAGTTCTGCGTCGCAGCTGAGATCCAACCCTAAATTCGGGCGCCGCTTTGCAAGTCTATGACACGCGTTGAACTTAATATCGAATATCGTAGGTTTTTTGTCAAAGCCTCGTAAGTCTGTATTAAAAAATTGTTTGGAAGACAAAACAAATTTAAAATAAAATGGAATTCTTAGATCGTTAAAGGTTTTTAAACTGGCTGATACCCCCAAAAGGTATCCGCCGAGCGGAGGCGGAGCGGACGCCGGGCGGAGGTGGAGCGGACGCTGAGCGAGGTGGAGCGGACGCTGAGCGGAGGCGGAGCGGACGCCAACATTTTGTCTCAAGCTTTCTTACAAAATTATTTTTTCAATGATTGAACTACCTGTATCAATGATCATTTAAATTGTATTTGTTGGGCCTTGTGAATAACAAAAAAGCTTAAGCTTTTTTTGGAGCACAGTAAAGCTAGTTAGTTATAGCTATTACTAGTAGCTAAAGCTAGACAGTTCTAGCTTAAGCTTTGTTTCATTTGAATAAAAAAAGATAACGCTAAATACTTTATCTAGAAAAATAAAACTATTTTTTTAAAGACCGAAAAGCAACGCAAGGAGATTTTTAAAGATCCAAGTTTTAGCTTAAGCTATTTGTTTATTCACAACACCCATTGTTTTCATGTAAAAAGAACTAGTCAAAGCTTACTAGTCAGGGGTCCAGGAATCTTGATATTTGTGTAGCTTTAGCGTCTGACAAAGCTCTCACTATGCCACTGATGAGTTCAAGTGAGTAAGCCGAACGAAATGCCAATTTGTAGGACTAAAGGCCATGAAAAGCTATTTTGAATCAATAATTCAACAAGTCCAATCCTTAATGCTAAGTCTTCTACTTGGCTGATTTATTTCAGTAGTATATATAATTTGTATTATAAAACCTTCTTATATAGAAAATTAGAAACTATGCCTGGCCCCGGGCAAAAAAACTTCCAGCTTAATGATTAGGAATTCTAATCTTGTTGGATATAGTTTACAGTGGATTTTCGTTGAAAAATTCATGTAAGTTGAACTGAACTTAAAACAAATTGCGTCTGACAAAGCCCTCATTATGTCACTGATGAGTTCAAATGAATAAGCCGAACGAAACGCCAATTTGTAGGACTAAAGGCCATAAAAAGCTATTTTGAATCAATAATTCAACAAGTCCAATCCTTAATGCTAAGTCTTCTACTTGGCTGATTTATTTCAGTAGTATATAGAATTTGTATTATAAAACCTTTTTATATAAAAACAGGGTTGCCAGGGTTATGCACCTAGTTGAGCGCAGGCAACCTATATTTTTCAAAAAGAGTAGAGTGTAAGCTTTAATTTTATGGTCTCCGTTTTATTTGAGTTTATAGAAATTATATTTTTTTTAAATAAAAATCGTTGTGAAAATTTTAAAGTTTACCATATTAATTTGTTTTTGTGACGTTTGGAAGACTTAACTACCGATAAGGTCATTTATTATTTTTCTACAGATCCTAAGCTTTGGTTTGCTATGCAACAGATTACCGAACTCAAAGAATATAAATAGTTATGAGAAATAACGTGTTTCTTACACTTTTTTCCTTTAAATAGGGTTGCCACGTACATGCACCCATTTTAAAAGTGGCAGCCCTATTTTATTTTTTTCAGCACCATTTGATATTTAATTTGAGACCAGTTTTAACCTTTAACTCGATGAGCTAAGTTATTGTTGAAAAAAAGTGATTTGAAAGAGGGTTGCCAACATCATCCACCCATTTTACACTAGGCGGCCCCCTTTTTTAGCAAAAAAAAAAATAAAAACTGTACCTTAAAACTTGCAAACAGATGAAAAAATCATACAATTTTGTATAGCTCTTACACATGTGATAGAGAAATTGATAGTCCAGTCAACGAAGACTCAAAGTTATAAAATAAATGCAATAAATCATGGTCTCTGGGTTATTATTTAATGTGGTAGGGGTGACCCCCAGGTATAACATACTAAAAGTCCCCAGCCCAGGGCCGCGAGCTATGGCCAGGAGGGGGGGTTAAGGGTCCCCTTTTGTTATTTTTCGGGAATATTTTGAAAACGAAGCATTTGAGCGGAAAAGTGTATGCTACAAAATGAAAGAATAATAAATTTCCTACAAAAAAGTTCTTATTCATATTTTTGGTAGGAGCAAGGTTAAGAAAGATACGGGGAGTAGAAAACTCCAAAATTTGAAAAACAATGTTACTGTCTTACAATATCAATGGTTTTTGATCAATTAACCCAGAAACAACCGGAAAATTACGTATATATTGATTCATGGTCATTTCAGTGACGTCATGAGAGCAAGTTATAAATAAAATAAATAAATTGAGTGGCGCAACAGCTCGTGGAGAACCAGGGCCTAGTGACTTACAACTCACAACCATTCCTGTGTGCGTGTTTGTTGGCAGGAATGGAGGGGACCTACAGTTTTTTGCCGAGTCCGAACGGCTAAATGAGAAGCACTTTTTCATGACAAGTATACTCTTGGAGGATTTGTCAGTTCCTCGCAAGAGGCAGTACCTCGAATGAAATATTTCTGTTTTTAGGTGGCACGGCTGGGAATCGAACCCACACCTTCGGCATGACAGTCCTACGCACTAACCATCAAGTCACGAGGTACTACTACTAGAGCAAGTTAAAGTGTACAGAAGCTTACTTTACTTTACTTTAGATGGCGCTTACAGTCCAGGGTGGACTACGGCCTCAACCAACAAGCCTCTCCAGCCAGCTCGGTCCCTAGCTAGCTGCCTCCAGTTATGCACTCCAAGTTGGTTGAGGTCGTTCTCCACTTGTGTGCGCCACCTAAGGTGGGGTCTTCCTCTGCTGCGTAGACCATCAGGGGTAGATTCGAAGACTCGTCGGGCTGGTGCGTCGGTGTCCATACGCTCCACGTGTCCCAGCCATCTCAGCCGCTGTATTTTCAGCTTTTTGACTAGGTCGACGTCGCTGAAAAGCCTATAAAGCTCGTTGTTAAATCTTCTCCTCCATACTCCATCGATACATACTGGACCGAAGATCACCCGAAGAATTTTCCTTTCAAAGCACCCAAGCAGATTCTCATCCGTTTTTGACAGGGTCCATGCTTCTGCCCCATATAGCAGAACCGGGATGATGAGGGTCTTATATAAGGTCTCCTTGGTTCTTTGAGAGAGGGCTTTACTACTCAAATGCCTTCTTAGCCCGAAGAAACAGCGGTTGGCAAGAGTAATTCTTCGTTTGATCTCTGCACTGATGTCATTTTGCGATGTAATAGTGGAGCCCAGGTAGACAAAGTCCTTGACGACTTCGAAGTTGTACCTATCCATCGTAACGTTTCGGCCAAGTCGACGATGTTGAGATTCTTTTCTCGATGATAGCATATACTTCGTCTTGTCCTCATTAACAGCCAAACCCATTTTCGCCGCTTCCGATTCAATACTTGCAAATGCGCCGGTAACAGCTCGCTTCGTTCTCCCAATGATGTCAATATCATCTGCATAAGCAAGTAGTTGAACTGACTTTTGATAAATTGTACCTCTGTTGTTGACTTGCGAGTTGCGTACAATTGCTTCAAGTACGATGTTAAACAGGTTGCATGATAACGCATCGCCTTGCCTCAAACCTTTCTTAACATCAAATGGTTCGGTGGTGTTCTTGCCGACTTTGACGGAGCAGCGAGATTTCTCCATCGTCATCCTGCACAAGCGGACGAGTTTGGCAGGGATGCCAAGATGCGACATGGCTCTGTATAGCTCGTCTCTGTCTACGCTATCATACGCGACTTTGAAATCGATAAAGAGATGGTGTGTATCGATTTGGAACTCCTGGGTTTTTTCCAGAATCTGTCGAAGTGTGAACATTTGATCGACGGTTGATTTGCCGGGCCTAAAACCACACTGATAAGGGCCGATCAGATCGTTGACAAACGGTTTTAAGCGATCACACAGCACAGATGACAGGATTTTGTAAGCGACGTTGAGGAGACTTATACCTCTGTAGTTGGCGCAAGTCAGAGCATCTCCTTTCTTGTGGATGGGGCACACTATACCGAGGTTCCATTCATCGGGCATACTTTCATCCGACCAAATTTTGGAGATAAGTTGGTGTATACTCCCTACCAAATCATCTCCTCCTGCTTTGAATAGCTCGGCTGGAAGGCCATCTGCGCCAGCAGCCTTGTGTACAGAAGCTGGTTGTGTTTAAAATGTCCTTATTTATTTTTTTTTTTGATACAGTGTTTATTTTTATATGAGAAACACTGTTTCTTCAAAGGTAAGAAGTACACAGAATATTTTTCAAGTTACAGGCCAATACTTTATGAAATCATTTTTGGACATATCCTGAAATTAATTCTTTAGAAGGGAAGGTGTATTTCCCCCTCCTTTCTATAAGGGGGGACAAATTCCCTAAACATTGAATGAAAATAGAAAAATAGCTATTTAAAAACAACGGAAATACTTACAATATTGTGCCACATCTTGTTTAAAAGCTTAGAACAGATTCTTTTATTATATAGTCAAATCAAGTTAAAAAATTTTGAAAAATTCCTTTGAAAACTCAAAATTAATTTAAAAAAAAATTGAAAATGTTTTTAAATGATTTTTCATTGAAGTATCGACTTTAAAAAAAAATCGCCCAGAACATATTTTAAATGCAATTCAATATGACAGTATTTGTAATGCCATTGTAAGGGGAGGGCACGCAATACAATTTTCAAATATTTTTTGTATTTTTGTTTGGTATTTTGTTTATTAATTTGAAAAAAAACGTGATATTTTTTTCACTCACTATTTTATTTTAATATTGTTATACAGGGTGTCCCGGACCTGAGTGGAAGTATTTCAGGGGGTGGTTCTTTGGGTTATTCTAAGAAAAAAAATGTATGGGGGGAAACTTGCATCTCCCCTCTTAATTTCTCAAAAATTTTTCGCTTAAACAACTTGATTTAAAAACCAAATGCAAGAATGGAGTATTAGCTTTCAAAAAAATTATAGCACATTATTAAACGTCTTTCCGTTGATTTTTAATGTTTTTTTTGCATTTGAAGTCAATGTTTCAGAAACTGCCCCTCCCTGGCTCAGGGATACAACTTTCCCCCCATACAATTTTTTCTTAAAATAACCCCAAGAACCACCCCCTTAAATAATTCCACTCAGGTCCGGGACACCCTGTAAAATAAAGTGCTTCTGCTTGATTTTTTCCAGCAAAACCAACGCTGTTAGATCTTTGCCGAAGAGAGCTTAGTACAAGCGACATCTTGCGACCAAAGAATTGCCAACACAAATTAAGGCTCATCACTTAGTGTAGTGTTAGTAGTTATTAAGCAACAAACTACTTAAGACATACTCTTTACAAAATAAAGTTAAAAACAATAATTATAAAATAACAAATACTATGACATTGAAAAAATTAACAATTACAAACATTTAAGACCGTGGTACACTGGTCTTCAATGTAGCTTTGAGTCTATTCTTACTTATTATATATTAAAATCAATAAAATTAGAGTTCAAGTTAAGAATGTTGCACATGCGGGTAAAAGGCTCATGCATTCCATAATTGGTACGGTGTTGAGATATATGCATTAGTCCAGACTACGAGTGTTGTGACCTCCCCCACGGTAGCTAAGGCTAGTACAAGATAATAAATCAGGTGCATCAATAACGCCCGTCAAAAGTTGATGAATAAATACAATATCATTATTAATTCTCCTTTTTGCCAAAGTTTGAATCTGAAGAAGCTTAATCCGGTATTCGTAAGGAGGAAGATTTTAAGGATCGGACCTTGGAGTTTGCCTTGTTGACTATTAAATTGATATGATTCGTAAAATCAAGATTAAAAGTAAAATGAACCCCTAGGTCTTCGAAACTATCATAACGACGCGATGTGTGCTACGATATTTCATAATCAAATGAACTAGGAACTTTTATCTTAGAAAAAATGATCGCCTGACATTTAATACGGTTGAGATTTAAACCGTCTTTACTACAGCAAATAACAAAATTGTTTATATCTTCTTGCAAAAGTAAACGATCACTCCACTGATTAGACGCTTTTGAAAATTTTCATATCATCCGCAAAAATTAGAATTTCAATATAACGTATATAGAGGGATACGTCGTTGATAGCTAAGATAAAAAGAAGTGGGCCTAAATGACTACCATGGGAAACTTCAGATTTGGCAAGGAAAGGGTTGGAGACAGAGCTCCTAAATCTAACCTGATAGGATCTTTTGTGGAGATAAGGAGAAACACAAGTGATGAGTTTAGGATTTATTTTATTATACCTTATTATTATCATTTAGCATTGCAACTAAATGATGGTTAGGTTAGGCTAGGTAAATGGGCTGACAGTTGGTCTTGTTACCGTCACACTTAGATCAATGTAGATCCATTGTGGTACCCTAGGGGTTGTGAACCCTATGAAAAAGAAACCTATGATACATCCCATGTTAATTCAAGCCCGTTAAGGGTGTTAAGAGTTTCAGCAGGCTACAGCCTGAAAAGTCGGTGAGTATTTCTTGGTCGTTGGAGGAGTGTCCGTTGGTACATAACCACCAGGCTGAGGAGAGGAAAGCGCCTTTCAAAAGCGTGATCCTTCCTTTGCCCCCATTAGAGAAATCATCCCTCCATCAGGCCCGTAGGAGCAGTGGCTCCATGCAACGTCTGGTAGATGGGTATGATAGGTCAGTGGTTGGTGTATACATCCGTTCGTTGAAGAAATGTCTGTCGTTATATAATCACCTGGCTGAGAAGAAAAACGCTTTTCAAAGGCGTGATCCTTCCTTTGCCCCCACTTAAGGAATCATCCCTCTATCAGGCCCGTAGGAGCAGTGGCTCCATGCATCGTCTGGTAGATGGGTGTGATAGGTCAGTGGTTGGTTTATGTGTCAGTTCGATGAATGTCTGTCATCACATAATCACCCGGCTAAGAGGAAAACACCATTAAGAGGTCTGATCCTTCCTTTGCCCCCATTTGAGAAATCATCCCTCCATCAGGCCCGTAGGAGCAGTGGCTCCATGCAACGTCTGGCAGATGGGTATGATAGGTCAGTGGTTGGTATAATGTGTGTCGTTATATAACCACCTGGCTGAGAAGAAAAACGCCTTTCAAAGGCGTGATCCTTCCTTTGCCCCCACTTGAGGAATCATCCCTCTATCAGGCCCGTAGGAGCAGTGGCTCCATGCAACGTCTGGTAGATGGGTATGATAGGTCAGTGGTTGGTTTATGTGTCAGTTCGATGGATGTCTGTCGTTTTATAATCACCTGGCTGAGAGGAAAAACGCCTTTAAAAGGCGTGATCCTTCCTTTGCCCCCACTTGAGAACTCATCCCTCTATCAGGCCCGTAGGAGCAGTGGCTCCATTCAACGTCTGGTAGATGGGCTTGATAGGTCAGTGGTTGGTTTATGTAAACGTACGATGAAGAAATGTCTGTCGTCACATTATCACCTCGCTGAGAAGAAAGCACCTTTAATGGCGTGATCCTTCCTTTGCCCCCACTTGAGGAATCATCCCTCTATCAGGCCCGTAGGAGCAGTGGCTCCATGCAACGTCTGGTAGATGGTATGATAGGTCAGTGGTTGGTTTACGCATCCGTTCGTTGAAGAAATGTCTGTCGTTTTATAATCACCTGGCTTAGAAGAAAGCACCTTTAATGGCGTGATCCTTCCTTTGCCCCCACTTGAGGAATCATCCCTCTATCAGGCCCGTAGGAGCAGTGGCTCCATGCAACGTCTGGTAGATGGTATGATAGGTCAGTGGTTGGTTTACGCATCCGTTCGTTGAAGAAATGTCTGTCGTTTTATAATCACCTGGCTGAGAAGAAAAACGCTTTTAAAAGGCGTGATCCTTCCTTTGCCCCCACTTGAGAACTCATCCCTCTATCAGGCCCGTAGGAGCAGTGGCTCCATTCAACGTCTGGTAGATGGGCTTGATAGGTCAGTGGTTGGTTTATGTAAACGTACGATGAAGAAATGTCTGTCGTCACATTATCACCTGGCTGAGAAGAAAGCACCTTTAATGGCGTGCTCCTTCCTTTGCCCCCACTTGAGGAATCATCCCTCTATCAGGCCCGTAAGAGCAGTGGCTCCATGCAACGTCTGGTAGATGGTATGATAGGTCAGTGGTTGGCTTACGCATCCGTTCGTTGAAGAGATGTCTGTCGTTTTATAACCACCTGGCTTAGAAGAAAAACGCCTTTAAAAGGCGTGATCCTTCCTTTGCCCCCACTTGAGAACTCATCCCTCTATCAGGCCCGTAGGAGCAGTGGCTCCATTCATCGTCTGGTAGATGGGCATGATAGGTCAGTGGTTGGTTTATGTAAACGTTCGATGGAGAAATGTCTGTCGTCACATAATCACCTGGCTGAGAAGAAAACACCCTTTAATGGTGTGATCCTTCCTTTGCCCCCACTTGAGAACTCATCCCTCTACCAGGCCCGTAGGAGCAGTGGCTCCATTCAACGTCTGGTAGATGGGCATGATAGGTCAGTGGTTGGTTTATAAACGTTCGATGAAGAAATGTCTGTCGTCACATAATCACCTGGCTGAGAAGAAAACACCCTTTCATTGTGTGTTCCTTCCTTTGCCCTCACTTGAGTAATCATCCTTCTATCAGGCCCGAAGGAGCAGTGGCTCCATTCAACGTCTGGTAGAGAGGTATGATAGGTCAGTGGTTGGTATATGTATCCGTTCGTTAACTGTCATTATATAATCACCTGGCTGAGAAGATAACGCTTTTCAAAAGCGTGATGCTTCTTTTACCCCCACTTTAGAAATCATCCCTATATCAGGCCCGTAGGAGCAGTGGCTCCATGCAACGTCTGATAGATGGGTATGATAGGTCGGTGGTTGGTTTACGTTATCGTTCGTTGAAGAAATGTTTTGTACGCCTATTGACTGTGGTTGGATAAGTTACCAATCTCATGGTCATGTGGTTGATAGAGCGTACGGATTTTCATTTTCAAGCCATTGGGTAGCATTAATAAATTTCAATATGTTTTTGCTTGGAATGTCCGAGAGTTCTTCCAAGTCATTGAAGAAGTATCTCCCTAGGTGCTTGTTTCTGAGATGATAAAGCGCAGGGCAGTGACACAGGTAGTGAGGAGTATCCTCATGAATCTCTATGTCACCACATCCCCTGCATAAATCGTCTAAACTGAGTTTCATCTTTTTCTTGTGGTACCCTAGGTGGTTGTGACCGGTGATGATACTCACGAAAAGAGATAAAGACTTTTTATTCAGTTGGATGATGGTGTCGGTCTTTTGTTTGTTGAAACCAGGCCATAATTTTTTGGTTATAACACAGGTATCGAGCGATCTCCATCGCTTATTTGTCGCAGCTAGAGTTCTACTCTCGATTAACTGTTTAAGATTACAGGGTGGAACCTGATCAGGATCAAGAGTCGATCCGATTCTTGCCAACTCGTCAGGGCTTTCGTTACCTGGGACACCACTGTGACCAGGAACCCAGCAGAGCCTTATATTGTGCTGTGTACCAAGAACCCTTAGCTCTTCGCGACAGCAAGTAACAAGCTTCGATTTGATTTCAATGGCAGAAATCGCTTTTATTGCCGCTTGGCTTTCAATGAAAAAGGTGATATCAGCTTGTGGTATTGCCATCATTGAGACTTGTCTAGCAGCTTTTGTCACTGCCAGGACCTCAGCTTGGAAGACACTGCTGTAATCAGGAAGTCTGAATGAGCTGGATAATCCGAGGGTTTCTGAGTAGAACCCTGCACCAACCCCTGTATCCATCTTGGAACCGTCGGTGTATATAGCTATCATCGAATCGCCGGTTGACGGCTCGTTTATTTGCCATTCCTCTCTACTAGGAAAGGCTGTCGTGAACGGCTTGTTGAAGTCTAAATGGGGTGTTATGTAGTCAGTGCACACCATATTACCCGAGTATTTCTGTAGAATCTGCGCGTGACCTGTAGCACTCTGTTTCCAGCTGCTAGTTTGGCTAAGCCGAAGTGCGCTCTTGGCTGCTGATTCATGTATATATAGATCTAGGGGTTTTAAGTTGAGTATAGCTTCCAGACCCGCTGTCGGGGTGGACCTCATTGCCCCAGTGATACCGATACATGCCAATCTTTGTATCTTTGTCATGATTTTAAGGTTGGTAACTTTGTCCAGTGAACTCCACCAGACTACGTTACCGTAAGTCAGTACAGGTCTAACTATGGCTGTGTACATCCATTTGATGGGCTTGGACCCCACGTTTTTCCAAATATCCTGTTGCAGGAATAGAAAGCAAACATGGCTTTCTTCGTTCTTTCTTTAATGTTGAGACTCCAGTTCAGTTTCTTATCCAAGATCACACCCAGATATTTGGCATGATCGGAGATTTTGAGCTGGGTCCCCTCAATAAAGGGAATTTGAAAAGTAGGTATTTTCCTTTTGTTCGTAAAAAGGACTAATTCTGTTTTTTGCGGGTTAACCGCTAGACCGCAGTTTTTAGTCCACGTATTTACTACTAATAAGGCATTCTTAATTTGTTCACTAATTGTGGAGGGAAATTTACCTGTCGCTAGTAATGCAAGGTCATCCGCATATGCGACTACTTTTACTCCACTATATTTCAGTCTCATTAGAACTACGTTCATCACGAGTATCCAGAGAAGCGGAGAAAGGACCCCCCCTTGTGGAGTCCCTCTGGAGGTAGATACTTTGATCTGTTCTCCTCCTAGCTCCGAGTTTATCTGTCTGTTTCTTAACATGCACATTATCCATCTGATGATGGCGGAATGTACTTTAAGGTTAACGAGAGCTCCTTCCACTGCCTCGTTTCGGACATTGTTAAAAGCTCCTTCAATGTCTAGAAAGGCAGCAAGGGTGTATTCTTTATCTTTGAGCGTTTTTTCGATTGTGCTGACGACGCTATTCAGTGCTGTCTCAACACTTTTGCTTTTTGATTAAGCATGCTGGGCTGGAGACAAGACCTCCGGGCTCAGTGTGCTGCGAATGTGTAAGTCTATTAGTCTTTCAAATGTTTTTAAGAGAAAAGACGTGAGACTGATGGGTCTGAAGTCTTTAGCTTCTGTGTGGCTGGGTTTTCCAGCTTTCGGACTAAAAACTACCTTGACTTCCCGCCACACCTTAGGAACATATCCCCATTTCAGGCTACTTAGGAATATGTTTTTTAAGTGTGGGATTACAAGGTCTTCACATTTTTGTAGCATCATGGGGAAGACGCCATCTAAACCAGGTGATTTATACGGTGAAAAGGAGTTAATAGCCCACTTTATCTTTTCTTCCGTAATCAACTCGGCTGGTGTTGTATTTTCTATGCAGAGCTCTATTCGCGGGTTGTTATTCACGTTAGAGGTGCAGCTGGGAAAGTGAGCGTTTACCAGAAGTTCCAGTGTTTCGCTACACGATTCTGTCCAATGTCCATTGGGTTCCCTAAGAGATCCCAGAGTAATAGGTCCCTTAGCCAGTATTTTCCTGAGTCTTGCTGCTGATTCATTGGTATTCTCAACTTGACTGCAGAAGTTCCTCCATGAGCTGCGTTTGGCTCTTTGTGTTTCTATCTTGAAATTCTTTTGACTAGTCTTATACATTTCCCAGTCCCTATCTGTTCTAGTCCGCTTGGAAACATTAAAAAGTCTCCTTGTATCTTTTCTGATATTACCAAGTTGAGTTGTCCACCAGGGTGGTTTCTTTTTACCCGCTCCCCCTGATTTAAGTGGACATCCCTTTTCAAAAGCTTTACCGAGAATCCCAGTTAAGCTATCAGTAGCTTTGTCTATTAACTCTGGTATTTGCAACGCATGAGTACTAAGGTTTTGTATTTCTGTTCCTACTACCCTATTAAAAATATCCCAGTTGGTATTTCTGAGATTTCTAAATGGTTTACGGGGACCTAACCAACTAAATGATGCTTAGGGATTAAGCTAAAGCTTTGAGTCCAGTTGCTCGTATATTCTTGGTATCTATTAAGTCTTGTCTAAGTATGTTCACCTTCTGCTAGTCATTCTATTGTATTCCGTCTATGTTACAACCAGTGGTGATTCCTCTCAGTTGGCTAGGTTGGCTGCGCCATCCCTAAAATTTCGACTTAAATACACGTAACAAACAATTAGTTTGTATTAAAACTTGAGAACATAATATTAGTTTATATTGATAAAAAACATAACCTCCCAATCCCTTTAAATCATTAGCTGTGTTTTTTTGTATGTCCGAATAAAATTGTGTGAAAAAAACGACAACAAAGCAAAACAATTTACATGTTAAATACAACAACAACTATGTCCATATAGAGTCCAGATAATTAACTGGAGTTAACTTTTGTCCCGATAAAACGGTATTGCCAGACTACCATTGTCGTTGTGTTATCGATAATTTGTATAGAAATGTCAAATGTTTGTTGGTAAGATAGTTCAGAACAAAATGGCAGACCAAGGCAAATGTTGAAATGTCCCGATGTCGTTTTTTTCGCCAAACTCCATATGGACATACAAAAAAACGCAGCTATTATAAAACCAGCAACACCTATTTAAGTCATTGCGAATGAATTATCTCAATTGTGTGTTATTTATGGCAAAGAGAGTAAATAGAAATTGTTTATGTTTTGAAGCTATTTGCTATTAAAACTCAAAGTAAAACAATAGACTATTTATGTTTTGTAGTTATGTAATGTTAAATTTCAAGTAAAACAATAATTAATTTATTTTTTTTAAAGCTTGTGTTGGTGAACACTCGCTATGACATCACACAAAACAAAATATGGCGACCCTTCATCTCATATACATACAACATACATACCTTGTATTTTTATACCATGGGTTGGCTCTATTGAAAGAGCCAACAACTGGGTAGATAAATGCGAGAAAAAATGTATTTGATTGCCGACCAGTACCCACCAGTGAAGCGAATGTTTTAGTTCGAGTTTTATATGATTGACTTCATAAATATATAACTCCCATTCTACTCATCCGATCTTCAAGGTTGAGAAAGCCAACAGGGACACGCTACATTGCATAAGAAAATCATTGAAAAGGGGCAAATATTTTCATACTAAACGAGGGAATAAGCCCCTTTTCAATTCGATTTACAGCATTCTAATTTCTAAATTTGATGAAAAATTTCACAATTCGAAAAAAACAAAAAATGCTTACTATTTGCTTATTTTCTCTTCTAGGATTATGTTATACAATGTTTTACCATCAAACCTACATGAGATTTTTTTTCAAAGAAAATGCATTTCATTAAAAAAAAAACAGATCGACATAGCTTCATTAATAAAATGATTACTCAAACAAAACTGCATGAATCTTTTTAATTAAGGCCGTGTGCCAATTGCGTTAAAATCCTGGTTAAATTTGATCCCATGGTTAAATTTTAACATTACTGAGGTGAATATAGACGTCAAAATTTAACCTGCTCAGGAGCTCGTTAAAATTTTAGCCGGTGGTTAATTTTTGACATGTCTATGGGTGCGTTCAGCTGCGTATCTTAAGCGATCCGCATTTGTTTGTGTTGTTGTAATCCCTTGTAAAAAAAAACAGCTGATATCAGCCAATGCAAAAACAACTCAAGGTATTTGAAAATTTTTTTGATTATGTATAGCCTATCGTTTAGCCTGCCGAAAGCGAAATATGCTCATGAAGAAGTGAGGGAGATGAATGTAGATAAATATTTTATTTTGCTATCATGAAGTCATGAATCCTATCGGGAAAGATGAAAAATAGAAAAAAAAACTAAAATTAAATGAAAGGATTAAGAAATATACACAAAGACCTTATAATAAACGTAAGAAGAAGTTTGAATAAATCCTTGATAATGCAAAAGAATCAATAATATTTATTGAAAATACTTTTTCAGATGATTCATTCATTTTGCAAACTGAATTGTTTGCGAACTATCATTACTGAAAAAAATGTAACAACAAAACTAATGGGAAGGGAATGTTAAAAAAAAAAAATGGGTGGCGCAACAGCTCATGGAGAACCAGGGCCTAGTGACTTACAACTCACAACCATTCCTGTGTGCGTGTTTGTTGGCAGGAATGGAGGGGACCTACAGGTTTTTGCCGAGTCCGAACGGCTAAATGAGAAGCACTTTTCATGACAAGTATACTCTTGGAGGATTTGTCAGTTCCTCACAAGAGGAATGTTAAAAAAAATTTTTTTTAAAAAACTCCCATTTAATTCAATTGACACAGCAAAAACCTTAAATTTTACTTACCCCTATAAAAAGGGATAACATTTAACTGGGATCAAATTTAACCAGAATTTTAACGCAATTGGCACACGGCCTAAGGTTTTAAATAACTGTCAGTAAGAAAATCGTCAGATTTAGGGGCCGGTTTTAGCGATCAGTAAAACACATCAGTAAAAAGTTGAAACGAAAGGTATTCGGAATTTTTTCCTGATGGGTGCTTATAGCGAACAGTAAAATTGTATCAGTAAAACTAATGTCTTCTTCTTCTTTCTATTTTTACTGGATGTCAATGCATCAGTAATTTTTTTTCGTATGTACTGAAACAGTAAAAAATTGGAACACAAACAGGCGGAAAGAATTGTTTCATTTTGAGTGACATGACAATCAGCTGATACGTAAAATGAGTTTTCGTCAGTAAAATCAAATAAGTGGTTTTTCTCAAAAAATACAATTCCGAATCAAGTTTTGGTGACGTGAAATAACACCAAACGAAATATAGCCAAATTTTGAATTTGGCCTTATTTCCATCTCGAAAACGAAATAACGCCAAATTGGAATTATTTCTTATGCCCGATGGAAATAACACCAAAAAAATAATCGAAATAAAACCAAATGTATCGCAAGCAGTTTTTTGGCTTTATTGCAATGCGAAAACAGAATTAAGGCCAAATATTTCTTGAGAATCGTTATTTCGGCTATATTATTCAAAGTTTCATAAAATACAGATTCTTTAAATGAAAAAGAAATTTTGCATTCACCCAACCTCGCACCCACTCCAAATCCTATATCGAGCCCAAGCAGGGGGGTTGCATACATACCTCACTGTTTATTCGTGAATTTTAAAATTTCACAAACCAAATAAAGGAGAGGATTTATTAGGTTTGTGAAACCTAAAAATACGCGAATAAACAGTGACATTTAAAATTTGGTCTTATTTCGTTTTTGAAAACGTAATAAGACCAAATTTTTTAATTTCGGCTTTATTTCGTTTGGCGTTATTTCACGTCACCTCAAGTTTTTCTTTAAAAAAAAATATTTTATTACATTCGTCATCGATTTGCATATAATTTTTGTTTCAAAAAGCATTTAAACATATTAAATATTGCAAAAGAAAATTTTTACTGATGCATTTTACTGATCGCTATAACTGGCCCCTTATGAAAAAAAAATATTATTTTTTCATGGTTACTATTAAAAATAATGTAAAAATAATTTGAACTTATGTTTTCTTACACCTGTTTGATGGCCTGAATAACTAAAAAACCGATATAAGTATTGAATATAGAACAAAAAATTTAATCAAGTATTTTTAATAATAGAATATGAAGACATTTTGAAAAGAAATTCTTCTGTTTAAGTGGAGTGACTGAATATTTATAATTCAAGTTAAAAGTTCAAGTGAGCTCAACTCCATAATTGCGTTTCGCCCAGGTATGATAGTTGGGCTCATCAGTTAGATGACTATCATACCCTTCTAAGACGCAATTTTGTATCGATGTTTACCGACTAATATAAAAATCACAGCATGAAGATACTATGAATTTTATAATTCTAAGGGAATTTGGTTAAATTCAGACACTTAGAATTTTAAACGCAATTATGGAGTTGAGCTCACTTGAACTTTCAACTTGAATTATAAATATTCAGTCTCTCCACTTAAACAGAAGAATTTCTTTTCAAAATTTCTTCATATTCTATTATTATAAAAAGCCTGAGCGCAGGCATTTAAAATTCTAACAGCAGTATTAATAAAAACCTGCTATCCGCTCCGTAACACACGTGTTAACTGCCACACGGATAAACAACTTTTCCGTTTGATAACTTTTCTTATTAAAAAAGATATGATATCTTTCCAGTATTTATCACTTCACCAAATTCACCACTTCATCAAATTATGGTGATTTTCTAATACATGTTTCACATGCATGCACTGCCTTACAAAGTGTATACTGGTAGTAGTAAACGGTCTTATCACACTTGTGCGTATATGTGTAAAGAAGTTATCCCTTCACTATACGCGGAATTTGGCGAGTTAAAGTTATCCGTACGTTAACACACGTCACAGACTATTACACATTTGTTAATAAGAATTACAAGTTAACAGATGTATAAATGCTAGCACGTTGTTATCCGCCGTTTATTAATATGGGGGTAAGTGTCTGAATTTAACCAAATTCCCTTAGAATTATGGAGTTGAGCTCACTTGAACTTTTAACTTGAATTATCAAGTATTTTTATTTAGTATATAGCCTAAATATATGAAGGTAATCACAAAGTTGTATATCCAACACCAGAGGAGGAATTAAATATTATTTGTATTATATTCATTTAAAAAATGCTTATTTGTACATTGTTCCGGGCTTTCTAAAATGTTAATAACTTATTTAATTTCAGTAGGATTTTAATGAATCAGACTTTTTTTCGATTAACAAGTAAAAATACTTTTATTTTAATGTATCATACATTATTGTGAGCCATGGAAAAGCTAAGAAAAAATACATAAACAAAAATACCTTTAATTTTTGCAAATGAAAATAATTGAAAGAATCCAATTGGAAGTAAAATATCATAAATGTGCCTTTGAAAAAGTCCCACATCAAAAATTAGTCCCCCTTTTGGCAAACTATATGGCTTAAATTTATCACCCATAAGTCCACAAAATGTATTTAATTTTTCAAAATTCTATTTCACAAATCAAAATGTTGATACATGAAACATTGCTGTACGTTGCTCAAAAGCTTGAGTATTAATTTTCAATGTACCTATTGATTAAAATTCACATTTTGGTAATTTCCAAGATAGCCGTAGAAGCGAAATAAAATAAAAAATTGTCAATCCAACTGTATTTAACTTGCTGTAAGTCGAGAAGTGCCGCTTTGATTTTTAAAAATAAGGTGTCTATAGAGAGATTAATCCTCAAAGTTTTACAGCGTACAAAGGTTATATTTTCATAAAATTTGAATAGCTGAGAGGCTTCGAAAGGCTTAAAAGTAAGTTTTTTACTACATTTACAATAATTATATCCTTATTTTTCATACGATTTTCAAAATGTATATTTAATAATTATTTGTACTTATATGTCAATAGAGAAAGAAAAAATGTTGTCGAAGATAAGAAAAAGTGAAAGTTTTTAGGAACCGGTTCTCGAAATTTTTTTGAAAATATAGTGACGTCTGGATTTTAGGTATAGATAAATGAGTTTAATTAAAAACTAATTATAAAGGAAAAAAAAATAAAAATGTTTGCTTTTATTACATTCAGCTTTGATCAAAAGATTATTCGTAGCCAACCTAGAGCTCAAGATCAGAGATCGCCACTGATCGAAAGCACTATCAGATTCTCAACAGATCTATCCGCAGGTACAGAAAGAAGCTCTTGCCATCCAGTTGGCATGTAAATGATTTCAAGAGTTTTCGTCTCTTAGTGGAAACAGACCACAAGCTCTTAGAGTCCATATTCAAAAAACCACTTTATTGTGCACCGAGTGGACTTCAAAGAATATTATTCGAAGTAATGCCGTATGCACCAAACACAACTTACAGAAAAGGTAAGGAAATAGCTCTGGCTGATGCACTAGTCGCGATTGTGCCAAACCAATATAAAAGCAAGACGCTTCTTCTGATGATGAATTGCAAATCAATTGTTTAGTTTAAGCACCTGATGAAACACGAAATCTTTTAGTAGCAGAGACTAAAAGTGACAAATGCTTAAAAGAGGTTATGAAATACGTTTCAAATGGATGGCCACAAAGCGTTTTGCAAGTTTCAGACGTAGTTTTTTACCTTTAGAGATGAGCTTGGACTTGGTAAAGGTACTTTGTTGAAGGGCGAGGTGGTTGTGGTACCAATATCCATGAAGAAGTATAAACAAAATTTAAGTGACTGACAATTTCACACTTAAAGGTAATGAATACCTGCTTGTTGTTGATAGCTACTTCAGCTTTTTTGATTTCCATCGTTTAAAAAAGTCAACATCACATGCATTCATTCGAATACTTAAACTCTGGTTTCGTACATTTGGCATACCAATGAAACTCGAAAGCGATAATGGGCCTCAATTTTCGTCCAAGGAATTAATAGATTTTGTGAAGTCCTGGAATTCTTTCATCAGACATCCAGTCCATACTAACCTCGTTCAAACGGTCGCGCTGAGAGATATGTTCAAGTAGCGAAAAAGATCTTAAAAAGATGTTTTCATTTCTTCTAATCTCATCTCATCTCATCTCATCTCATCTCATCTCATCTCATCTCATCTCATCTTATCTCATCTCATCTCATCACATCTCATCTCATCTCATCTCATCTCATCTCATCTCATCTCATCTCATCTCACTTCATTCATCTTCATCTCATCATCATCTCATCTCATCTCATCTCATCTCATCTCATCTCATCTCATCTCACTCATCTCATCTCATCTCATCTCATCTCATCTCATCTCATCTCATCTCATCTCATCTCATCTCATCTCATCTCATCTCATCTCATCTCATCTCATCTCATCTCATCTCATCTCATCTCATCTCATCTCAATCTCATCTCATCTCATCTCATCTCATCCATCTCATCTCATCTCATCTCATCATCTCATCTCATCTCACTCATTCATCATCTCATCTCATCTCATCTCATCTCATCTCATCTCATCTCATCTCATCTCATCTCATCTCATCTCATCTCATCTCATCTCATCTCATCCATCTCATCTCATCTCATCTCATCTCATCTCATCTCATCTCATCTCATCTCATCTCATCTCATCTCATCTCATCTCATCTCATCTCATCTCATCTCATCTCATCTCTCATCTCATCTCATCTCATCTCATCTCATCTCATCTCATCTCATCTCATCTCATCTCATCTCATCTCATCTCATCTCATCCATCTCATCTCATCTCATCTCATCTCATCTCATCTCATCCTCTCATCTCATCTCATCCATCATCTCAATCTCATCTCATCTCATCTCATCTCATCTCATCTCATCTCATCTCATCTCATCCTCATCTCATCTCATCTCATCATCTCATCTCATCTCATCAGCAATTATATCATATCATCTCATCATCATCGTCATCTCATCTCATCTATCTCATCATCTCATCCATCTCATCTCATTCTCATCTCTATCATCATCTAATAGAATCATCTCATCCTGCTCATCTCATCTCACCATCCTCACATCTCATCCATCTCATCCATACTCATCTCATCACATCTCATCTCATCTCATCTCATCTCACTCTCATCTCATCTCATCTCATCTCACTCATCTCATCTCATCTCATCTCCTCTCTCTCATCCATCATCATCTCATCTCATCCTCACACTCATCTCATCTCATCTCATCTCATCTCATCTCATCTCATCTCATCTCATCACATCTCATCTCATCTCATCTCATCTCCTCACTCATCTCATCTCATCTCATCTCATCTCATCTCATCCTCATCTCATCTCATTCACTCATCTCATCTCATCTCATCTCATCTCATCTCATCTCTCTCATCTCATCTCATCTCATCTCATCTCTCTCATCTCATCCTCATCTCATCTCATCTCACTCATCTCATCCTCCATCTCTCATCTCAACTCATCTCATCTCATCTCATCCATCTCATCTCATTCTCATATCTATCTCATCTTCATCTCATCTCATTCATCTCATCTCATCTCATCTCATCTCAACTCAATCACACTCATCAAATCACATATCTCATCTCAACTAATCTCATACTCATCTCATCTCAACTCATCTCATCTCATCTCATCTCATCATCTATCTCATCTCATCTCACTCAACATACAATCTCTATCTCATCTCATCTCATCTCATCTCATCTCATCTCATCTCATCTCATTCATCTCATCTCATCTCATCTCATCTCATCTCATCTCATCTCATCTCATCTCTATCTCATCTCATCTCAACTCATCATCTCATCTCATCTCATCTCAACTCATCTATCTCATCTCATCTCATCTCAATCTCATCTCATCTCATCTCATCTCATCTCAACTCATCTCATCTCATCTCATCTCATCTCATCTCATTCATCTCATCTCATCTCATTCTCATCTCATCTCATCTCATCTCATCTCATCTCATATCTCATCTCATCTCATCTCATCTAATCTCATCTCATCTCATCTCTATCAATCTCATCTCATCTCATCTCATCTCATCTCATCTCATCTCATCTCATCTCATCTCATCTCATCTCATCTCATCTCATCTCATCTCATCTCATCTCATCTCATCTCATCTCATCTCATCTCATCTCATCTCATCTCATCTATCATCTCATCTCATCTCATCTCATTCATCTCATCTCATCTCATCTCATCTCATCTCATCTCATCTCATCTCATCTCATCTCATCTCATCTCATCTCATCTCATCTCATCTCATCTCATCTCATCTCATCATCTCATCTCATCTCATCTCATCTCACTCTCATCTCATCTCATCTCATCTCATCCATCTCATCTCATCTCATCTCTCATCTCATCTCATCTCATCTCATCTCATCTCATTCTCATCTCATTCTCATCTCATCTCATCTCATCTCATCTCTCTCATCTCATCTCATCTCATCTCATCTCATCTCATCTCATCTCATCTCATCTCATCTCATCTCATCTCATCTCATCTCTCTCATCTCATCTCATCTCATCATATCATCTCATCTCTCTCATCTCATCTCATCTCATCTCCAATCTCATCATCTCATCTCTTCTCATCTCATCTCATCTCATTCATCTCATCTCATCTCATCTCATCTCATCTCATCTCATCTCATCTCATCTCATCTCATCTCTCATCTCATCTCATCTCATCTCATCTCACTCTCATCTCATCTCATCATCAATCTCATCTCATCTCATCTCATCTCATCTCATCTCATCTCATCTCATATGAAAATGAAATGAAACGAAATGAAATGAAATGAAATGAAATGAAATGAAATGAAATGAAATAAATAAAATAAAATAAAATAAAATAAAATAAAATAAAATAAAATAAAATAAAATAAAATAAAATAAAATAAAATAAAATAAAATAAAATAAAATAAAATAAAATGAAATGAAATGAAATGAAATGAAAATGAAATTAAATTAAATTTAAAATAAAATAAAATAAATAAAATAAAAATAAAATAAAATAAAATAAAATAAAATAAAATAAAATAAAATAAAATAAAATAAAACAAAATAAATAAAATAAAACAAAATAAAATGAAATAAGTGTTTTTTAGTTATTCAAAATAATATCTTTTACTCATTTCATGAAAAAATCGGGTTGAAAATCTCCAATATCAAATCACCTTAAAATGCTTAATACAAACTCTTTATATCTTACCTATTTCAACATCTTCAGTTACTGATCTCGCCATCATTGGAACACTTGGATATAGTCGCAATGCGTCCTTAATGCAATTCTCTAAATATTTCATATCTAAAAGATTTTTCATCGTTGCGGGACATTCTCTGTCATTGCCGAATATTTGATCTAGTTCTTCAATCACCCGATTCTGGATTTCAGGGTGACTTCCGAGTAAAAATAATGTCCAAGATATAGCAGCTGACGTAGTATCATGGCCTTCAAACATAAATGTATCTACTTCTTCTCTAATATCTTCATTTGTCAGAACAGTTCCGTCCTTTGATGCCTCAATTAATAAATCAAGAAAAGCTAATCGCTTTTTCTTGCCAAAATCATCAGTTGAATGCTCAAAGTTGTCAGCGTCGTTGTTATTATTATTATTATTATTTTTATTATTATTATTATTATTATTATTATTATTATTATTATTATTATTATTATTATAATTATTATTATTATTATTATTATTATTATTATTATTATTATTATTATTATCATGTTTATTTCCTTTAATTTCCTTCTTGCGTTCTTCAATGACTCGATTAGAAAATCCATGAAGTACATTGATATGTTTTTTATGAATGTAGTAGTTTTTAGTTAACCTAAAAACAGAATTCCATTGCAACCATAGTTTTGACTGCCGATTTTGTATTATTTCTCCAATCCTATAGCAAATAAATAAATAAATCAATGTTTAATGGAATACAAAAAAAAAAATAAACAAATAATAAATAATTAAGATCGGAATATGAATCGTAACAAGAGTGCATATTATAATGCCCTAGTTATTAATTTTCAGTGTGTTTGTGTGCATTTTATCACTAAAACAAAATTTTCCAAGAAAAACTCAAAAACAATTCTACTCATGGCCCTTTCGTTTGGGGACAGAATGATAGTTTTTGTTCTGGGCTGAATTTGGCAGTCTGTCAACTTTTGAGGATATAAGATGCAATTCTCTGAAAACAAGTTCAAAAAACTTTTACCACTATTTCAATCTCAACAAAAAGTAAACAAAATTGACCACAAAACTTTTTTTGTTATTTATTAAAAAGACCAAAAATAACTTTTTTTATTTAATTTTAACCGTCAGAGTAATAAATAATGGCGAATGCATTTCGAGCAGACAAGCTGCTCTCTTCAGCGTTTTACACGACAAACTAACAAAATAGATAAAGAGACGAACATAAGAAAGAGTGAAGTGGGGGGCGCTTAAGGCTCCTATTTTAGTCATATCATTTGAAAAAAAGGCACAATATCTCTTAATCCTTATTTTCTTTACTCAGAATGTAGGCCAGTCGGCTGAGTCAAGCATTTTTCTAGTGCAAAAGTAATGAAAATTTTTATGATTGGAAGTTCAGCAGCTGCTTCAGCAGAAAAACGCACCTTTACCTTACACATATACTATACATTTGTCAAGAACGTCACACTATACAGAGTTGTTAGGATGTTTTTAAAGGAAATTCAAACACCAACTAAATGCTAGCTATAACATTTGTCAGGAGAATATCACACTATATTCTCTGAATACAAATTTTACTAAGTCATTTCAAAGAATTTTTTTTTAAATATTTAAGTAAATCTGATAAAATAAAATAGGTTTTTGTCTTTGGACTTGATAAATCGAATCGTTTATATTAAAAAAATAAAAATAAAGTATAAAAAGAAAACTTTTTTAAATTTGTTTTATTTAATTTAACTACATTAAATTGTATCACAACATTGATTAGGTAAAATAGCGACGCGTTTCGGATTTAATGATCCATCATCGGGCTTTATGCTGACGAATTGTCATTGATAAATCGATTTTTCTCGTATATTTCTCATTTTGCATTTTAATTTTAAGTAAAGTCCACCTAAATCTCGTGAATAAAATCAGTTATTTCATGAACTAAATTTATCTTAGTGATGTACAGTAAGAAACGAATATTTAATTGGAGATGTTCGGCTAAAATAATAGGCAAAATTTTGGAGAGACTTTTGTATGGGAGTAAAATTTTAGCGCGTTCCAAAGATTTTGCTTGGTAAAATATGATAATGATATTGGCTAAAACAACCATTTACAACCACGCCCATTTGTTTGAATGATCCTACCATTTATTTAATTTTATTTATTTATTATTTTAAAGAAAACGAAAGGAAACATAAGAAATCGTCAAAATATCTTGAACTGCAAATTTTTAGTTTCAATTTCGAGGACACTGATTGTAATAAACAATAGTTATTTGATTCGGTTCCACTTCATGCAAACTATCGATACAAAAGTTATTTTTTGCATCGGAAACACAGTTTTAAAGAAATAAGCCCAAACATTTCTCGGGGGTTAGCTTAGCCCGAACGATGTCATCAGAACAGCTAGGAAAAATGATGAAATTTGCTCTTGTGGTCAAATTAATTAGGATCCTTAATGATGAATTCTATCGATATCTTTAGTTTTCGTTCATTCAGCTTTAAACAACAGCATGATCTATGAGCCTACGTTGGAATATTCAAATTTCTTAATCTCATCTGCGTTTTTTCATCTTATTCCTTCGGGGGCTTTGAAAAACATACTGCCATGCAAAATTTTCAGCTCCAACCTTGTTTTAATAAATACTACAAGAAAACACAAATATAATCTATAATTTAAGGACATTCTTTGTTTTATCAAGTGTTTTTAAAATTCAAGTTTTGAAAACGAACACAAAATTGAAACATCGTAATGTATTACATATAGCTTTTAAATTAATTGTGCGAATCGACTGTGGGGGCGGGCTTCAGCCCCCCCTCTGGATCCGCCAATGAAAACGCTTACCATTTTTGTCCAAACAAATTTCTTGGGCAGGATTAGGCAAAATTGTCAGAAATAAGAAATTTTTTACTCTCTCGTGAGCATCATCTTCTGCCAAAAAGTACTATATTTTGCGTACTGTCTTCATTTATAAACTATTTTATGACATAGTCCCTATTTGTAAGTGTATTTTTTATCTACGTTTAAAAAAAGTAGCATGGTAAATGCAACATTAATACGGATTTTATACCAAATTGCTTTTGTATTTAGCCGGGTTTTTCAGTGCGTTTTCATCTCCGCTTAAAAAAAGTAGCTTTTTAAATGCAATACAAATTTGGTATAATTCCGTATTGGTGTTGTAGTTAACATGTTACTTTTTAGCTGCGTTTTATTATCTCTGGGTCTGGGTCGAGGTTATCTTTTAACATGCATTACAAAAACAACATGGGATCTAGGTTTCTATCGAGTTTAATTTCAATAACCCAGATAGAGGTTTTCACTCTGACCGGCAGAGGGCTATTTACCATTGTGAATGGATGTCAGCGATTTGTCAGCAGTATAGGAATAGAGAGGAAAGAGACAAGTGCTTACATGAAAAACAAATAAACATAAGAAAAAACGAGACTGATATACAGCACTGCTTTTGCACTAACCCACATCGTTTTATTTTCATGAGGTGAACCATATGGGTTATGAGCGATAATAAAACGCGGCTTTTGAAGACAAAATAAAAATGCACTGAAAACAGGGCTTTAAACATGCAGTTTTTTTTAAGCGAAGATAAAAATGCACTTATAAATAGTACTATATTCCGCCTGTTTGATAATAACCCTTCCACACTATCTCACTGAGTTTAACCACTCGTGTCAAAAAAAATGTGAAGAAAATTATGTAAACAGTGTGGACTGAATTAGCCAGTTTATATTTCCGAGATCTCAGATGAATCAGAGGGCTCAGAAATATAAACAGGATTTCTCGCAAAAATTCCTGACTTTCCACTTAAAAACTGAGACTGAAATTTTTTTGGATTCGCTTGCTAAGTTATTTTTTCTCGCAATAAATTACATAAGAAAAAAATAAAAAGAGAGTTGTTTTGATTCTATGTGATGTGCATGTGAAGAATTCTGTTTATATTTTACTCTTCTTCTCTGTCAAAAAACGGAGGAAATTACTAAGCGCTCAAATTACATACGAAGAAAAAAAAAGAGATGTTTTGAATTCTATGTGATGTGAAGAATTCTGTTTATATTTTATTCTCCTTCTCTGTCAAAAAACGGAGGAGCGCTCAAGAAACATAAAATGGCTAATTGGGTGATTCCGTGCCAACGGTGATTTCCTTGTGACCAGTGCTGTTTTTGTTATTTAATGTAAAATGTTCGTATATATTTTTGGTTTGAATTGGGTAAATGGCTATTTACTACATTTGATATCATGACTAAATTTGCTACTTATTCCACATGGCTTGGAAAAGTGTAGTCAAATGTCAGTACCGTGGCATGTCCGTTCCTTATTTTTCCAATTAAATCTACTATTTTCTAATGAAATACTTAATTAAATAGAAATGTTTTTCTTTGAAAAGTTTGAGTGCATTACTTGCTTGACAAAATTTTTGCAAAAATTAAGACAAAATATTTATTGCTGAATAAAATAATTATGAATGAATGTTGTCCAGGATTTACATTTATTTTTAAATTCAAAAGATTCCCGCTGAACTGCCATTTTATTTTTGGTTCAAGACGTTTGTATCGTGATTTTCTATAAGAGGCACTATTGTATACATGTATAATTTACAAAAGTCGTTTTATTTTTTGAACGCTGTTGTACTTTAAGAGTGATATGTTTTCATTCGAAAAAAGTGTGTCACAAATTTATTTGTCAGTATCGTGGTAGTATTTTTTAAGCATGTTTAAACATGCTTTTGGTTGGTTATCATAATTTTGTATTCTTTTCAACAACATATGTTAAAATTTTCCTGGAAATTATTTTTCTCATCAGCTCAGAGAAATAAAGTCACATCAACTGTCTATGTCAGTACCGTGAACTTCAATTAAATTATTTCTTGCAATAATATTTACTCCTACAAATTGTCTTTATAAGGACGGTAGCAATACCTCAGGTGAGCCAAACAAAAATTATTCCGTGCAATAAAACTAAGTAATAACCCAGCACAGTGAAAAGGGATGCTATTTAGAAGAATAGACGACAAAAAGGAAAAAGTTATTAAGTTGGGTTTGTATGTGTAAATGGAAATCCACACAAGTGCAGTACATGCTGCAAGTTATACATCAATTTATATTGAATAATTTTGAATGAACAACAACAACTTGTGTGTGTTACCACCAAGTATATAGGCTGGAGTTATAGCTATTTCACGAGTGCCACCTCGATCATCAGACTCCTTTAGTGGTGCTTAGTCTGGTTATGCTCGTATTAATGAAAAACTCTTTGCCGTCATATGGGAGCGAACCATGAACCTTGCGATTCATAGGCCGATGCACTACACAACACCGCGCCACTGAAACCACATGGTTAGCTCTATCCCAATGCAGGTTTCGTTGTTTATCAATTGCAACAGCGACTAGCATTTTTATTAACACACACAAGCTTGCTATTGTTCAGTCGGTTTCTTTCTTTTTTCCCCATGCACCGATTCGTAAGCCAACAATTCGTTGGTCATACAAGGGGGGAGAAAAGTTGAAAGAGTTGACACTGGTCAAGAATTAATTTACAATTTGTATGACCAACGAATTGTTGGCATACGAATCGGTGCATGGGGAAAAAAGAAAGAAACCGACTGAACAATAGCAAGCTTGTGTGTGTTAATAAAAATGCTAGTCGCTGTTGCAATTGATAAACAACGAAACCTGCATTGGGATAGAGCTAATCATGTGGTTTCAGTGGCGCGGTGTGTAGTGCATCGGCCTCAGTCGATCTCGTACTGTGGAAGTGTGTAGACGTTTTCGGCTTCCCAGTTTATTCAACTAGCATATTCGGAGTGATTTAATCAAGTTTTATTTAAACCAAGCTATTTTCAATAGCGACTACAGCTCAGTGGTAGAGGTAGCGGACCGAGAATCCGAAGGTAGTGGGTTCGAGTCCAGTCGGGCAGTAAATTTTTGGCCGCTTTTTTCCATAATCGAGAGCTGGAAAACATCATCGAGAGGGATAAGCGGCTAATGGAAAGCAACAAAACGGCGGGGCCATCGAAAGGTGTCCCAACAACAACAACAAATAAGCAAGCTATGGCACCACCACCAGCCTTAGCAACAGCCAGTGCACTAGCACCAACAACATCAAAGAAGGCGATGGCACCACCAGCCATACCGCCAGCTAGTGCCGTGGCAAAAACGGCAAAAACAGCAAAGGCACCAACAGCCGATGCACAAACACACCAGAAGAGGAGGAAGAGGATTAGCTGTGCGCCGAACCTCGTCAAGCGCCGCTCCACCACCACCTCGGCCCAGCTGCCAGCCGGAGTGAAGGAGACGGCACGCACTGCAAAAACCACAGCAGCAGCAAAGATCCAACGACAGTTGAACACCTCGCCATCCGATGATGACATTGAATACATGTCCGAAGGTGGCGAGGGACTGTATACTACAGGGGAAAGCAACAGCAACCTGTTTGTCGACTTAGCCTCACCAGAGGCGTCCTCCGAGGAAGAATGCGAGACACAAGAGGCAGCAGAGGAGCAGGCCATCAATGAAAAGATCGGTGCTATACAGGGGGAGATGGAACGTCTCAATGCCATGCTCACGCCCCTGATAGAAAAATTAAAAGCTAAACAAGAAGCTCGTCGCGAGAAAGAAAAACAGGAGCGCGAGCAGAAGAAAGGAAATCAGGCGCCACAGCAAGAGGCGCATAATCAAGTGGCTGTGCAGCAGCAAAAACAAAACCCACCAGCACAGCAGCAACAAGAACAGCTGCCACAACAACAGCTGCAAACCAAACAGCCACAGCAGCAGCCAATACAAAAGCAACATCAACAGAACCAGCAGCAGCAGCAGCAGCAGAACCACCAGCAGGAGAAGCAGCAGCAGAATGAACATCAGCAGCAGCCACAGCCCACTAAAAACAAGAAGGAAAAGGTGCCACCCATCAATACCTATAAGATGGAGTTAAAGGATACCATTGAAATATGTAAGTCGGCCATAGGCCAAAACTTCCTTATTAAACGTTTAAGTAAAGATAGGCATGCTATCCACTGCTCCACAGTGGCGCAGCACAAAATTATAAAAGATTTGCTAAAACAATCCACGACTGAGTGCTTCAGTTTTACCCCCAAAGTGGATAAATGTCAAACGGTCCTCTTGAAGGGCATAGATTCCTGCACGGAACCAAAGGTGCTCTTTGATGAGCTCCGTGAAAAAGCGAGCGGCGATCTCGAGTTTATCGGGGTCAAGCCGTTTACCACAGTCAGAGCCAGACGGGAGAAGCGGTCTTTGCCGTTCTTCCTGGTTCAGCTTTCGCCCAGCAGCAAACTGGATAGTTTGAGGAGTATCTCCGTCCTCAACTACCAGGTTGTAACTTGGGATAAATTAAAGAGACGCGGCGACATGCTTCAATGCATGCGCTGCCAAAGGTTCGGCCACGCTGCAGCAAACTGCGAAATGCAGTCACGCTGCGTGAAGTGTGGTGAGAACCACATTAAGGGAGAGTGCAAGCTCGGAGAGGAACGGGTCGAAGACATGACCCAGCTTAAATGTGCACTTTGTGGAAAGGAGGGGCACCCTGCTATTTATCGGGGTTGCTCAGCTTTTCAGCAAATACGTATTAATAAAGCGGCTAGACAGACAGTAGTTGAGAAACGCCCCCCAACGTGGGCTCCCACAACAACGCCCGTCAATCCCCAAATTTCTTACGCCCAAATGGCGGCAGGAAGGGGAAACACGGTACAGCCTGCAGCTAAGGTAGCCCAACCGGCCCTCGTGCCTAAGGCTCCCGACGCTCAGGCCGAAATTAGAAGCATGTTGCTGGCAATTCAAGGCCAGTTGACAGGACTTCAGAAAGAGATCAGGGAGCAGGCGAATAGGGTAGACTATATCTACTCTGTTTTGCCTAGCTTAACGCAAATTAGAGGTTAAAGGCGCGCTGTCGGAGAGGCCTCTTAGGATCCTTGCTGTGAATGTAAATTCACTGATTAGGACCGAACGTAGAGCTAATCTTTTTCAACTGTTGAAAGACCAGAGTCCAGATGTGTTTATGGCCAGCGAAACTAAGCTGAACCAGAAACATAAGTTGACTAACAACAATTACAATATCGTTAGAAGAGATCGACCCAACTCCACTCAAGGGGGGGGCGTCGCAATCTTCACACGAAAAGGCATTAAGCATAAAGTTATATATAATAGTGATCTGCGCAGATTTCGGCTACTAGAGGCGTGCATCGTGTGCATTCCTCTCCAACAGGGGAAGCGAATGTATGTGATCACGGCTTATGCACCGGAATCACCTCAGCCAACTGATTTTATGACAGAGCTTGAAAAACTTTTCGAATCTCTACGCTTGAGCTTGGAAGAAAATTACTTTCTCATGGCCGGTGATTTGAATGCCAAACACCTAGATTGGGGAAATCAAATACAGAATCCAAGAGGTATTCATCTTTTTAATTGGATGAGTCGATATAACACTGAATATGGTGTCGACCTGCTGGCTACGGATCGGCCATCGTTTCCAAGAAGCGGTGCCTATCTGGATCTATTGCTAATAGACTCAAGACTGACAATTACGGACACTGTGGGTCAAAGACCAAGAAACTGTTTACGAACGATCGAGTATGACAGTGACCACTGCGGACTCGCCGCCGTAATACAGCTTCTGAACGAGCTCGTGGAGTTGGATGAGTATGTGCCTGTGCATACTTACAATTACAGTAAGGTGCGCTGGCCACGCTTTACCAACGCCTTATCGAGCGAAATCAGTTCGAATAATATATCCCCACCAAATGACAGGAATTTGACAAATAACGAAATAGACCAATATCTCGAACAAATGGACGAGACAATCAAACGAACAATGGACAGAACGATACCAAAGTACAAACAACGGGACGCAACGGACATGTACCGGAATGCGACCATTGACGCATTACACAGACAAAAAAGTGGACTGCTGACAAGACTCAAACGCTTGTACCGACGGTTTACTGACCCACACGATCTGGAGATTAGGACACTGAAGTCTTCGATCAAGAACATCAACCAGCTTATTAAGGAAAATTATCGGTTGTCGATTAAATGGTATTGGGATAACAAAATTCGGGCTGTTAATTCTAGCGACCCGAGTATGTTTCCCCAAATTAACAAGATATTTAGAAGGAATGATCAGAACGACCTTCCGTGTCTTAAGCTCCAGAGAACGACTGATAACAGAGACGTACTTCTGACAGCAGGAATTGATCCAGAGGACGCCGTCTTGGACGATGACCTCTTTATTGTCGAAGATCCGCAGGAGAAAGTGGAGGCTGTGGGGGCTGCTTTCCAGCAAGTGTACAAGGTGAATGCATGCATTCGCCCGAACCATGACCTGGAAAACAGAGCCTTGCTCCACCACTTCTACCTTCGGAATGACATAACGCAATGGCGATCAGAGAACCTCGGTTTCACCGGGTTCAATCAAGATCATTTGGCAAACGCCATAATCGCCGAGCGAAATGGGCCCAGTTCCCTGTTAATTACGAAGGTGGAGCTCCAGCTCATCTTCGATTCATTAAAGAAGAAGAAGTCAGCAGGAGTCGATGGCATATCCAACGTTGTACTTCGATATTTACCCCAAAAAGCAGTAGACATTTATACCACACTGTTTAACAACGCTCTGAATAATGCATATTATCCAGTGCGGTGGAAGACGGCTGTGGTGCATCCTCTCCCGAAAAAGGGAAAGGACAACTCCAATCCGGCGAATCTCCGGTCGATAAGTCTTCTTCCGAGTATCAGCAAGGTATTCGAAAAAGTTATCAATAGAGCTCTGTCAAAGTGGGCAGAGGACAATAATATCATACCGGATAATCAGTTCGGTTTTAAGGCAGGACATGACACCATTCATGCCGCGTCTAAACTCGTTTCTGATGTCCAATGGAACAAATCTAAAAAGCAGTGTACGGGTGCCTGTCTGGTTGATTTGGAGAAGGCCTTCGACACCGTATGGCTAGAGGGTCTTTATCTAAAGCTGACCAGACTTGGCATTAGTAAACCACTATTATATATGCTTTATGATATGCTCAATGGTAGAAAGTTTGTTGTCAAGAGTGGCAATGTGACTTCTGCCACAGCCTTTAATATTAAAAATGGTCTTCAGCAGGGAGCGGTCAACTCGCCGATTCTATTCAGCATTTACACCAGCGATCTGATAAGTAGTCTAACTCAGGCAATTGCGTATGCCGACGATCTAATTGCGTACAGAACAGCTCCAAAAGTCGAGGTCACCAGAATTCTTTTGCAGCGTGACTTCGAGAAGATTCAGCGATATTGCGATGACTGGAAGTTGAAAATCAACTTCCAGAAATCAGAAACTATCTTGTTTAGGACTCCGTTGCATGGAGCCACAAGGGATACGAGAAAGAACTGGCGTAAGCTGGTGATCGTAGGACCAAATGGACAGCCACTGGCGAGTAAAAGTGTAGTAAAATACCTAGGCATCTGGATGGATCAGTATTTGTATTTCGACAGACATATAAATGCTGCTCTGGCCAGGGCTAGGGGAGCTTTTGCCCTGACGAAACTGTTGTTTTATAGCAGCCGGCTTGACAGCAGGGTGAAGGTGATTTGCTACATGGCCCTCATGAGGCCGATGATTGCCTATGGGTGCCCGGTTTGGTTCAACGTTGCCCCATCTCAAATGGAAAAGATTCGGGTGTTTGAGAGGCAGCGTCTGCCTTGGATTACACAGAACACCAGAGTCGGAGTACAAACATTATTATTCCAACCTGGTTTTATGCAACGGTGCCAACATAAACAGGATAGATAATTTCTTGCTGAAGCTTATTTGAGGTCACATTGCAAGAGCAATGTCCTCGACCAACAGCTTAATTTTTGGGGCTTATTACCCTAAAAACGACTATTACGAGAGTGTGCGTCTAAGCGGCTTTATTCCGCCCGATGCATTCCTCTATTTAGACAGTCGAGGGCTGATCCAGGATAGAGTGGCGGTTCCACTAATCTACCACGTCGGCCGTAGAACTGTGGATCGGCGGCTCCTTTACAGTCGAGACGTCCTCGCACAAGACGGAGCCGAGCACCTTCGGTTCAGTAGGACTGTGTCCGATCGGGACCGAAGAGACAGGGTAAAGCAGGAGAACCAGTTCTGGTGGTTGAAACCTGAACACGAAGTTAATTCGGATATATAAAAGTTAACTAGGCATTTTTCTATGCCATGGCTGACTTACATAGGTTTAGGTAGTTAATTTTAAGCAGGGACAGTCAGGGTGGCACCAAAAAAAAAAAAAAAATATAAAACCAATAAAAACATAAAAAAATTATAAAAACCCGAAAATGCTTGCTGTGGCTGTTCTAGTTTGTAAGTAGTCTGTAAGTAGTTTGTTAGTAGCTTTAAGTAGTTTTATAGTAGTTTTAATTAGTTTTAATTAGTTATAATTAGTTTTAATTAGTTTTAATTTAGTTTTATTTAGTTTGTAAGTTTTATATAAAACAAAAAAATAAAGACAAAGATACCGAGTTTTTTATAAATTCTTCTCGGTGAAAAATAAAACCGATATGGATACTAGATTTAAGATAGTTCTTAGGCCGAAAGGCATTAGCATTAAGTTATTAGTTTAACTTAGAGCGCCCGAATGGGGCCAGTAAGTTAGTTGTAAGATATTGATAAGTAGGCTAGTTTTTATGAATTTTTGTCTAGCTTTAAGATAGTTTTAAGATAATGGAAAAAATAAAAAAATGAATTTACAAAAAAAAAAAAAAAGAAACCTGCATTGGGATAGAGCTAGGTGTGTAGGTGTGTAGTGCATCGGCCTCTGAATCTCAAGGTTCATGGTTACATCCCATATGACGGCAAAGAGTTTTTCAATTACTACGAGCATAACCAGACTAAGCACCACTAAAGGAGTCTGATGATCGAGGTGGCACTCGTGAAATAGCTATAACTCCAGCCTATATACTTGTTGGTAACACACACAAGTTGTTGTTGTTCATTCAAAATTATTCAATATAAATTGATGTATAACTTGCAGCATGCACTGCACTTGTGTGGATTTCCATTTACACATACAAACCCAACTTAAATTGTAAATTAATTCTTGACCAGTGTCAACTCTTTCAACTCATCCCCCCCCCCCCCTTGTATGACCAACGAATTGTTGGCATACGAATCGGTGCATGGGGAAAAAAGAAAGAAACCGACTGAACAATAGCAAGCTTGTGTGTGTTAATAAAAATGCTAGTCGCTGTTGCAATTGATAAACAACGAAACCTGCATTGGGATAGAGCTAACCATGTGGTTTCAGTGGCACGGTGTGTAGTGCATCGGCCTCTGAATCGCAAGGTTCATGGTTCGCTCCCATATGACGGCAAAGAGTTTTTCAATTATTACGAGCATAACCAGACTAAGCACCACTAAAGGAGTCTGATGATCGAGGTGGCACTCGTGAAATAGCTATAACTCCAGCCTATATACTTGTTGGTAACACACACAAGTTGTTGTTGTTCATTCAAAATTATTCAATATAAATTGATGTATAACTTGCAGCATGCACTGCACTTGTGTGGATTTCCATTTACACATACAAACCCAACTTAAATTTTAAATTAATTCTTGACCAGTGTCAACTCTTTCAACTCATCCCCCCCCCCCCCCCCCCCTTGTATGACCAACGAATTGTTGGCATACGAATCGGTGCATGGGGAAAAAAGAAAGAAACCGACTGAACAATAGCAAGCTTGTGTGTGTTAATAAAAATGCTAGTCGCTGTTGCAATTGATAAACAACGAAACCTGCATTGGGATAGAGCTAACCATGTGGTTTCAGTGGCGCGGTGTGGTGCATCGGCCTCTGAATCGCAAGGTTCATGGTTCGCTCCCATATGACGGCAAAGAGTTTTTCAATTAATACGAGCATAACCAGACTAATCACCACTAAAGGAGTCTGATGATCGAGGTGGCACTCGTGAAATAGCTATAGCTCCAGCCTATATACTTGGTGGTAACACACACAAGTTGTTGTTGTTCATTCAAAATTATTCAATAGAAAAAGTTATTAATTTTTTAAGAAAATAAGGAAAGAAGAAATGTCAAGAGATCAAAACATAACATATAGGTGTGGCAACATTTCCCAAAAGAAAGAAAATATCAACTGTAAAATGAAATGAAGAATAACGACACAAATACATATACACAATAAGAGATACTGCCGGTTAGGTAGGAGAAGGTATATTAAATAAAAGGAGAAGCCATTATCATTCAATGTTAAGCTGTTCAAACGATAAGACGTGTTTTATTACAAACGACAGAATAAATTACAAACGGCAAGTATATTTTAATTCTACAAAAGGCTATCGTCTTACAATCTTAGAAGTGCGATTAATACCTCCCCTCACGTAAATATCGTGTGGACAGCACTGGTTTGTTCTAGTTAGTTGTGTGTGCACATCGCTTGTGTTTATTTATTTATTTTATGCATATCTCGTTAATGTTTATTAGTGTTACTTCTTTAATTCACTTAATAGTTTAGAATTGTAATTAAATTAAATAAGTTTTGTTTAATTAATGTGTTTTGTGTCTTAAAATTAAAATTTAAATTGCTTGGTAAGATTTTTTAAGTAACCAAAATTTGTGTTCCTCTATTTGAGTGAATTTAAACTAACTTTTTTTTCTTTCTTTCTAATATTATATCTGTGTTATTGTGTATGTGCATCTATACCTTAATAATAGTTATTTCCCCTACTTTTTTCTTCTTAAACCTAAGCTTTCAACTTCATGTAACTTAGTGTTGTCCCGCTCTCTTTTTTCTTAAACCCATCTTACTCATTTTAAAATTCTGTTGCTCTAGCTATTATTAAATTTTTTATTCTCAATATTTACTAACGCCGCACAGTGGGCTGAAAAGCAAATCTAGCGGGTCAAAAATCAAAATCTTTGTAAACGAGTGGTGTGTGTGTCCGTATCTTATTTAAACACCTGAATAGCCTAGCAGGTGCCAAATAGAGAGAATCGTTATTTCATGGTTATATGTGAACAATTAAATATTTTTAAAAGACTAGAAAGTCACAGAAATAATGATGAAATGATGTCTCAATGCCAGTTTTTGGACGAAATTATGGTTTGAACGTAGGTAAAACTATATTAGCTAATATTATGTTGATCCTGAGATATTTTCCACTGATAGTTTTTCACTTTTAGCCGAAGAATTTGGACCACTGTCGTCAAAAAACCTGTAAGATGTTATGCTATAGTTTTTCGAAAACGGGCAAAAACGGGCAGATGAAATATTAAAATATGTTATATATATTAATCCTGGAACTTAGTTTAAGTTCAATCTTTTTGTACAGGTTTGTACAAAAAAAGTTGCAGCCTACAGAATAAATGCTTTATCAATTTTTTCTTACTAACAAAGTAAATGCCATAGTTCGTTTAGTTAAAACACCATAAATCATAAATAAACAAAATTACTAACCTTCTTAAATATAGTACATTTGGGAATAATAACAAAAAAGTTCATGACTTTTCAAACAAATAAGAGGCAAACAAAGTCCTACCATCATTAAATATTGAACGAACAATGACTGAATGATGTGTCTGCAGTTAACGGTATTATTGCTTGAAAACTAAAGTCTTCTGTCAGTTAATTTGACTCTATACATTGTCTCTGACATGTGTACAATCAACCTATGTACTACCTGCCCTGATAAAAAATGCATATTTTTTGGACTTTTGACCCGCTAGATTCGCTTTTGAGACCACTGTGCGCCGGTGGTGCAGATAGTGAGCACCAGATTCCCAGATCTTCGCTGTGTGGGTTCGAGTCCCGGTGTTTTCCATTCTTTTTTTTATTATTTCTCTTTTTAATTTTTTTTTTTTTTTGTTTTTAACATTTCTCAAAATTTTTACAATTTTTTTTTCATTCATTATTTTTGTTTGCTTTTTTGAAATGGTTTGCTCTGCCAAAAACTGCTCTGAGGGCTTAAATTCAACCCCATTATATGCCTGTTTCGGACCATGTGGAAATCTTTACCACGCTAAATGCATTGGTTCAACTAATGCGTTTATTGAGAAGATAACAAATTCCAAATTTGCATATTGGTATTGTACGAATTGTCGTAAGCTCTCCCTGTCTCAATTAGCTTTTAAAATGTCTGATTTCAAATCAGACATTGTGAAACTTTCTAAGGTATTTGAAGAGCTTCTCTGTAATTTTAACAAAGCAGTCTCAAATTTTGGCTCATTGACTCTCCCAAATGATCCCGTGGATATCGGAACATCTACTGATGACCTAATACAGGAATCTCTCCCTCCATTGAGTCTGCCAGTGGATGATGATTTGATTGCGCAGTCCAGTTCAACAATGCGCAGTGATGTCGAATCAGATGCCAAAAAGAGCAAGAAAAGAGGTCGGGATACCACATTAGTTATCAAAAATACCAGTCCACCCCCCAAACGAACAAACCTTAATCCTCTTAATGCTTCGGATTTACCTTGTCCGGTTCAGGTAGCGAATGAAGATTTAGTGACGGTTCCCAGCAATATTCCTGAAGCGGATTGTATTACTATTTCTAATATAGTTACCGATCCAAGGCCCATCAAAGCTGTCTCCAAACCGAAAACTATTTTCATATCTCGACTTGAACCAGATATTGTTCCTGAAGAGATTGTAAGCCACTTAATAGCTAGAAATTGTATCCCTACAAATACTTCTATTAAGTGTACAAAAATGAGTAAAGTTAATAGTTTTGTCTCATCATTTAAAATAGTTACACATTCTTCGTTCTTTGATTCTATTTGCGATATTGGTAATTGGCCTCCTGAAGCTCTTATCAAAGAATTTTCAATTAGAAAAAATAGACATTCAAGAAATTCACCCAAAAAAGCATCCCCAAAAAACTTAATAGGATTACCCTCTTCTATTAAAATGTAAGAGGGCTTCGTACTAAAACTGCTGATATCTATGTTAACTCCCAGGCATTTTCACATGACATCTTTATTTTGACAGAAACCTGGCTCAATTCAAGCTTTTTGGACACGGAACTTTTTGATGAAGAGTTAGTTAGTTAGTTAGCCATACAGTCAAAATTTATTTATATATTAAATGCATACATTCCACCAAAAAGCGCGAACGCAGTCTATGTTGAACTCTCTAGGGGTCTAGATTTTATTATTGAATTGTCTTGCTCCAATAGCACCATATTACTTCTCGGAGATTTTAATTTACCGTCAATAGAGTGGATTCTTTCTGAGGATGAATGTTTTCAAGAAGCATCTTTAACGTCTTCACAAACTGAGCTTCAGCTTTTGGAAAGAATTATTGCAACTGACTTACAGCAAGTAAGCTGTATTCAAAATTCAAAGAATAGAATTCTCGATTTAGTATTTTCATCTGACGCTATTAGTACTCTTGTTCTAGAATCTAGTTCAGGAATATCTAATATAGATAGTTACCATCCTCCTTTGGATATAGTTCTTGACTTGAGCAGTCATACTATAGAAAATAGCAACGCTTATGATCGCTCATATACTTTGGACTTCAGAAAGGCAAACTTTCAGTTGCTCTCCGAAGAATTAGCTAGATCTGGTATTGAAAATATATCAGTATCTAGCAATATTGACGAAGCAGTTAATAACTTTAATACCATACTTAATAATTGCATAAATAACACTATCCCTATAAAAATACTAAAAAATACTAATTTTTGCCACTCATGGTATACGAAAGAGTTAAAGTCGCTCGGAAATAGAAGAAATAGAGCATGGAAAATATATTTAAAAACTCTTTCTTCAGTTGACCACAACTCTTACATTGCCCTTTTCGAAGAATTCAAATCTCTTTCAAAGCCTCTATACACCAATCATGTATACGAAATGGGAAGATCTCTTAAAGAAGATCCTAAGGCATTTTGGAAGTTTGTTAATTCAAACAAAAACTCAGATGGTTACCCGGCAAACTTCATATATGAAAATTGTGTGTTGAAAGAAACCATCGATATTTGCAACGCATTTGCGAAAAACTTTCGTAACTCTTTTGTGGACACGCCTTTTGATATTGATGAAGATTACTTCAGAAATTTACACTCCTATGCCCAAACGAATTACAATAATTTCGCTGTGGAACAGAGTACTGTTTTAGAATTACTATCATCGTTAAATGATGATTTCTCATCTGGACCAGATGGAATTCCCCCAATATTATTGAAAAAGTATAGACATATTCTAGCTGAACCTCTTCAATTTTTGTTTGAGCTTTTTATTAAATCAGGGAAATTTCCTTGTTTATGGAAAACTTCATTCCTAACTCCAATTTTTAAAAAGGGTGATAAAACTGATATTTCGAATTACAGGCCTATATCCAAACTGTCATGTATACCAATACCAAACCTCTTTGAACAAGTTTTGTGTGAGACTTTAGCATTCCATACCAAGAATTTAGTATGTGATCAACAGCATGGGTTTGTGAGAAGAAAATCAACAGTAACAAACCTACTTACGTTCTTGCATAAATGTTCTAATGCCTTAGAAAATGGAAGTGAAGTTGATTGCATATACACCGCAGCCCCGGATCTTCAGTTTTTCCTAACCGGGGCAAAAACTTCATTTGGCGCCCCTTCAGTTATTGAATTAAATGACAAAAAAAAAATAATATACAGTCACTCACAAAATTATTCGGAATAAAAAGTTTTTTTTTGTTTAAGCATGAGTTTTTTTCTGTTATTATTCTTTGTTCTGTTATTGTTGTTTTTCTGTTATCTACATTCCTCTTTGTTTCATCTTGTTATATACTCTTTTAAATATGGGAAACAAGAAAATTTAATAGCGCTATTCTACCTACCGTTACTTTTTTTATAATTTCAACAGAGCAAGAAAAATCATTACATATATAGATTTGATAGATTTATTCCGAATACTTTTGGGAGTGACCGTACTTAGTTTGATTTTTTGTAACCGAGAGAATATGTCTTTTTAATTAATATTGTACTCGATATTACCTACCAGCAACTTTCTAACTTTGTTTATTGTCAATAGACAATGCTTGACACTTTTTACAAAGACTATAATCATTATGTTTCGTCATAGGCGTAGGAAGGAATTTTTTCTGAGGTGGGCAGCCAATCAGTGTTTGAAACCATCAAACAATTTTCATTAAAAAAAATCGCGTTCTCTTCTTCTTTAATAACTTTATATTTGGTCTTGAGCATTTACTTAATTAACAACTTTGTACAAAAGTGAACTAATAAATGAAGCGACAGCGATGGTTAAAACTCAACTCTGCAATAATGTCTTAAAATGTATCTTAATTATAAACTTTGACGGAAAAAGAACATATAATTCGATTCAAATGTCACCCAATTGCCCTACAATCACTTTTTTCAAAAATGTTTGATCTTTAAACGTTTTTAATTCGTCGGCATCGGAGCCACTCAATAAAGTTTGACAGTTGTTGATGGCTCGGCAAATGGGGACTAACGATATTTTGACGAAGAAAGAGTATAGGTGTTTCGATCCGGAAGTCAACCAATTTTCCTAAAATCACCTTTTTCCGAAGCAGTTAAATTTCTGATTTTTTTGAAGTTTTTTAATCCATCCGCATTAGATATAATTAAACCCCATCAAACGCCGGCATTAGGTGAAGACAACTCGTTTAAGATTTTTATTAGGGTCCAAATATTCGGTTTGGTTCGATTGTTAGGTATTACTTATAGCCCGACCCGATGCCAAATCGAGTTGATACATACTGAAACGGAACCGCAAGCATTCATTTTTAACAAAAAGAACTGAATAACCTTCCGGTTAATGTTCCAGGCTTTCCATATGTGGTGACTAATCGCTTAACAGGCAGTTTGAAATTTCGAATATCCGTTCCCCAAAAAAGGAGAGTTTTTTTTTTTAGTTTTCACTGAAACTACGAAACTGATTCTAAACGCATCCAAAAACTGAAACTTCTTTCCCATCTTTTACTTAAGATATCTATGAGTTTTGAATTCGGTTATTTATGGAGTGGACATTTTTTTTGGTGAATTCCCTTTTAAACATCGGTTTGAGAAAAATCTAAACCGCCCGCGTCCCCCTAGGTTTTTTCTTGACTAAACTAAATAAACGGAGTTGACACATCAATAATGTAAGAAACTTCACGGACACTAGTGTAATTTGTTAATAAAAACAAAATGAAGTGGGGAAAAATTGGTTTAATGTGACGACCACCTGTAACTGTAGGCAAAATATAAATTTTAGTGTCTGAATCTTCCAAAGATGTTCAATCTTGCTTCTTCAGTGGAACCAGAAAAGTCTTACTGCCGATTTTTCTAAGGTGGGCAATTTTCTAAGATGGGTATTGCCCACCTCTGCCCCCCTTCCTACGCCTATTAGTTTCGTCAATTTTTCCAGATTTTTTAATACACTAGTCAACGAAATTAAAGGAACAATCTTTTTTTCAGTTTTTGTTAGCGTTTTTTGAAGAGCTGTAGGTATCTTTGTGACGAGTGGTCGTATTGAGTTGAAATAAAAAACATTTTACAGCTTTATGTATTTTGTTACGAGATTTGTTTGCAAAACAATTTTTTTTAAGTACCGTTATTGCGTTATTGCAAAAAATGAGACGAGACAACAAAATTATTTTTTTTTTATTTTTTTTGAAGGTGCTCATTTCTATGGATAATTTTTTTTGAGTCAATCAAATGTCGTGATCAGAAACCTTGTTTGTTCAGCTTCAATTCAGTTTTTTTGTTGTTGTCGTACGATTTTTTTGACATGGTTTATCTGACTTTGAATGAAAAAAGATACTTTTAGCCTTGATTACCAATATCTCAGCAAATAATGACGTTATTAAAAATTTAAAGAAAGATTTGAAAATTTGAGAAAGCGTTTTACAAGATTTTTTTAAGATTTTGTAGAAATTATTTTTTTTACCCTTCACCGTTAGTTTAAAAAAAGTACTTAAAACCAACGTTTTGTGGTCTTTTCGTAAATCTTTTTTTTTCATTGCAAATATTAGTTGCATGGCTTGGATTGGTATGCAAATTTATAGACTTTTAAATCATCAATATTCTTGTAAATTTTCAAATTGATTCATCGAACCGTTTTTCCTCACCACAACTTCAAAGTCTTACAAACCAGGTAAAGGAACAAATTGTGTTGTTCCTAAACAATGCGTAGTCGTCATCAAAATGACAAGAAAACCGCAATTCCAGTGGATTTTTTTCACAGTTTCGCATTAGTTAGATACTTTTTTGAATTTAAATGGAGAAATACAATTTGAAATTCCATTTCCACATATCATTTCATTAAGTGTCGACAATTCTTTATACCTATTGTTTTCAAGGCACATGGATTTGGCGCCCCTGGAAGCTGCCGCCCGGGGCACAGGCCCCGGTTTGCCCCCCCATAGATCCGGTGCTGATACACCGATTTCTCTAAGGCGTTCGACCAACTTAGTCACAACCTTATTATCTTCAAACTTAAAGCGTTTGGTTTTCCAACTTTCTTTATCACATGGATAAAGTCATATCTTGAAAATAGATCGTACCTTGTAAGATTTAGAAACTGCCTTTCAAATGCATTCATTGCTCACTCCGGTGTGCCCCAGGGAAGTCATCTAGGCCCATTTCTATTTATCCTAGCTATAAATGATGTTGTTTCATGTATACGCTCTTGTGATAGTCTTATATTTGCTGATGATATGAAGATATTTAAGTCAGTAAAAGCTAACCATGACCACGTTCTTCTGCAAGCTGATATTGACAGTTTCAACATTTGGTGTGGTAAGAACGGTCTTTCTCTTAACCCTATTAAATGCCAAACAATTACTTTCTCCAGAAAGCGAATTGCAAGTGCTTTTGATTATTCCATTTCGCAGCAAAAACTTTGTCGAGTCTTTAGTTTCAAGGACTTGGGTGTTAACTTTAGCTCAAATTTAGAATTCACTGAACACATTAATTACATCGTTAATAAAGCAAGCTCCATGCTTGGATTTATAAAACGTAGGGCTAAGGAATTTAGTGATCCATATGTAACCCTTTCATTATACAATTGTTATGTACGACCTCATCTAGAGTACGCCTCGCAAATATGGTCTCCCTTTTATGAAATTCATAAAAATCGTATTGAATCAATACAGCATAAATTCATTCGCTTTGCTTTGAAGGGTTTTCCTTGGGCTGATCCGTACAAACCTTATATCAAAGGCGTGTTAATAATGATTTACTATTTCTTCACCAACTTATAAATGGCCAAATAGATGCTCCTGATTTGTTAGCCTGTATAGGCATAAACTACCCCGGAGGATCTCACCACCTGCGAAGATTTGAACTATTACACGTTAATTTCCATAGAACTAACTACGGTATACATGAGCCTCTTAACCGCATGTGCAAGATTTTTAATTTAAACAGCTCCTCTGTTGATTTTAACATTAGTAAGATGGGATTAAAGAAAATATTTCGAACCAGTGCTCCACGGTCGTGATTGTTCTTATTTTTGATACGACGTGTATGACTAAAGTATTTTGTATATTGTTTGATTATGTATTTATATTAATTTTTTGTTTAATTTTGTTAATGTATTAGTATATTATTATGCATGTGTTAGATTGCCTTATTTTACTAACCACTAACACATGCACTTATGATGAGCCTCTGATTGTAGGTTGCAGCTTGCTATAAGCTCACTACAACTAAGAATCTGAAGTGTAAAAAAAAAAAAAAATATATAAAATAAAGTATTATCACAGATACTAGAGTTACATAGATATCGCATCCAGTACAAATAAAAATGACCATTTTTTTCAATATTTTGTGATTGCAAGCTCTTTTGTTTGGTCCTCAAAAATTGAGTCGGTTGATCAAACTACTGAGGACTTGTTGTTGACGTTTTGTATTTATGTCTATGTATGTAAATCTATCTTTTTTAACATCATATGTGGTCCATAACTCACACAATATTAATGTAACTGGGATGTAGCTCTACGTCCCACGATGAAAAAGTAGTCATTTTTATTTGCTCTGCGTGCGATATCTATGTAACTATAGTATCTGTGGTATTATATTATACACCGCGACCCAACAGACTGTACTAAAGAGTGAACCGGGCGTGAAAAAAGTGTAAACGTATCTAAAGAATTAACAAACCAGAGTCCCTCGCGAAAAAAAAGAGTATAAACATAAATATTGTAATGACTTTCCAAATTTGAACTATAACGACTCCGAAAAGCAAACAAACGAACACAATAAAGCTTACGGTCGCAGTGCAAACATACCCTTAGTAGCTGTAATTATAGCAACTCTCAAACGAAGGAAGCGCCATCTGCCGGATTATAGCAGATTTACCAGCTGTCAAATAAAAGCTTTTGGAAGGGAAATTATTGGGAAATTTCCCCTACGGAAAGCTCTGGAAGCAGAGACGAGAACCTTCCACCACTTTCCAGAGTTTGGAAAACAAGTATAAAAGGCACATGTTTGAACGGCAGCCATCCTCTCAGTTGAAAAACAAATATATTGCTGCCATCATACCGATTTTTGAATCCAAATTTAAAATAAAATTTTTTTGGAACTACTTTGCTACTTCCCATGGCAAAGGTTGTGTTGATGGAATTGGAGCCATCGCAAAAACAATCATGCGAAAACACATAAGATCCCGGGACTGTATTGTCAATAATGCATCCAATTTTGTACAGGCATTTAACCGCACTACTTCTACGATTTTCGTTGATAAAGTAAACGATAGAGAAATTACTGACATAAGCAATAAATTGAATACGGCCTTTATATTCTCAACTGCTAAGGATGTTCGTAATATATCGATACCTTCCCGCAAGAATGTATTAAGCGACATTTTAAAAAATTGAAAGGCATCAAAAAAAAGCTCTTGTTCAGCTATTTATTTGTGTATTTAATGGAATAAAAAGATTTGGCACAGGTTTTTCAACTCAAAATCCCTTTAAAAATCTGTTTATAACAAAAAAATACACACAAGAATAACTAATCAAGAGGTTTTTTTAAATTTTAATTTAAAATTTTGAAAATGTCGCTTAATACATTCTTACGGGAAGGTATCGATATCATCTTCTCACCAAATTCAGTGCATTGGCGGAAAAATCCTTACCTTTGCCACCTCGAAGCAGGGATATAATAATATCTTTAAATTGTGATTTATTTATTAAGAAGAGAAATCAAAATGTTTTAATCTTTCAATATTATTTATGTAACATAGCTAAAATAAAAAAAAACACAATTTTCATATATTATCCTCTTTATCTTATAATTATACAAGCTTCTTTTTCTTTTTTTGTTATACTTTCTCATTATTCATTTGTGTAACGTTATCAGATACAAATTTTAATCGAAAAATCACCAAAAATATATTTATTTCTTTTACAGCATTAATGGTTATCTAAAATATGAATCTTCATCTCAATTCTCTCACACAAAAAAATGAAATAGGTGCACTAAATTCGCAGAGTTTTTACAATAGCCGCGTTTTACCATCGCTCATAACCCATATGGTTCACCTCGTGAAAATAAAACGATGTGGGTTAGTGCAAAATCAGTGCTGTATATCAGTCTCTTTTTTTCTTATGTTTATTTATTTTTCATGTAAGCACTTCTCTCTTTTCCTCTCTATTCCTAATACTGCTGACAAATCGCTGACATCCATTCACAATGGTAAATAGCCCTCTGCCGGTCAGAGTGAATACCTCTATCTGGGTTATTGAAATTAACCTCGATAGAAACCTAGATCCCATGTTGTTTTTGTAATGTATGTTAAAAGATAACCTCGACCCAGACCCAGAGATAATAAAACACAGCTAATATGTATAGCAACGTCCAAATCGACTTCCAAAAACATGTAACGTTATCAGCCACTTTGAAGGGTTATATCTCGAAAACGGTGCGAGGTATTAGCAAAATTTTTTATACAAAATGTGAACATTGTGGAGCTCTATGACATGTCAATACAAAATATTCACCTTTACACTGTAGATTTCGAGTTATTAGTTACACATTCGTACGAATGTAACGTTATCAGACCGTGGCCGTGACCATATACTTTGGCAAATAATTCCATATAAAAGACATAGGTATATAATTACAATACGTATTATTATCAAGGAACTTAGATTTTTCGCACACTTGTGTGCACACAAGACACAAGTACCTATACATGCGTATTGTTTATGGGCCGCATTAGAGTGCACTCCAAAGGAAAACACCACTTTGTCAATTTTTATTTTTTTCGTTTTCTTACGGTTCCAAAGGCAAGTGAAAATGGCAGCGTTCCGATGGTTATTCTAAAAAATAAAATGATGGTTGTTCTCAGTTAGATAGATAGATAGATAAATACTTTATTATTCTTTAGTTTTTTTTTACAAATTATTCGGTTTCTTAAAGATTAAGACATGGCTTAATGCCGTCTGCCCGAGCTTGACAAAGTTAACAATAATTATGTTGTGATTAAAATGATTCTTCAATTATTGATCTTCTATGTTTAAATGCTTTTTGACAGTAACCGTGCAATTTGATCCAATCGGCGCCATTGAAGATAGTTCTCATTTCCGCTTCCTCCAAAATTCGCTTTCCATAAAACTGGACTCTGAACTCATTCAAAATTGGATATCAACCCAGAAAATGATATATGCTCTCCTTCTCTTGTAGATTACACAAGGAGCACGATTCTCCGCGTTCATTTTTCATCGATTGCCAAAAGTAAATTTAAGAGCTGTTCCTTCCAATTAGTTAATGTGTTCATTTTTCATCGATTGCCAAAAGTAAATCTGAGAGCTGTTCCTTCCAATTAGTTAATGTGCGATAAGGCCGATAGACCAGTTTCAACAAACAGCATGTTGTTTGGTGTAGATTGTGGAAGCTTAAATACTCTTTTTTAAAAGAATCGGAGCAATCTCTCTACTGTATCGTATTGTTTATAGACCCACACCTGGGCACAGTACAGCATTATCGACCTGGAAATTGCCTGAAATATCTGGTATTTGATTTTAATTGGTAATTGACTGCCTTCCAAACAGTTTTTCCACGCGGCGCTTATGGCCGATTTAGCTAATACTTGTTTTTCCTTTAAATGTTGCTCCATATTCATATTACTTCTTAAATTGACTCCCAAATATTTGTAAGACTTAACTTTTTCCAACTCCTGTCCATCGAAAAACAATTTTTCATTTCTTGCGTACCTTCATCCACTTCTTCGGAATACCATTGTAATCCAGTCAATTTGTGCTCAAAACGGCTCTTCGCGAGCAAATTGTGGGGTAGTTTTGATTTTTTCTCTCCTTTATATTTTCGGGGCGCTGAATCCGAATCTGAGGTTTGCCAATAAAATTTCGTGACGCAACATGGAAAAAATAATGCAAAAATGCATTTCTTGGGAGTTTTTCACTAATGGCTCGAAAACTACTAACTATTAGAAAATTACATCAAAGTACCATTGAAAGTATACACAAATTCCAATAAATCTATATTCAAGGTTTTTTTCTGTGACAACCCATTTGGACTCAAGCGCTAGTCGAAAAATGACGTATTTTTACTGTTTTCGAAAATCCACTTGAAAGCACTAAGAAATTACTTTGTGTTAAAAGATTTGAACTTTTGTTTGTAACATGGACCAAGATATACTTTTCTGATGGTCTTTGATGCGCTGAGTTCGAATCTTGCACGTTACGTTTTTGACATATTCGAGTCTAAAGATAATAAACAAATTATGAATTTGGAGAAAATTAAAAATAATATTCTTCTGTTTTAGTGGAGCGAATGAATTAAGTTCAAATAAAATCGGTAAACATAATTATAGCCTATTGAATAGACGGGAAAATGAGGGGTATAAAGGAACAATTATGTGCAAGGGTTTTTATTATTGAATATGTTTGTTTGGCCCATAAGTATGCTTAAAACCGAAAATGCTACTAAATTCACCCATGCGTTTCTGAGAGAATGGTCACACTGGCCACGTTTCAGTATTTGTGGTATAACTCGAAAACTAAGCCGAATTTGACAATTTTACACATAATACTTTTTGTTCAAAATTAAATTTTCTATTGGAATGGATAGTTCAAAAAATTTTACTAACAAATTTAAACAGGAAAAGTTAACTAAATCCAACCTAAAAAAAATCAAAAAATCAAGGATATCTAAATTTTTTTCTAAATTGCGCATAACTTTTTTGAAGCAAAGATAGGGTCAATACATGCAGAGAAAAAATAAAGTAGAGACTTAAAGCCTTAATATAGCTTGTTCAAAAATTAAAACTTGTTCGAAATTGACAGAGATATTCCCGTTCAAACCTTAGCATTTCTTATAATTTTTCGCAGTTTTGGCCCGAAAGTCCCTTTTTCGGTACAATATGGCAAATTTCACTTTCGTAAAAATGTTCGAAATAAAAATTTCGATATAATATGACATTAGAACTATAGAGAATTTATAAAAAGGATAAAAGTTCGCAATTTCGTTTTTCGGCAGTTTTTTAATGATTTCAAACCTACAGACCGAACAGCTGGTCCGATTAACATAAGATTTGGTACAATTTGCTAGGAACGTTAGCTTTGTCATGAAGTACCAAAAAATAGGCTTTCGGGAAAAAACTGTGAAAAATGATAAGAAATGGTAAAGTTTGAATGGATACATCTCTGTCAATTTTATATATTAAAGCCCTTAAACTCTAGTTTACTTTGTTTATGCATGTCTTGAGCGTATCTTTGCTCCGAAAAAAGTTTTGCGCAATTTAGAAAAAAATTTAAAAACCTTTGATTTTTCGATTTTTTTATGTTGGTTTTTGTTAACTTTTGCTGCTTAAATTTTTTTTAAGAAATTTTCCAAACTATCCATTTCGATAGAAAATTTAATTTTGAACAAAAAATATTATGTGTAAAATTGTCAAATTCGGCTTAGTTTTCGAGTTATACCAAAAATACTGAAAAGTGGCCAGTGTGACCATTCTCTCAGAAACGCATGGGTGAATTTAGTAGCATTTTCGGTTTTAAGCATGCTTATGGGCCAAACAAACATATTCAATAATAAAAACCCTTGCACGTAATTGTTCCTTTTTAAAAGCTCTATTTAATAGGCTATTATGAATTTAAAGAAAATTAAAAATAATATTTTTCTGTTTTAGTGGAGCGAATGAATTAGGTTCAAATAAAATCGGTAAACATCGATCTAAATTCGAGTCTTAGAAGGGTACAACAGCATCTAACTGATGAGCCCAACTGTTGTACCTGGGCGAAACGCAATATATGGAGTAGAGCTCACTTAAAATTCTTTATTTGATAATAAACAAATGCATTTTTAATGCAATGCCCTTTTGAGCACAAAGGAGAATGGGCAAAAATGTATTGGATCTGGTCTACCTACTCAACAGAGATGTGTCATACAGTAATGAAAAGGTCATTGCAAATACTTCATTTTATTGTATGGCCGTTAAGTTGTAAACCATCCATGGGGTTCAAAAGATATTCGGCTTTAAAGCACCAAAAACAATAATAATGCATTTCTTAATTGGTACTTGGATGACCTGCTCAACATTTATGTGTTATATATCGTTGGAAAGGTTATTGCATGTATTATGTTTTTGTATATGGCCGTTAAGCCGTAGACCCCGGGCTTCAAGAGCTACATGGACATGAAAAACCCCAAATATAACAATGCAGTTCTTGATTGGCACTTGGTCTACAAACTCAACAGAAATCAGTCATACGTCATTGGAAAGGTCAATGAGAGTACTTCATTTTCTTATATGGCAGCCAAGCTCCAAACCATGGGGTTCAAAAGATATTCAGCCTTGAAGCAGCAAAAACAGCAAAAATGCATTTTTAATATGGTAACTGGTTGCACAACTCAACAGTTATGTGTCAGGTATCGTTGAAAAGGTTTACTTATGTGCTTTATTTTTGTATATGGGCGTTAAACGCTCAACCATGGGACTCAAAAGATATTTGGGAAAAATGCAGAAAATAGCAATAATGCATTTCTGCATTGGAGCGTGGTCTTCTTACTCAACAGCGATGTGCCATACATTTTTGAAAAGGTAATAATATGTTCTTCAAATATTTGTATGTCTATCAGCTGTAGACCATGGGGTTTAAGAGCTACTTGGACATGAAAAACCCCAAATATAACAATAATGCAGTTCTTGATTGGCACTTGGTCTACCAACTCAACAGAAATGTGTCATACGTCATTGGAAAGGTCAATGAGAGTACTTCATTTTCTTATATGGCAGCTAAGCTCCAAACCATGGGGTTCAAAAGATATTCGGCTTTGAAGCAGCAAAAACAACTAAAATGCATTCTTAATATGGTAACTGGTTGCACAACTCAACAGTAATGTGTCAGGTATCGTTAAAAAGGCTACTGTACTATGTATTATTGTACTATGTAGACCTTCAAACATTCATCTTCAGAATATCAAAAACACAATTCTTTAAATGTTAAGGTTAAACACTTGATCAATATAATATGTTCGAAGGTCTACATAGTACAATAATACATAGTACAGTAGCCTTTTTAATGATACCTGACACATTACTGCTGAGTTGTGCAACCAGTTACCATATTAAGAATGCATTTTAGTTGTTTTTGCTGCTTCAAAGCCGAATATCTTATGAACCCCATGGTTTGGAGCTTGGCTGCCATATAAGAAAATGAAGTACTCTCATTGACCTTTCCAATGACGTATGACACATTTCTGTTGAAATGGTAGACCAAGTGCCAATCAAGAACTGCATTATTGGGGCATATGCATAAAACTGAAGTACTTACTACCAGTAAAAGGTTAAAGTAAATACTGGTACTACTAGTAGAAATTGAAAATTATAGTATTTACTGTATTTGGTATGCATAAAATAAAGTTTATACTGGTAACCACATACTAGTAGTAAATACTGAATTCATTCAAGTAAATACTATTGATTCACCCAAAATTGGTAGTATACCTATATACTGAATAAATGTGTTTACTTGAAATTAGAAGCTGTTGTTTTGAATTTCTATTATAATTTACCGTAAACACTTTTGTTTTGTACTTATGAGTTTAAGGTGTGTGTCTGTTTGAGAATAATTTCATTAGAAAACTCTTGAGAGGTTCTCTCGCGTAGCTGTCAACCACTTTGTAGCTTATCTCATAACTGTGTTCGTATGTGATATTTGTTTTCAAGAGCAGCTTGAAGAATTATGCACTTGTAGAATTATTAATTTAAATAGAACATACTCCTGTAAGCTATTCCATTAGTAAGTCTCCTTTTTCTACTTCTCTGAGTTACTTTTTTTGAGCTAATACACAAAAATGCGGCCATTAAAGATAAATAAAGTGATCCGATTACTTTAAAACTTGACTCACGATTGTGAATTTTTGAATTCAGCATACAAAAGTATCTACTATCAAATGTTCAAGTTGGTTTTTACAAACTTGAATAATTTGCAGTAAATACTGGAAATAAATAGTACTTACTAGTTTTTATGCATACCATAAAAAGTATTTACTGGCTAAATTCATCGGAAACCCGTTAATACTTTTACCTCCAGTAAATACTTGTTGTTCAGTATTTACTTCAGTTTTATGCACATGACAATTAGTAAATACTATCAAAATGTACCAGTAAAAGCACTTACTACCGTTTCAGTGGCGATTCCTGGTCTTTGGCTTTGGGTTAGCTACGTACCTTGGAAAAGTTTTAAATAAATAAGCCAAATCACAACTTTTAGTTTTATTTACAAAGTTGAAAAGAAAATAAACAAAACCTGTAATCCATAAATAATATGGATATTTTAAGAAATTAATTTTATTTACAAAGATAAAAAAAATAAACAAAATCTGTATTCCATCTATACATCTATACACATAAATAAAATTGGAGTGTCTGTCGTTAATATTGAAATAGTTTCAAGTTTTTGATCTTAGGTGGTTGTTAACTTGCTAAGAAACATAACTGCATCATTTTAAATTTTTTTGTCTGTCTGTCTGTTTGTCCGCGGTAACCTTCAAAACAGCAGAAAAGTTTAAAATGGGCCTTTACGTACTTGTAGTGGACAGCTCTGGGAGTAATCTAGGGTACTTTTAATTGTAAAAATGTTAACGGTATTTTTAAAATATTGGAAAAAGAATGAAATTGAGGGAAAATTATGTCGAAACAAAAAATTGATACAGGAAATAAAAACAAACAAGTAGAAATAATCGATTTTAAAAGTGTCAGTCAACTAAATTAGAACAATAAATTATATAGACTTAAGAGTGGTGAAAGCCTTGCTCAACATTTTGACATGCGACCAACAAGGCAACAAGGCCCTTTGACCAATACCAGTATTTTCAAGATGCAAACAAAAATGTTTTATACCTTACACTTCATATTCGTTCAAACTATATTCCCTCAATCTTGCAGTATTATGACGGCCCTTAAGCCAAAAATAACTATTATCTAACAAGAAAACGTCTTATAACAGGCATTAAGTTTAATTTTCACACCAAAAACCACAGATTCCCAGAACACTTCCAACAGTTTTTTTTATTTACAAAAACTTGAAATTACTGGATTTCCTAAAGCCTAATTTTAAAGTCCCTTTTTTAAAACTTTAGGATGAAATTTGACTAGTTAATAGGATTTCAAGGCTTAAAGGAATAACACATGAATTATTCTGCGTTTATAGAAGTTGAAAAACTAAGAAATAACACAGATTATGAGCTTATTTTCAAAAAGTTTTGGACTACTGGGAGTGTTCGAAATTAGGCGACTCTACTGTAGAAATAATTATTTTTTAACAAGTTTTGAGAAACTATCTGAAAGTACTAATCTTCTTCTTCAAATATCAGTTTATATCTGTCCAATATCTTCTTTCCTCTCTGATCAATCCTTTGTTGAAATGTAAGCGTTTTGCATATTTTATCATACACGGTTTATTTAACATGAAGAAATATCGAGTGAAGACTCGGAAAGTAAGTGAGATATTGAAAAGATTTAAACTGATATTTGAAGAAGAAGATTATAGTACTTTCAGATAGTTTCACAAAACTTGTAAAAAATAATTATATTTCTATATGTTAAAAGACTTTAAAAATAGCAACAAAAAAAAAACGATTTTTGGTCATTTTCTAACGGCAATTTCTTAAAAACCCGAGCTGATAGCCAAAAACAGATGACGGATTTGAATTCAGCACCCAAAAATATACTGAAAACCAATCCTCACTGCCTGTACTAAAAAGTAAACCTTTATTTATAAGCCTTTTTAGTTTTGGCAAAATACTTTTTTCCCTTTACGTTTTTGAGTTACCATTTTTATTTTCGAAACTATAATTATGAATCTAACATTTTTTTTTTTTGAAAGCTCATCTTGATACCATTATAATATATTTTTCTCAGATTTTTTCTATCAATAAAACGAAAGATATAAAGAAAAATGCGAAATATTTTTTTTGTCAAAATACTTCTTCCGACTATTGTATATTTACTCACATAAATAATCGCCAAACTAGGTATTAAATAATCAGTTAATTATTCCCACTAAACTGTCGATTCAATAACAAATCTCTATTAAATCAAATAATGGCAAAAATAAGCACACGCATATCCACCAATATCAAAACAAAAAAGAATTCATACCTGCTTGCACTCCGCTTTCGAGTTTGAACGTAACGCCTTTTAGTTTAGCGTATTGTTTTGCGCTAAACCTTCCCTTTATTTTACTGTGACGTGAAGTAAAAAAGGCACCAACACTACTACATGGATTGTATGAAATTGGTTAGCGCAAATTCTAGCGCTAAACAAGGTTCCAACGGAGACATTTTGTATGAAAGCTTTGTATTGCTTGCAGGGAAAATTGATTTGAAAATGTGGGTAGGTAGTTTGGTAATTATTTATGCCATTGATTATTGCAATTAATATTTGTAAATACTTTAATTTCGTAATCGTTATGCTTATGATAAGGAGGTGCATATGAAGATAATATAATCTAATATATTCATTTAAATTGTTGGTTTAGCGCCGCTAAACCAGCCAACTGAGAGGAATCGCCCCTGTACCGTTTATGCATATGGCCCATTGTTATATTTGGGGTTTTTCCACTGATCTCTATAATACACTGGATAGTGTATTCCTTATAATGTATAACAGTTTCTTTGCTTCCATTTGAAGATGACAATTAGGTGGTCGGCTTCATAATTTGACGTCTGAATTACACAAAAAAAAAAGTATTTTCCAGATAGCGATGTGGGATATTGAAACAACATCGATTTCAACATCGAACCGGAAATATCGATGCTGCTTAACATCGATGTTTTTTTCATGTGTTTTTGTTTAAGTTTTTTGTTTGACCAAAGCAAAAAATGCTTCATGCTATGCTCTAATGTATTTTAGCTTTCAAAATTTCTGGTGCCGGCCTTTTTTTCTTAAGTTTCTTAAAATCGATTTAAGTTTTCATACAAATGAAAAATATGAAGTCATAAGCAAGGTATTTTAACTTTAAACATCGATATTGCAAAATAATGATGCACAGAAGCTTGTGTGCTAAAACCACGTGTAGGTGGGTATCTTTGTAGGCATCAATGATTTTAATGGGTGAAAATCGATGTTAAAATATGTATTTTGCACAATTAATATCAACACATTTAATAAAAATCAATATTCATGGTGTTAAGCTGTTATGTGTGCCCTTTTTGAAATCCGATGTTTCACACGAAGGTGTGCGTAAGAACTTGCATGGTGTAAACTGTAAACTGCGTGTTTCTGACCATCGATAATTTAAATTCGTGAAAATCGATATTAAATACATATGTATTTTGCAGTAATATTTCAAGGAATTTTGTGTAAACTGTTTTCTGTGGCTTTTTGGAACATATCGATATTGCAAAACACGAAGTTGTGTGCAAAAACTTGCATTGGTGTAAATTAGGTCTTCTGAGCATCTATTATTTCAATGCGTGGAAATCGATGCTAAAATTTGAATTTTGCAAAATGTATCGTCCACAGATTTGATAGAAGCAATATTGCAAGTATTTCATGTGTACACTGTTATCTAACGATATTGCAAGATATTTTTGCTTGCAAAAGTGTGTACAAAAACTTGTATGGTTTAAAATGCGTCTTGAAATTGAAATTGAATATCGATGTAAAAATATTTATTTTGCACAAATAAACACAAAACAAATTTGATGGAAGCAAAATTGAAAGGCACTTCATGTGTAAACTTATATCTGTGCCTTTTTGCACATGGAAAGTTTCGTTGTGGTTCTGAATTTTGAAGTTTGGTTTGGGAGATCCTTTAATGATTTCCTTTTTCAAAAAATTCCAAATGTTACAGATGACTTAAAAACTATGAAAGTCACTCCATCTAGATTTTACTAGCTGAATCAATCATTTTCGACTAGCTTTTTGTTTGTTTTTAAGTCCGATGTTTTGGATATTGATATCGATGTTGCAAAACATCGAAATCTTTATTATCGATATTTTGCAAATATCGATTAAAATCACTCATCCCTATTTCCAGATGTCTATCTGAAGAAAGGGAAACAAACCATGATATGAAAATATAAACTTTTGTGGAAGTTTGTTTTATTATTTATTATCCTTAACCTTTAAGTTATTCACTGTGTGCACTTGGTATATTTTTTTTGTATAATTACATAGTGGAATGAGATAAATCATTGCAGTTTGCGAAAAAGTTGATCAAAACAGCTAATGAATAATTATGATGAGGGGGATGCGATTGCACATTCTGCCTTTTTTTTAAATGATTGTACCTCCTTGTCACACTCTTTACGTTTGTTATTCCGTTCCATTTACTAATAAGTGAATGAATTTAAATTACGAACACAACAGATGTTAGCAAACAGATCTCGGGGGGTGAAACGAACGGAGAATTGATGTCTGTTTAATGGATTATCTTTGTATTACATGTAATACAGTTATACTGGTATACAAAAAAGTGGTCAGCTTCATAATATAACAATTCTTCAAATGGAAGCAATATTTTTGTATCGATACACTATCCAGTGTTTTATAGAGATCAGTGGGTTTTTCATGTCCAAGTAGCTCTTAAACCCCATGGTCTGCAGCTGATAGACATACAAATATTTGAAGAACGTATTATTACCTTTTCAAAAATGTATGGCACATCGCTGTTGAGTAAGAAGACCACGCTTTGATATAAGGAAATATTTCTGTTTTGACTTCAAAGCATTTAAACTTCAAGTGGAAGTTGTAGATTTTAAAACAATAACTAAATCTGTTTCAAAGGTATCCCCTGGGGGGAAAGATAATCTGTATGTTATTTGTATTACCTTTAAGGAAAAGTTTGGTATTTCGAGTATTTATTTACGTGTGTGAAGTTAGCATAACATTTTTGAGCTAGACCAATGGGACCATGGCAGGAATTTGCAGTTTTTTTGCATTTTTTATGCATTTCTATTCCGGATTTTGCAGTTCACCAAATAGTGGGTGTAACCGACTGTACTGCTAACTTCACTGTGAAGTTAGCAGTGCCTATGCTTTTCTCAGCAACCGGGCTAGCTAGGAATCTGAAATAAGGCTCTGAATTTGCAGTTTAATTTGCAGTTCCAGAAAAGGAAAAAACCAAATTTCTGAATCCTTACATAAAAAAAATTTCATACTGTACTGCTAACTTCACTGTGAAGTTAGCATAAAAGTCCTTTTCTCGGCAACGGTGATACCTAGAAATTTGCAGTTAGGCTCCAAATTTGCAGTTTAATTTGCAGTCCAGGAAAAATTTATGTCCAAATTTTTAAGTCCAAATTTGAAAAAAAAAATCGAATAAATTCATTTTTCACTGTTAACGTCACTGTGAAGTTAGCAGTACATACCCTTTTCTCAGCAACAGAGCCACCTAGAAAATTGCAGTTTAGGTCCAAATTTGCAGTTTTTCATGCATTTCAAGAAAAAACTAAGTTCAAATTTGTAGGTCCAAATTTGACAAAAAAATCGAAAATTTTACTTTGCACTGTTAACAACAGTGTGAAGTTAGCAGTACATACCCTTTTCTCAGCAACCGTGCTAGGTAGAAAATTGCAGTTAAGGTCCAAATTTGCAGTTTTTCCTGCACTTCAAGAAAAACTAAGTTCAAATTTTTAAGTCCAAATTTGAAAAAAAAAACAAAAATTCACTTTGCACTCTGTTAACGTCAGTGTGAAGTTAGCAGTACATATCCTTTTCTCAGGAAATGAGCCAGCTGGAAAATTGCAGTTAGGGTAAAAAATTGCAGTTTTTTATAAACTTCAAGGAAAAAATAAGTTCAAATTTTTGCGCCCAAATTTGACAAATAAAAATCGAAAAATTGACTTTGCACTCTGTTAACGTCTGTTACCTGTTTTTCAGGTACTTCATGTATTTCTGTTCAGATTTTGAAGTCCAAATTTTACAAAAAAAATCGAAAAATTCACCTTGTAGTGTTAATTTCTCTCTGAATTTAGCAGAATAGTCCTTCCGTCAGTAACGAACTTTGCTATAAATAAGCAGTTAGGCCTCAAATTTTCTGTTTTGTATGCTTTTGAAATTTTGAAAATCGTGAAATTCAATAGGCACTGTCAGCTGCACTGTGAAGTTTGCATGACATTCATTTTCTCAGCAATGGAGGTGACTAGAAGTTTGTACTTATGCTTTACTTTCGTCCAGTTTTTGTAAAACCTAGATTAATTTTCGGCTAGCTATATACAGATGATATGCAATTGTCTCTTGTTTAATTTTTGTTAGAAGTTTGTATGTTAAATTAATGTACCTTGAATCTTAAAATCAAAATTTTTTTATTCTTCGTTTGCCGGTGGTAAGGTAGAACCATTTAATTGCAATAATTATTTGGAGGATATTCAATTCTAGAACCACAGATAACAGTAGGATATTTTTTTCTACGGTAGTACTTTTTAAATTCTGGTAAGGGAAATTTTCATTAAGTACCTATCGGTTTTTGTATTTCCTAAGTTTAGTGAATTATTCTTTTTCCTTTTTATTTACTAATAACTGAACGATCGTCGGTAACGTTACTTCCACCACCGACATTTTGTACAACAAATTTGATATTAAAGAAACCGCAAACCATTCACTCTCCGTACAAGCTTTTTCATTTTATATCCACGCTAATTTTTTCTTAAGGCGTTTTTTATTATCATTGGTATCTGGATCCTGGATTAACTTTTACACGTAATACAAAAACAAAATAATGGGAAATTTTCAAAATTGTTTTTGTAACACGCATGTTTAAAATTAATCCAGATCCAGATTCCGATGATACTAAAACACGCCTTTTATTAGCCAGAAAATCATCATGAATAACACAGAAATGTAAATTTAGACTTATAAGTCTGAATTTAAAAGTATAGTTTAGCTAAAGTAAAGTATCTATCATTCTATTTGAAGAAATAAACTGTTTACAATTTAAGATGATGTATAGAAAGGCTTCATGTGAGGTGACTTAATTTGACGTGAAGACTGTTTGAAAACCCTTAGAGATTGCGTGTCACGTATGAAATGTCAATGAATGACAAAAGCGATAATATATGTAGTTCGGATATTGGTAGGGAAGTTCAGGAATCGATAGTTCATTCGACGAGTTCACTAATTGAGAAAAAAACGCCAACGCGAATCCAGTGCGAATCTGGTCAACTGCAGGGGAGTCAAATATTGCGAATTGACTGCAATTTTGGACCCTAACTGCAATTTTCTACCTAGCACAGTTGCTGAGAAAAGGGTATGTACTGCTAACTTCACACTGATGTCAACAGTGCAAAGTAAATTTTTCGATTTTTTTGTCAAATTTCGACGTAAAAATTTGAACTTAGTTTTTTCTTGAAGTGCATGAAAAACTGCAAATTTGGACCTTAACTGCAATTTTTAGCTGGCTCAGTTCCTGAGAAAAGGGTATGTAGGTACTGCTTACTTCACACTGACGTTTACACTGCAAAGTGAATTTTTCGAATTTTTTGTCAAATTTGGACTTAAAAATTTGGACTTAGTTTTTTCTTGAAGTGCATGAAAAACTGCAAATTTGGACTTAAACTGCGATTTTCTAGCTGGCTCAGTTCCTTAGAAAAGGATATGTACTGCTAACTTCACAGTGATGTTAACAGTGAAAAATTAATTTAATCGATTTTTTTGTCAAATTTGGACTTCAAAATTTGGACTTAGTTTTTTCTTGAAGTACATGAAAAACTGCAAATTTGGACTTAAATTGCGATTTTCTAGCTGGCTCAGTTCCTTAGAAAAGGATATGTACTGCTAACTTCACAGTGATGTTAACAGTGAAAAATTAATTTAATCGATTTGTTTGTCAAATTTGGACTTCAAAATTTTGACTTAGTTTTTTCTTGAAGTGCATGAAAAACTGCAAATTTGGACTTAAACTGCGATTTTCTAGCTGGCTCAGTTCCTTAGAAAAGGATATGTACTGCTAACTTCACAGATATGTTAACAGTGCAAAGTAAAATTTTCGATTTTTTTGTCAAATTTGGACCTACAAATTTGAACTTACTTTTTTCTTGAAGTGCATAAAAAACTGCAAATTTGGACCTAAACTGCAATTTTCTAGGTGCTCTGTTGCCAGTGCAAAGTGAATTTTTCGATTTTAATGCCAAATTTTGACTTCAAAATTTGAACTGCATTTTTTCGTGAAGTAAATGAAAAACTGCAAATTTGGACCCCAACTGCAATTTTCTACCTAGCACAGTTGCTGAGAAAAGGGTATGTACTGCTAACTTCACACTGTTGTTAACAGTGCAAAGTAAAATTTTCGATTTTTTTGTCAAATTTGGACCTACAAATTTGAACTTAGTTTTTTCTTGAAGTGCATGAAAAACTGCAAATTTGGACCTAAACTGCAATTTTCTAGGTGGCTCTGTTGCTGAGAAAAGGGTATGTACTGCTAACTTCACAGTGACGTTAACAGTGAAAAATGAATTTATTCGATTTTTTTTTCAAATTTGGACTTAAAAATTTGGACATAAATTTTTCCTGAACTGCAAATTAAACTGCAAAATTGGAGCCTAACTGCAAATTTATAGGTATCACCGTTGCCGAGAAAAGGACTTTTATGCTAACTTCACAGTGAAGTTAGCAGTACAGTATGAAATTTTTTGTATGTAAGGATTTAGAAATTTGGTTTTTTCTTTTTCTGGAACTGCAAATTAAACTGCAAATTCAGAGCCTTATTTCAGATTCCTAGCTAGCCCGGTTGCTGAGAAAAGCATAGGCACTGCTAACTTCACAGTGAAGTTAGCAGTACAGTCGGTTACACCCACTATTTGGTGAACTGCAAAATCCGGAATAGAAATGCATAAAAAATGCAAAAAAAATGCAAATTCCTGCCATGGTCCCATTGGCCTAGCTCAAAAATGTTATGCTAACTTCACACACGTTATTTATTTACATATACCAAACATTTGTGTCTTTAGTCTCAAAAATATAAAATTCCCATTTTTGAAATATGGAAGTATTGAGGCTTGTTTCACATTCTCTGATTAAAGTTTAAATTAAGCTAGGTAATTTAACCTTATTCGTCAATTAACAACCTCATTTACGTTTCAAAATATTTGAATACGTCTAACTAGAAATAAAAGTTCTGAGTATTTGAATGGCCAGATGTAGTTTTGATTAGCAAATTTAAATGGAAATTAAAATATTCAAAGCTGAAAGTGCGACTGTTAAAACAGATAAATGTAATGATTTGCACTTTTACTGAATGTATTTGAAACAGAAGAGGACGAATTTGATATTTGTTTGTATGGTGTGATGTAATTTTAGAGTTAAAATAAAAGGTATATTCACGATCGGAGACAAATAGCTGAGCATTCTTGCAACAAAGTGCAATATGTTCGTGCACTTACTTTTACTGTTAGGTACCTCAAAATTTGACTTCCAGAGTATCTACGAACAAATAGACAATTTGAGATCTACTTTTGTAACTGCAAAAAAACGCGAACAAAATGGCGGTTATTTGACGGCTGCTTTAAGGTCCTTCATATGCATATCCTTACACATTCTGGGAGCCAACATCTGTCGTTTACGTTATGTACCCAAAAGTCTTATGACTGTTTTACAATGCCGCGTTGGGCGTCGCGTTGAAAGATTTGCCTGTCAACGCAAAAGTTCAGGCATAGAAATTTCTGTTTATTGTTTACAATGACGCGTTGAGCATTATGTTACGATTTTGCATCCATTAGTAGGTATACAAACCAACGTAACGTAAGCGGTTGCAACGCGAAAGTATATAGAGATTATTCAACTTTTGCGTGCATTTTGACATTTCGATTTCAATTTTGGTATGTGGCCATCTTGTGTTGAAAAAAGTTTGAATTTTTTTGCTCGATTTATCTCGACGCGGCCGTAACGCTTGTTAAATGTAACGTACGCATCGCAAACGCGAACGCGTCATTGTAAAACAGCCATTAAAATTACCAACAAACAAGAAACAAAAAAACATATTTTCAATGAAGTTTGTTAGTGGTCTTGAGACCACTCAGGCATCCGTAGTAACCATATTTATAATCAATGAGTCGTGGTCGTCAAGGTGTGTGTAACCCAAACCCACACTCATTCAATTTTTAGAAAAAATGAGCTTTTGATGAGTTTTTTCTTGGTACCTGTATCACTGGGACGGAGGTATTTGTTGTTATTACCCTCAACAGGTTTCCGCCAAAAATCTTTTGCGAGTTCTGAGTCTTAATTTGATGATTATCTTAAATTATTTTTTGAACACTTTTATCAGTCAAAAATATTTTGTCTGGAAAACTGGAATATTTAATGAATAGCTATTTGACATATAATTTTTTTACTTCGATCAATGTGAAATGCAAAGTTCGTAAACGGGAGGATTTAATTTTCAGATAATTTAACTGTCGAATAACAAATTAGAACTTTATTAGACATTGTGAAACAAAACCCTGAATCTTAAAAAAAAAATACCCTGAATCTTAAAAAAAAAATTATTATTTTTTTACTATTTTGTTTTCAAAGCTTTATATTAATTATATTTTAAAAGAGCTTCTGCATTCAAATTGCGATCAAAATCGTCAGAGATGACACTGAGATACCTAAAAAAAAAGCTGATCGTTAAAGTTTGTATGGCAAGTAACAATTTCCCTCTCTTGGGAACTACCAAAAACCTTAGGTTCAATATTTGAGCAAGAGAACTTCCGTGATTTAGGCTGTTGGCAAGCAGACAGGCAGACGGAATTGACACCACTATTTTCATTTGACTAAAATCTCGATATGTTTTTTTCATATTCCCAATACTTGCTTTATATCAAAAGGGGTGTTCACCTGGATCAACATATATGACAACATCGCTTGATGGAAAAACCATACAAAATGGTGTGACATGCGGTTGTTTTTAGTGTTCAAATGCCACGAGCATGTTGTCAAGCGCACTGGATCATGTCAACACCCCCAAATGAAAGTTTTTTCAAATGATTCCTTGTTGCCTATGCCTATACCGCTATTCCTTGTTAAGCTTTGTCACTTGTTTTTCATACTCAAGGGCGTACGCACGGAGGGGATAAAGAGGGGGGTGCTTGCCTTAATCATCAAGATGTGAATAACAAATCCTACATTATAAGAATTATCTGAGATATTGAAAATTTTCTATCACAAGTTTCTTTCCCAAACGAAATACATTAATTATAGAATTCGTATTTCAATACTTTTATCTTCAAAATAGCAATAGCAAAGAAAAACAATTTGTTTCCTTATTTTGAATACATAAAAGTAAGATTTCTATAATAACCTATACTATTATAAAGTAATTCGAACTTCGCTTAACTACTCCATAGCAAATATTTAAGATATTCGAAAACACCGTGATATCAATATCACGATACATACACGTACAAACCATTATACTCATATTTTGGTTATACATCCACTCCCAAAATTTTCTGTGGGCTCTTGTACTATGAAGTGCACGGCTAATGTTATAATGTTATAATAATGAGATTGATTGCTATAAATCTTTGCTATCATCCTTTATGAAATGAGGTAAGTAGCTTTTGGTCTTGATTTTTAAATAAATAAATACCTAATTCACTGAACTGAAGTGTGTGACTGACAGTTTGTGTATTTGACATCTATCGACGTTTCTGTGGCCAAAATTTCATCATTGTAGAAATAAGGTAGGAGAATCCTTTGCTAGCTCTTGGTCTAATCGAAACAGGAACATTTAACTTTAAATCTCAAAACAGTAAGGCTTCAGTGCCAAATGAATGAAGTAGTACCTACAGATTCTTGGCATTAAATGAATTCTTTGGAGATAAAATCTTGAATTGTGCTGCTTTTCAGCGCCCTATGGATATGGAAATACAAATACACGTGTTTCTACACTTGTATTTTAATTACACGTGTTACACGTGTATACGTGTACACGTGCATTAGGGGGCTCTAGACTATATATACATACTTTCATGTGCGTCTAATTTTCTTTCGTCTTTAACGCACTTTACAAGTTTGACTTCACTTGAAGACAAAGGCAAATGCTGCTGTTCAAGAACATGTGAAGCGAACGCAGATTTCTTGGGCTCGTTGTTTAAAACATACTGTTTGTGCTCACCGTATCTCCTTCTAATCTGGTTTGACCATAATATTTGTGATTGCAAACTCCACAAGAGATTTGATAAATTCCTGCTTTGTCCAGAGAATCGGTTTTGTTTTTTGGCGTTATAAGATGGTTTTTCAATTTGAAAGCGTAAGTATGCACAATTAGCATGTTATGCCGGTGAAAGGCTGTTCTTAGTCCATTTGTTATATTTGGAGCGAAAGTAAATTTAAGTTTCGTATCAGCAAATGGGCTTATATATATAAATTGGGTGGCGCAACAGCTCATGGAGAACCAGGGCCTAGTGACTTACAACTCACAACCATTCCAGTGTGCGTGTTTGTTGGCAGGAATGGAGGGGACCTACAGTTTTTTGCCGAGTCCGAACGGCTAAATGAGAAGCACTTTTTCATGACAAGTATACTCTTGGAGGATTTGTCAGTTCCTCGCAAGAGGCAGTACCTCGAATAAAACATTTCTGTTTTTAGGTGGCACGGCTGGGAATCGAACCCACACCTTCGGCATGACAGTCCTACGCACTAACCATCAAGCCACGAGGTACTACAAATGCAAAATGCAAATGGGCTTAATACACTGAAGTAAAAACCTTCCTATTCAGGATCGATGGATGAATTTAGAAAAGAAATAAGTATGGGAAAACTAAGAAAAATGTATCGATTACCGAATTTCTAAGGAAGTTTTACTGGATGACTGACTCAAAGTTGTTTGACCAATTTTATTATTTAAACAAGTTTCTTTCGAATGAAAATGACAATTTTAAAAACAAAATATCTGTTCCAAAGTGGGCCAGTTTTTTTTAGTTCGTCTACAAACATTGAGTTTTATTCAGAGCTTATAAGAATGTGCCAGTTCTTTTTTGTTTTCCTGCACAAAATATGAACTTGGAACGTATTATCTCGTTGATGGGTTCGCAATGGACAAAAGAACGAAATCGTTTAAAAGTAGGATTCTCATAACCAGGGATAGGATTTTGCCAACTTTATTTTTGTGTGCGTTATCGTATGAAAGTATCGACTTTATATAAATACGTTTCATGTCCTCCTGATTCCAAAAATATATAATTTATTTTGCCTTTTTTACCCGTTAGTGCCTTTTTTTGCCTTTTTCCTACTTTGCCTATTTTAACTTTTTTCTCTTTTTTTCTTCAATTTTCATTGTTTTTCAAGATAAAAATATATTAAAGTACAAAAAAGGTAGTTTTGAGTGTCTATTTTTGTATTCAACAACATAAACTTTGTACCAAACATTGACCAAACCGTCCAATTTGTTCAATTTTTGTTTTGGGCAGAAGAGAGTGCCTCCAGAGAGTAAAACACTTTCCCTTGCTGATAAATTCTATCCAAGAAATTTCTTTGGGTAGAAATTAATTAATTCAAATTTCTTTGGGCAGAAATTCTTAAGTCAGTCAAATGTCAGGTCAGGTTCAGGCAGATATTAGTAGCACAAGAACACCTTTGGCTGACTGACAATTTTCTCAATTTCAATAATATAAACAAAAATTTGGTAAAAGCAAAGGGCCGATTGCAAATTTGGTTTAAAAAAAGTTCACTTCTGTTTTAAATGCAAATACGGAATTTAAAACTGTTGAGAAAAAAATGCTGTAATGAATGGTGACGTCAATTCCAAACATCCCAAAAACGTTGAAGAGAATGGATGTTTGGATGTTTAAAATATGAACGTTAAGTTATGTTAATATTCTTTTTATTTAATAAATGCCTTTTTTTGCCTTTTCATGGATATTATTTTGCCTTTTTAAAGATTTTTAGGTCAATAAAATCCTTTCCCTGCTCATAACTTAAAAGATTTTAGCTGTCAAAAGTCTTATGAAATCTTTTTATATGAAAATAAGTATCTTAATCAAATTCGAAGCTCTCAAAAATATGACACTTCAGATGAGGAAGAAAATTAATGTCTATTTTGCCTACATTTTACTTAAATTCTGCGATATTTTGAATTTAATTAGGTGTTTATGTATTTTAATTTTATACCTAAGTTTGAAGCGCAAATAAGTTCTTATAAAATATACTGATTCGGTTCATCCAATTTCGGAATAAATTTACAGAAACTCTTCTTTGCTCTATAATTACACTGGTCAACTAAATTTAATTTTTTTTGTTACAGAAACCAAAATATACTTTTGCGCAGATTTTTGGTGTGCTGAACTCGAAGCTGAAGTCAGAAAAATTCTATCGGGCCACGTTTTTGAGATATTCCCGTTATAAAATCGAAAAAACGGTTTTTGCTGTTTTCAAAATTGTATTGTAACGTGAGGTAAACTGTTTCAACAACATTTTTAATTATTTCTGAAAGAACTGATTTTCTTCTTTTAAAATCAGTTTAAATATTCCCGATACCTCTTTTTTTCGGAGAAATCTTCAGTTAATTGAAGGCCTTCCGGTTTTTCAAAATTTTGATGTTGACATTTTAACACTTGTCAAAAATCGTGTTCATGTGAATCTACGTCCTATCACGAAATGAGTGCTTCATACAAACTCATTTGAAATTCGTGTCCTACCCATCACTACCACGAATCATATACCCTTAAATATTATTGACGTAGGTAGTTTAACCATTTTAACAAACAATTTTCTTACATTTTTTTTAATGCTACATATTTTCATACATTTTTTTTTAATGCAAGAAATTTTTTAATTCTATTGACTTTTTTTTTAATGCAAGAAATTTTAAAAATCTATTGACATTTTTTTTTAATGCAAAAAATGTTCAAATTTTATTGATATTTTTTTTTTCAATGCAAGGAATTTTTCATATTACCTACAGTTTTTTTTAATGCAGAACATTTTTGATCCGCACAAAAATTTTTTTTTAATGCAAGAAGTTCTCAAATGTTATTGAATTTTTTTTGTAGGCAACAAATATTGGTATTTGCATTAATATTTCTTTTTTAATGCAAAAAGTGTTCATATTGCAGTGGCATTTTTTTTTTAATGCAAAACATTTTTATTCTGCATTAACATTTTTATTCTGCATTAACATTTTTTTTTTAATGCAACAAATTTTTTAGTTTGCATTAACATTTTTTTTTGAATGCAAAATATTTTTACATTACATTAAAATTTTATTTTTAATAAGTAATGCAAACAGAAATGCATTTAAAAAAATGCATTTTTACAACTCTGAACTAAACAACTTAAGTTGCACGAAATACATTAAAACCAAATTGGAAACACAAAAGATATCAAAAAATTAAATTTTTTAGTAAAAGGCAAGCGATAGCTTTTTTTTCATCACCCAGTTTTACTACTATCTTGTTATTTGCCATCTTAATCAAACGAAGTCGGATCAATGACGTTCACGAGAACGCCAAACATTACGAAGGGGGGGTCACATACCCAGCAATATTAACTTCCTATATGTGAAAAATAACCTATATTATTCGACGTGAATGGTTGAATAATATTTATTTTCATTTTTATTTAACCTGAATTGCTTTCTGGCAATTCAATATCAGGAAATATTCTTAATGCTTAATTTTAAAATACCTTTTAATGGCCTTTTTTAGTCCTACACATTGGCGTTTCGTCCAGCTTACTCAATTGGACTGATCAGTGACATAGTGAGGGTTTTTGTCATACGCAATTTGTATTTAGTTCAGTTTAGCTCACATGGATTTTTTAGCAAAAAACTACCGTTAACTATATCCAACAAGATTAGAATTCCTAATCTCTAAGCTGGAAATTTGTTTGCCCGGGGCTAGGCATTAGGGCTCTTGATTGAACCCGGGTAATACCCGGTTTCTCGAGTACCCGGGTACTCGGGTAGAAAAATACCCGGGTATTACCCGGGTACCCGGGTACCCGAGTACCCGAGTGGCAAGTCTTCGGGTACCCGGGTACCCGAGTTCTCATGTGTCTCGGGTACCCGAGTACCCGGGTACCCGTGTGTCTCGGGTACCCGAGTACCCGGGTACCTATGTATCTCGGGTACCCGAGGACCGGCAGCAATGGACTATAAAAGTTGATTTTCTGCATTTAAAATGTATAAATTCGACTGTAGCACAAAAATAAAATTAACCTAGACCAAATAAAGTGAATTTGTGCAGTAATAAAGTGTGTATTTTTTAATTTTCGCGTATCCGGGTACTCGAATTACCCGGGTACCCGAGTACTCGAGGTCTCGGGTACCCGGGTACCCGGGTACTCGGGTATTTCGGGTACTCGGGTACCCGGGTAATTCGAGGAACCGGGTACCCGGGTACTACCCGGGTAATACCCGGGTACTACCCGGGTAATACCCGGGTATTCGGGTACCCGGGTACCCGGGCGGGTCTTCGGGTACCCGGGTTTCAAGAGCTCTACTAGGCATAGTTTCTATTTAAGGTTTTATAATACAAATTCTATATACTGCTGCAATAAATCAGCCAAGTGGAAGACTTAGCTGAACTGACTGATTGAAGCCTTTAGTCCTACAAATTGGCGCTAAAGGCCATACAAAGTCCAATCTTTAATGCTAAGTCTTCTACTTGGTTGATTTATTTCAATAGTTTATAGAATTTGTATTTTAAAACCTTTTTATTAGGGCTCTTGATTGAACCCGGGTAATACCCGGTTTCTCGAGTACCCGGGTACTCGGGTAGAAAAATACCCGGGTATTACCCGGGTACCCGGGTACCCGAGTACCCGAGTGGCAAGTCTTCGGGTACCCGGGTACCCGAGTTCTCATGTGTCTCGGGTACCCGAGTACCCGGGTACCCGTGTGTCTCGGGTACCCGAGTACCCGGGTACCTATGTATCTCGGGTACCCGAGGACCGGCAGCAATGGACTATAAAAGTTGATTTTCTGCATTTAAAATGTATATATTCGACTGTAGCACAAAAATAAAATTAACCTAGACCAAATAAAGTGAATTTGTGCAGTAATAAAGTGTGTATTTTTTAATTTTCGCGTATCCGGGTACTCGAATTACCCGGGTACCCGAGTACTCGAGGTCTCGGGTACCCGGGTACCCGGGTACTCGGGTATTTCGGGTACTCGGGTACCCGGGTAATTCGAGGAACCGGGTACCCGGGTACTACCCGGGTAATACCCGGGTATTCGGGTACCCGGGTACCCGGGCGGGTCTTCGGGTACCCGGGTTTCAAGAGCTCTACTTTTTATATAAATATTTAATTTTATATAACCTGAATTGCTTTCTGGAAATTCAGCAGAACATTGAATATTAAGAAATATTTGTACTCTTTATAACCCTTTTTCTTTTAACATAGATTCGAAGTAGTTTATTTATGTAATGTCTTCTTTAAGTTACAATCCATGAATAGAGAGACTTATACTCTTGGAAAACCAAATCAAATTGTTTTATTTTTATAATCGTATAATTTGTCTCTCGCGAAATATTATAGTCAACCCTAAATAATTAAAATTGCATGGTATAGAATGGACTCTTAAATATGAAACAGGTATGGTTCATTATTTATAGTCCATACTAGGGCTCTTGATTGAACCCGGGTAATACCCGGTTTCTCGAGTACCCGGGTACTCGGGTAGAAAAATACCCGGGTATTACCCGAGTGGCAAGTCTTCGGGTACCCGGGTACCCGAGTTCTCATGTGTCTCGGGTACCCGAGTACCCGGGTACCCGTGTGTCTCGGGTACCCGAGTACCCGGGTACCTATGTATCTCGGGTACCCGAGGACCGGCAGCAATGGACTATAAAAGTTGATTTTCTGCATTTAAAATGTATAAATTCGACTGTAGCACAAAAATAAAATTAACCTAGACCAAATAAAGTGAATTTGTGCAGTAATAAAGTGTGTATTTTTTAATTTTCGCGTATCCGGGTACTCGAATTACCCGGGTACCCGAGTACTCGAGGTCTCGGGTACCCGGGTACTCGGGTATTTCGGGTACTCGGGTACCCGGGTAATTCGAGGAACCGGGTACCCGGGTACTACCCGGGTACTACCCGGGTAATACCCGGGTATTCGGGTACCCGGGTACCCGGGCGGGTCTTCGGGTACCCGGGTTTCAAGAGCTCTAGTCCATACCATTAAGGTCCATTTTACTTAAATATTAAAGTCGTCTCTAAATTTGGTTATTTTCAGGGCCTATTGTGAACTGGCGAAAGTCTTATAATTATTATAACTGGAAAAAGATGACAGCAAATCACGTTAAGCTTTCGTCGTCATTCGTGAAGTATGTGTTATATTTTTCAAGCAAAGTTAAAAACAAAAACAGGTTAGATAAAAATACCTTATGAATTTCTAATATTTTAACGAAGTTTTACTCACCCATAAACAGCTTTGACATAATCCGATTCACTATTACTTTGGGCATTAATACAGCGTCCCATTGCAGTTTCTTTATAAGCAAATTTTATTATTTAGATAAATTTTATTTCGGTTGAAAAATATTTACACTTACCACAGACGATATCCAGTGTACATAGAGTAACATAAGGGAAAATATTGAAAGAATCGCTGTTTATTTCACGTTCCAGTTTACAAGTCAAAATGAAGGCTTGCTCGTTGAAAACGTCAATGAAGTCATCCAAAATTTTAAAATGAAACGCTGGAGTCAAGATCTAACCAAATTTGTTTATAAAATAAATATAAAGCATAAGAAATATACCTATCGTCAACGTTCAATGGAAACTCCCGAAGTCCAAGTTTTATATTTCGAGATATTTGCATTTACTATGGTTTTTTCTTAAATGTTAAGAATTTGAAAATACCTGTCTGAATTCGGCAGGTTTTTTATTTAGAAAGAATTGATCAACTCGATATTCATACCCTCTCCTATAGAACTTGGTTAAAATATTTTTTGATTTATTATGGGTTTCACTGAACAGCGACGATATAATTGTTTTAATTTACCTTTCTCCTTGAATGCCATTTTCTACCAAAACTTGTTAGTAAACCTGTTCCAAGCCATGGTTTTAAGTAGTCGTAATCTTGGCTTTTGTCAATGTATTTTGATGTGTTGAGAATGGGCTATATTTTTGAAGTATTAAAATTGTTTAAAGAAATATTTTTTAATAAATTCACTACATAATCATTATATTGACTTAGGTATATGCTATTGAATAGACCGGAAAATGAAGGATATAAAGGAAAAATTACATGCAAGGGTTTTAATAATTGAATACTTATGTATGCTCAAAACCGAAAATGCAACTTAATTCACTCATGAGTTTCTAAGAGAATGGTCACACTGGCCAATATGTTTGGTATAACTGAACCGAATTTGACAATTTAACGCTTAAAACTTTTTGTTAAAAATTAAATTTTCTATCAGAATAGATAGCAGAAGAATTAACAAAAATCAGCCAAAAAAAAATTAATTTTACTTTTTTTAGAGCCAGAATAGGCCCAAAACATGTTGACATAAAATAAAGCAAAAGCTCAAGGTTTCATTATGGCATGTTAGAAAAGTCATTTTTATTCAAAATTGACAGATATATTGTCATTCAAACTTTACCATTTCTTTTAATTTTTGGCCGGAATGCCTCTTTTTCGGTACCTAATGGCACGTTCATAAGAATATTCGAACTCAAGATTTTGATGAAATATGACATTACGGTTATTGAGAAAATTTAAAAATTATGTAAGCCCTAAATTTTGTTTTACTGCTGTTCTTAAATGCTTCTAGACCAGTGATTCCCAAAGTGGTTCAGGTGGACCCCCAGGGGTCCACGGGAGATTCGACGGGGGTCTACGTTGACATGAAATAAAAATGGGGGTTCACCAGTTGTAAGTGGGGGTCCAGGAAAATGTTTCTGGTATCGAAAGTAAAGAACAAAAATCTAGGCTTGGCCTTATCTGTCAATGAGGGCAGGTAGGGTCAGTTGGGGTATTTCTTGTCATTTCGAAGACATCAGAATTTGAAATAATTAATCATACGCAAATTTTCACTTCTAACAATTTTAAACTAAACATATAATGCGAAGGGTTCTTTGTATAGTGAATTTGTCAAGCTCTAATAAACAATTGGTGCAGTAAGTTGATGTTTTCATTTCCCCCTGGAGTGTTCCCTTTTACCCCATTTTATTTTGAAATCGGGGGTAAATGGAAACATCGTTCTGCTTTTCCTTTCTTAATACAAGCTTCGCGATGGGGCAAATGTGAACAAACATGAATTTACTATAAAAAAATACCTACTTTATTCATTTTATTCAATGTTTCCTTTTACCCCATAATTGAAAATAATATCAAATCAAAAAACTAATAAAAGTTTTTTGAGTAGAAAACCATTAGTTTCCACTTACTACCTATTCGAAAATCCATAAATAAAAGATATTTTGTATTTACATATTAAAAGTGTTTTATTTTATAAAGAAAAAACTTTCAGTTAACTATTTTTCCCTTACATTAACGCTGTTTTTAAATTTGTAATGAACTCGGGTTCTTATTATAACCAAAGCTGGATTTGGGAGAACACCAACGATGTCTTTCAAAGGAATTGTCTTCTTTTCGGATGGAACCAGTACAAAGGTCATTTGGGTGGTGTCCAAACTTTTAAGAAGAATAACTTCAATTTTATCACATTCCTGACATGTTTCTATAACGCTAACATATTTGAATGTCGATGTAAGCCTGCTTCCCCCTTTGAACTGTATCAAAACAAATTGCCCTTTCTTAAGATTTGATGGATCCACAGGACTTAAGATATTATTTTCCTCATCTCCTTCAAACTCTTCGTTCCATGGGCTATCTTCATCGTAAATGATGTTTCTTTCGTCGTCGTTGTCTTCTGAGCTGGAACTTAAGAGTCGTTTTTTCCTTAGGGCTTGCTTAGTTTGGCTTGCTTGTTTGGCTTGGATTCCTTGGTTAGCTAGTTTTCCCTTAATCTTAGGTACTTTTTTGGCTTGTTTTTTTTCCTCTGCGTCTCTCAGTCGCTTAAGGACTTCTTCTGTTGTCAAAACTTCCCCATATGTCATTTGTTTTAGCCTTGGTATTGGCTTTTTTGGTTCGGTTATAGAATTGGTGGTTGCAGAAGAACTTGCATTACAAAACAAATCGTTGATTGTACCTATTAATAGGACAAGAATCTATAAACAAAACGTTTCTATCTATAAGAATCTGTGATTACCTTCCTAAGCACAAAATAAATAAAACGTTTTTAAAACTACTATAAAATTGCTAATCGTACCTTGTACATCCACGTGCTGTTCTCTGGAAGGCGTATGAATTTCAATAGGGTTTTCAAGCCTTCTTTGTTCAAATTCTAAACCCAGAAAAAAACTTCGGCCTGGATTTTAATAGCGTCGTATTAAAATTAAAAATGCATCAATTTTTGAAAGACACATTTGAATTTAATTAAAAATGATTTGTTTCGAATACGAAAAGCTTTAACAAAATCAGGTAAGTAACTTAGACTTTGAGTTGAAAAAAAAGCATCATTGATTTGAATACCCCCTACACTTTTTATGTTTTTAAGATGAATTAATTTAAATTCAAACATGAAATGCAAACGATTAGCTCATACAATCAAAATATCTTAAAACAAAGAAGAAACGTAATGAAACTGTAAGCTAATGTTTTAAGCGAAGTTGAAAAATTACCCCATATTATTAACTTATTTTTAATCAAAGGCAAGCATATTTAAATAAAGAATTTAAATCAATTCCAAGTAGTTATCAATGTTCTCTTTTTAAAAATTGAATGCGTTAAAATAATGAGAAAACGTATTTAAAGGAAACCAGAGTGTCATTCCTTAAGCGGCCCATACCGACAGAACAAAATCAAAACACCGTTCTCGACACCAAGATATACAGAATAAGAGGTAGTATATTGCGCATGGCGTCATCCTTTTCCTTTTTTGCTTGTTGTTAGACATTTTTTGTTGTTTCAATGTGAGTATGTAGATATTTATATTAAAGGGAAAACATATTAAAAATACACAAGACTGTGATTAACTGTAGGGAGCTACCGGTATTCGCATTTTTGTTGTTAGACCAAACATCAAACACCAATGCGCTTCACTTATCGTAAATGAACTGCATTCCCATTTTCGTTGTTTATGTACATATGTTAAGATCAAAATAAAAACGTATTTAAAACAAGCAAGAACCACATTCAACAAATGAAAGTTAACTGTATTTTCATTAAAGGAAGGTACAAAGTTAAATTTAAGAATTTTATTTCAGTGTTTAGTCGTGTTTGTAATTTAAGCATATTAAGTTGTCAATTTACGGTGAGTGTTTTTTGCACTAAGGAAATTTTGAAAGTGGAAATTAGTTTTTTTAAGGCAATAATTTGTCAATTTTAAAGTTACTTATTGTGCAAAAAAAGCGGAAATATTTGTTGGTAAGTCTTTTTTGTTTAAGGCTAGTTATTTGAAAACTACTCTACTCGGTTTAAGTTAAATAATTTGAAGTTTTCGTAGGTATACCTACTTCTTTTTATATTTTTGCAGATAAACATAGATTTTGAGTTATTGTATCCCTTAAAGAAACATCTTTTATTTGCCAAGTGGGAAGACTTTAAAATAAATATTAAAAAAATATTTTGCATCGAACATAAACAACGAAAACTGTAAAAGAAGGTTCATGCTCTTACAAACAACTTCGGCTATTGGAAAAGGTATGAATACAAACAAAAAGAACATGCAATACCTTCAGAGAAAATATATTTTTTTTTTCAGATTCCGAAGACTATATTTTGACAACCCTTTTAAACTCCAAGATTACGCCCGTTGCAAGATTTAAGGACAAGACAGGTAGTAATAAAAGAAAGGTTACTATAAGTGATGCACAACAAAGTTTTGTCTTATGGCTCCCCCAAATTAACAACTTAAGCTTTAACTTTAAAAAATTCAAGAGCTTGTTAGCAAGTACATACTATAATGTAGGGTTGATTATTCAGCCATTTATAATTGTTACGGGGGCTGACGAAAATAATTTAAATTCTTTTTTTATATATTTTGGCAAAACTCTACATAAATTCAATTCATTTATTGAAGCACTTGACATTTCTTTTAAGACTTTTTAAGTTCTCGCTTTAAGCTATCCCTTAGCATGTAAGCCTTGTTGGGTAAATTCGATATACAATAGCCCAACATATCATCTCTATTGAGTTTTTTTAACTCTGTAAAAAAATAGTTCTAACATTATTATATTAAATAAAAGTTAAAGAACCATGTATTATTCATTAATATAAGTTTCTTGTTAATAAATAAAGTAAATTATTTATACCTTTATTGCAAATTCGTTTCTTATTTTTATTTGTATCTGCAAATCCCATAGGAACATTTAATCCAATATTTTACCGTCATTTTTACAAAATAATATAATTTTTATAACTTTACAGCATGCATAAATTCATACATCCATATATACACATTTAAATACAAGCATTTGATTGAAATCCGATTCCCGATTAAGTTACATAAATACATTATTTAAATTCATCTACATAAGCTAAAAAAACATTTAATCAAATAATAAATAATTATATAATATGTATGTTAATTTATATAATTAAACATCACTATTTGACTAATTTTTTTTGTTCTTATGTGGATGCATTTAAAAAATAATAATTTATTTATGAAATTTCATGGAGAATCTGAATCAAATGCTTGCTTATTTAAGTCAAAGCGGGAATCGTTATAAATTGAGTGAATCGGGCTATTGATTTGAAAACGCTGGCATTAAAATCAAAGCAATGTCGCTTTACATTCAAACTTCTTATTTGATTCTTTCAAAGTAGAATCTTATTAAAATATATTGCTTATTGGTTTTAATTTAAAATTGACAGCCCATTGATTTGAAAACGTTTGGTTCGAATTCAAACTACTAATTTGTTTAATTCAAAGTAGAATCTTATTTAAATATAATACATATCGACTTTAAATCAAGAAGAACAAACATTTGAAATAAGTTCAATTCTTACTGAAACCAAAGCTAAATGTATTTAAAAGAAAGGGAATATTTTAATGAAAATATAAATTTTTTTGCTTTAATTTAAGTTCGAAAAGCATTTATTTTAAAGAGACTTTTGATTACATTTTATTTCATAGACGCACTACTTTGATTTTAAAAATTCCGAGTTTGGTCCCAAATCGTTTCCATTCTACTTTGATTCAAATGCTTATTTTTTGATTCTACAATGTTTTTTTTTCTGGGTGTAGGGAAGCTCGATATTGAATTCTTTCTTCATCCAAAACTGCATAGGGAGAGGGAGTCAAATTAATATTACTGTCGTGTGTACTGGCATCCAAAGGTAAATTGTGTTCTGCATCGTTAATTTGTTCACTGCCTATTTATTAAAGTACACAAAAATCGTACCTACATACATTCAATTAGGTAAATTATTGCTTACTTTCTATGTCAGGAACTGTATCACTTAGTACTGGTCCCACATCAGAAACATTTGAGTAAATTCATGTTCAGGAAACTTAGAACGATCAACAGGAAAAACTCCATAGCTAACAAATCCAGAAATAATGTTTTTTCGGGTCATGGCTTCTTTCCAAGTTTCTACAAAAAGTTGAGAAAACAACTGTTTATTCAAACGCATACAGCCTTTACCCATTTGTGTCTTACCGTAAGCTATCAACTTTTTTTGCCAATGGGTTTTTATTGGGCCAAAGACACATTTATCTAAAGGCTGCATTTTATCTGTTAGATGACTTGGTAATCGCATTAATATAATGTTATTTTTCAAAGCTGTTTCAACAATTTGAACACTAATATGGCTGCAATGACCATCGTAAACTAGTAAAGCTGATTGATTAGGGGTGGATTCCTTTGAACGAATTTCTTCAACATACGGAATAAAACCATTTGAAAACCAGTTGAAAAATTGTGGTTCTTCCATCCAACCATTTTTAGAACTTGCATACAATGTTCCAGGAAACCCATCTGTTGAAGTCCACCTAGCTTGTACAGCAGCACCTTTGAAAATTATCAACGGTGGCAGTACTGAACCGTCCGCAGATACACACGCCAGTACAGTTATGGATTCACGTCCAGATCCTCCTGAAATTCTGCTCAAAGCTTTGCCCTTAACGCCTATTGCACGGATACGACTAGGATCATGGTGAAAACCGCTTTCATCAGCGTTGAAAACAAATTGTGGTTTATCGGCTAGTCCATAATCTTCTACTGTTTTCTGCAGCTTTTCGTAAAAATCATAAACGACAAAAGGATTTCTTGCATCCTTCCGAAGCTTTTGCAATTGCTCAGGTTTTTTTAATGAGAGTTTTGGGTGGCGCTTCATAAACCCTAGGTACCAATCTTCCCCTGGAACATTGTTTTTAAAAGGAGTTTTTAATCCGCTAACTTTTATATATTCTCCCACTAACTCTCGCAATTCTTTTTTATCACAAGGAATTCCCATTTCTGACCGGGCTATAATACAGCGAACTATTTTTTCCTCAGTTTCTTTTGGAATTGCAGATTTTCGTCCAGATCCAATAGTCTTAAGAGGTACTTTTCGGCCTTTTATTCTATTAAAAATAACAGTTTTTGGAATATGATAATATTCCTCAGCCTGTCGGAATGTCATTTTTTTATTGACAACATCATTAACCGCATTTTTAAGGTTATTTATGTCGTACTTTGCAGGAGATTTCTTTTTTTCATATGTGCGAGGCATTATTTCACTGTAGATAAATAATTTAAAACACATTTTCATGAAAAATACTGTTTCCATTTACCCCAAATTCATGTTTTCATTTACCCCAAACGTTGATCTAACTGGGGTAAATGGGAACACGTAAAATGTGAGAAACTAACTACTTATTACGAGAAAATGTTAACACATATAAGGTCACTACTATTTATTCAACTTTAGAAAAATATAATAAGACTCACCTTTTAATTTAAATTCACAGTAAAACAAAAACTTTGAAAGACTAAAATATTGATTTCACCTTTTTAGACACATAAACACTTTGAACATTAAATTTCGACTGAAATCTGAAAATAAGTAGCCTAGCGTATAATGCACCGGTTGCAAAAAGATTTAAAATGATAGACTACTATGTTTCTAGAATTTAAATTTTGATTTTGGAGGCAAAAATAACTGCCGTTTCCATTTACCCCATGTTTCCATTTACCCCAACCGACCCTATTACCTACACTAATCAAAATAAAATGCACGACTGGATCGCACGTACTTGCTCTTATGTTCAAGTTGTGTGGGCCTTAAGAACTTTAAAAAATATTCAAGTAATTATAGAAAAAGTATAAAAAGCATATTTAAATCGTTCTTTTAATTGTATAAACAGTCTGATAAATAACTTAGAGCTCAAAAAAAAGTATGCCATTTGATTACTTGAAAAAATATGAATATATGCAAAAAAAAGTTTAAAATCGTTGGAGCCGTTTTCTTAAAAATTAATTTTTTATATATAAAATTTTTGTAACATTTTTCAAAAAAAAATTTGGTATGCCAGTTTTGAGTTTATATTAATATACATTTAAAACTGAAATTTCGAAATAATTAATCAACCCGTTTTTGAAATATTGAATTTTCAAAAAAAAATTTTGAATCTTTTTTTAAAAATCCAAAATTTATTTTATAAAAATTTTGGTATGCAGTATTATTAAAATTCTAACAAAGCTTTTGTGAAAAAAATTTTTGTTGAAATCGGATGAGCGGTTAGTGAGAAAACCAAAAATCAAAAAAACCGTTATATGGCAGGTACCGTTAACAAATGTTTTCGGTGATTTTTTTTCTTACTAAAAGGTACACCATATCTACAATAATACACTGATTTTTTTTATCAAAATCGTTGGAGCCGTTTTTGAGATAAATAAGCTTTTCCTTAATGGTTGTATGGCAAGTACCGTTATTTTTTGAGCTAAAAAAAAAATTTCAATTTCCCCTCTGGAGAGTTACAAAAAAACCTTAAGTTCAAAATTTGAAGAAAATAGCTTCAGTGGTTTAGGCTGTAGGTTGAGGTACGGACAGACAGACAGACAGACAGACAGACAGACAGACAGACAGAATTGTGCCACCCACTTTTTTCGTGTTCTCTATCATCGTAATGTCATGTCATCTGTCATCTGTCATTAACTGAGAAAGTCAGAGTTCTGTGCGGTCCTCCTTTTTAATTAATTTACACTTTTAAAACAGTCTAATTTACCCTAAAAACTTTTGAAATCGTTAACTGAACTTAATTTGCGGAGAATACACGTCTTTATTTTGTCCAATTGCACATTTAAGACACCAAATTCTTAACTTTTCTTGGCGGAATACTCAGCAGTGCACCGTTAAAAAAAAAAAAAAAAAATTGCATATGCCGCTAAAGCGAGGTAGAGAAGAAAACCCCCAGAAAATTCAACTAACTCAAAAAAAGTTTCCATCGAAAAAAAAACTAATATGGCAGTTGGAAATATGTCCATCGATCAATTAAAAGTAATGTTGTTCGATTGCATTAACGAATGCGTTAACCCCAAATTTGAAGAAGTGGCAAAAAAAGATGATGTTCAAGCAATTGCATCCCAAATGCAGTCACTTAAAGCACACAATGAACATCTTGTGCAACGAGTAACTGCAATGGAGAACTACTGTCATCTGTTAGAACGACAACTGGATATCCTTACACGTAAAAACAACGAAAACACTGTTGTGGTGCATTTTCCGGCAGAGGGGAAGACCAATAAAGTTGATTACGCAAAACAAACTTGCATGGGTCTTCTTCATCTTCAAGAAGGTGCAGAACTTCCGATAAAAAGCGCACAAGAGTTCACAAACAACAACACAAACAAATCCACTGTGGTTCTAAACTTTCACTCGGGAGACACTGCGAATAAAGTTATAGACGCAACTCCAACACTCAAAAATTCTGGAATTGTGATTCATCGTGAACAGTCTCTAATCACTCGCCAAAAAAGGAAATCACTCTACGAAATCAAAAGTAATCTACTCGCCATAACACCAAGTGCGAAAATTTTAATAAGAGGAGTAAAACTTCACATCAACAACTTCGCGTTTTCTTTCAACTTTGCACGAGGATTGATTGTAAACAATGCTGAGGAATTTTCTTTTGTCAAAAACACATTTGGAGACAGTGGCCTACGATTTTTTGACAGCTACAACGATAATAAAGAATCCTATGCGATAGCAGCACCACCATACAGTCAACACCAACAGCCTGGATGCAGTGTACAGCGGAGTCATCATCATCAATTGTAGGATAGTGTTGCCGTCTGCCAAGTAATTTTAAATTTAAAAATTTTAAGTTATAATGTATCTGGTCTTAAAAACAAATTAACAATTCCAGATTTTTTTAGGTATATATTAAATTTTGATATTATTATTCTGTTAGAGACTTTTCTCGAAGATGGTCATGAATCACAATTTTCTAAATTTTTCAAAGATTTTTTTATTAAATTTATTCCCGCCACCCGCAGTAGTATTTTTGGTAGAGCAAGTGGAGGTTATTTGATAGCAGTACGATGTAGTTTAAAGAGTTGTGTTAGTATTAAATATGTAGCGAGAAAGACTGTTATAATGTTAAATCACAGGCATGAACAATATTACATTCTTCCGACCTATTTAAATTGTACTAATTGGAAAAACGATTTTAATGAACTGCAATCTTTTTTAACTGAAATTGATTTTAAGAACATTTTAATATTAGGTGATTTAAATGCTAGAATCGGTGAATTTCAAAATCCAGCTCCTCTGATGAACAACACAGTACACACGTTTGATAGTTTGAGAAGGTCTTTGGACGTAACTGTAAATAGTTGTGGCAGGCGGTTAATGGAGTTGGTGGAGGACTTCGGTTTAATGGTTGTAAATGGAATTTGTAAAAGTGATAGCAGAGGTGAATTAACATTTATTTCTGGTCAGGGTTGTTCTATGATAGATTACTGTTTGGCTAGAGGCGATTGGCTTACTGTTATAGAAGACTTTGAGGTACAAACCGCAAGCTATTCAGCCCACCTTCCAATAGTGACATTTATGAAATTTAGAAACTTCGATTCTACGCTGAGCGAACCAGTCCGAAAATATAAATGGGTTGATAGTCAGGTAGTTGTGTACAAGCGTAGACTCGATGCGCAAGTAAATAGTCTATCAAGCCATGTATCCTGGTCCTGTGAGCAGTCAGCTGGTGAAATAATAGAAGTTATTAAGAGTTCAGCCATGCCACCCAATAGGAAACAAAATTTTACTGCTGAGTGGTACGACTGGGAATGCATAAAACTCAGAAAAAAATCTTTTGCAATGCTTAAAATTTTTAGGAAAACCCAGTCTAATTTCTTTAAATCGCTCTACCTAGATGCAAACAAAACGTATAAGATAGTATGCAAAAATAAACAAAAAACTTTCATGGCTGGTTTAGCAGTAAGTTTATCAAAATGTAAAGACTCAAAATCATTTTGGTCTAAAGTAAGATTGTTAGGTGGCGTTAAAAATTGTTCAGCAACTACAATAAATGTAGAGTTACTAGCAAACCATTTCATGGAACTTCTTAAGGCTCCAACAAACTCAAAACTATTTCAATATGCTGTACCCTCAATCACGATTTCAGACCTAGACGATCCTATTACAATAAATGAATTGCAAGCAACCCTTAAAAACATGAAAAACAACAAGGCAGCCGGGCTAGATGGAATTCCAGCTGAATTTTATAAAAACTCATCCCCGTCTTTCCTAAATCTTCTTCTTGATTTTTTTAATAAGCTTCTTGAAAAAGAAGAAATACCTCAGTCATTTTTGATGTCACAAATTTGTCCAATTTTTAAAAAAGGAGATCCAAGCTCACCAGCAAACTATAGGGGCATTTCGATTCTTCCGTGTTTGAGAAAAATATTTACCCAAATTCTATATTGCAGGCTTATGAGGTGGGTGGAAGAGAACAAATTGCTAAGCACTTTCCAAGCTGGTTTTCGCTCTGGTCTTTCAACTGTGGATCAAATCTTCGCAATCTCCAATATAGCAAAACGTTTCATCGATAACAAACAAAAACTTTATGTCTTTTTCATTGATTTTAGGGCAGCATTTGATACTATCAACCGGAATTCACTACTCTATAAATTATCAAATTTAGGTATATCGACGAAATTTTTAAGACTTTATAAACTTCTCCTCACCAATACTTGCGCTACTGTGTCAAATGGGAGCTCCATATCCAGCTTCTTTAACACTGATAGCGGTGTGCCCCAAGGTTGCCCCTTAAGCCCGATTATGTTCGCCCTGTTCATTGACGATGTCTCCCGTGATTTTCCTGGGGGTGTTAGGTTCGGAAATCTACTTATTAAGGTACTACTTTATGCGGACGACCTTGTTGTTTTGTCGGACAACCCCACCACATTACAGTTACAAATTAATAGACTTAAAAACTTTTGTGATAAATGGGACCTGAATATAAACACCTCAAAATCTAAAATTATGATTTTTGAAAGCACCCGTCGAAGGAGAAACCCGCTAGAAGCATGGTCATTGGATCGTGAACCTATAGAGGTGGTTAACCAATTTAAGTATTTAGGTGTTCTATTTTGTAGCAATCTAGATTTCCGGCCCCATGTTAAGGAAAAATGCTTATCGGCAAAAACTGCAATAAACCTTATATGGAACAAAATCTTCTGCAATAAGTACATAGGCATCTCAGCTAAATTTAAAGTTTTTGAAGCTACTATAAACTCATGCTTATGCTATGGCAGTCAAGTTTTTGGCTACCAAGATCTCGATGAATTTGAGATAGTGCAACGCTTCTTTTTTAAACGAATCTTTAAACTTCCAAATAATACACCAACTTACGCTATACATGTGGAATCAGGTATCCCTCCGATTTTTCTAAAAAATCTTAAACTTAATGCCGATTACATAGTAAAAGTAATGCAAAGGTCAAATGAAAATCTTCATAAGCAAATGATGGATTTCGCATTCCGAAGGAATTTATCGCCGTTTAAAGAATGGCATGAGATAGCAAATGCACATGGATTTAATCTAAACCTTAGTACAACTAATCTTGCTAATTGGAAAGGTAGATTTTACGAATGTATTGCATTGGTCGATGATTCATTGTATCTCAAGTTCTTGAATAGGGCTCAAACCTCTCCAAGCAGATTGGTCTATAAGCAACTCAATCACACTTTGTTTGTAAACAATTATTTTAATAGTAAACTTTCTGCAAATCAAATAGGTACTTTGTTTAAAGCAAGAACTGAGATGCTAAATCTGAATTACAAACCTCACAGAAATGATAATCCCAGGTGTAACCTCTGCAATCGAAATGAAATCGAAGATGTCAACCACTTTTTAGCCGTTTGTCCAATTCTACAAGAACTTCGAAGACTTTATTTTTCAAAAAGCTTTCTCAATCACCAGGAAGCGAAACAAATTTTAAACGGAGAGTGGGGTTGGAAGGACCTTTACAATTTTATTGATCATGCCTTAGATTACCGAAATAGTTTTTTAGAGTAAATTTAAATTTTTAAATATATGTATATTTATGTATCTTTATCTAAGATGTAACGAGGAAATATATATTACACGGAAAGAATTCTTGGATCATATCACGAAAAATGAGATGCAAATTACGAAAAATGAATCCCGATTTATACCTTGGCTTCGGATTTCGTAAATTACGACTATTTGTTTGCAATTTGCAAAACTGAGCAAAATGAAGATATTGATACTCAAAAATCGTAAATCAACCCTCTTTAAGTATCAATTATGCTATCGAGAGAAAACAAAATTGCGAACAACAAATCGCAATTTGATCCAAATATTCCTCAATTGCACAATATGTAAATTTGCAAAAAAGATTTGTGATCACCACTTTTTTATGTCGTGTTATTGCCACTTGGAAAGATCAATCCTGCTTCTACCCTTCAATTGGCAGGTATACACTATACACATTTAATTTAATTTATTTGAAATAAATACTTTACGCTGACTCTACTTGGATTTGAACTCGCAACCCTCCAGTTACGGAGCAAGCATGCAACCACCAGGCCAATTTGCATTACAGATCGTTGGTGTCCCACATTGATGATGAGATACCTGCCATGTTGTGGTGTTCTATCTCTTAGAGAAGTAAATTGCGACAAGAAAGTCGTGATTTAGGATTTTTTTGTTGGTGGTTTGCGACTGTTCTCATGGAGTTGCAAATTGCGACAGAAAAAACGTAAATCAGTGATTGTGCATGATGTAAATTACTAAATTTTTATCGCAAATCAATATTTTTAAATGCTGTTTGTGATATTATTCCTTTGGAGAGTAAATTACGCCAAAAAAGTTGTATTTTGCTATGAAAAGTACAAACTTGAATCATGGATTTTAATTGCAAATCACGAAGAAACAAATTTTGTAAATTGCTACGTTTTGAATGTTAAATTACCAGTTTTTGTATTAATTCGGGAACAAAATGCCTTGATTTACGAATAAAACATGATTCGTAAATTGCAACTGCAAATTTTTCAATTGGTGATTTTTCAATTCTCTCCGTGTATAAACTTGGATATTATGTTCATTTAAATTCATTCTATTTATTCAATTGTATACATAATCAATTTATAAACTTATTATAATCTTAAACTTTCTCCTTTTTATTCTCGATAAATGTCAATTTTCAGGCAGACGGCAAATATATTTTTTTGCCATGCTAATGTTCTTATATAATTTTACAAATGTATTTCGAGTTTTGGTCAAATAAAGAATTTGTAATAATAATAATAATAATGTCATGTTTGATTGTTATCTCGAAATTTTTTTTTTGCAAGAATCCAAAACTTGCCCTATAGTACCTATATCGCAAGTAAAAATTAAGGGAACCAAATTTCAAATTTTTCAGCGATTTTTGACAGGCTGTATTTCAGTGAATAATGGTCGAACTGCGACTTAAAATAAAATGCACGACTTAAAAACTTTAAAAAATATTCAAGTAATTATAGAAAAAGTATAAAAAGCAAATTTAAATCGTTCTTTTAATTGTGTAAACAGTCTGATAAATAACTTAGAGCTAAAAAAAAAGTATGCCATTTTATTACTTGAAAAAATATGAATATATGCAAAAAAAAAAAATTTAAATCGTTGGAGCCGTTTTCTTAAAAATTAATTTTTTATATATAAAATTTTTGTAACATTTTTCAAAAAAAATTTGGTATGCCAATTTTGAGTATATATTAATATACATTTAAAACTGAAATTTCAAAACAATTCATCAACCCAGTTTTGAAATATTGAATTTTCATACAAAAAAATTTGAATCTTTTTTTAAAAATCCAAAATTTATTTTTTCAAAAATTTTGGTATGCAGTTTTATTTATATTCTAACCAAGCTTTTGTGCAAAAAATTTTATTGAAATCGGATGAGCGGTTAATGAGAAAACCAAAAATAAAAAAAACCGTTAAATGGTAGGTACCGTTAATAAAAGTTTTTGGTAATTTTTGTTCTTACTAAAAGATATATAATATCTACAGTAATGCACTAATTTTTTTTTTTCAAATTTCAATTTCCCCTCTGGAGAGTTACAAAAAAACCTTAAGTTCAAAATTTGAAGAAAATCGCTTCAGTGGTTTAGTCTGTAGGTTGAGGTACGGACAGACAGACAGACAGACAGAATTTTGCCACCCACTTTTTTCGTGTTCTCTATCATCGTAATATCATGTTTGATTGTTATCTCGAATTTTTTTTTTTGCACGAATCCAAAACTTGCCCTATAGTACCTATATCGCAAGTAAAAAAGGATTTTGAAGCTTTAAGAATTAAGATTCTAATTTTCAAAATTGTTGGCTAAAATTTTTAAGGAGCTTCTCATGCAGGCCTATTAATAGTATTCTAAAAATAATGTTGTTAATTTTTTACTTTTTCTTTGGTCCGCGGGCTTGAAAAAAATTTGTTCAGTTAGGCTGGCATATGGATCAGATAGCCTGTTTATTTAGCATTAATTCCCTTTTTTAAATCCTCCCTTTAGTTTTTTGAGAAGTATATTTTAAGAAGATCAGCGACTGTTACTTGTAAAAACTTACATATCATCAGCTTTCTGTCAAAGCCTCATAAATCTTCAAATGCCATTTCAATGTAATTCATTTCAAAACAAATCACGGAATTTAAATATTGGCGTTTTTCTTTTTTGGCTTTGAGCAAAGCTCTGAGCAGAGGTTGAGTGATTAGAGCAGAGCTCCGAGCAGATTATGATCAGATTCCTCAGATTTAATTATGAAATAACTTGGGCACTGAACTGTCATTTCATAGGTGTTTATGGTAACGAAAAATTTCTTGCAATTTTTTTACAATTACAATAAGAAAAAGTTCCTAAATGAACACAAAAAATAAAACAAAAAATATTTGTTTTTAACTATGTATCACAAAAAAATATGTGAAGTTGGCTTCGCACAGCGTTTCGCTCAATTCGGTCGGTCATTTAATCCTGAGCTAACTTTACCAATCAGACTATGATGTTTTTAGTAGACTAAGGAAAGATTTTTCCTAAGTAAATTTCTGTACAGAAATTACATAATGAATATTGAAAATAATATTAAAAATAACAGTAAATCATTTTGGTCGTTCACTAAGAGTTTTTGACTAAAGAATGTTTGTCTGAGTCAAGAGTCACAACATGGCTTCGTATCTAGGCGGTCTACTGTAACTAATTTGGCGGTGTTCTCGTCATATGTCTCAAATGCATTGGAGGATAAATATCAAGTTGATGCAGTTTACACCGACTTTAGTAAAGGATTTGATTCAGTTAATCATAATATTTTATTGAAAAAACTTGAATGTTTTGGCTTTCATTCTCATATGCTTAATTTGGTTTCTTCGTATTTGAAGAATAGAACACAACGTGTTATAATCGAAAATAAAGTTTCAAGAATTATAAAATGTAATTCCGGTATTCCACAAGGAAGTCATCTCGGTCCTTTACTTTTTATAATATATATCAATGTTATAGTTGATGTAATACAAAATTGTAATTATCTGCTGTATGCGGATAATTTAAAACTGTTTTTAAAACTAAATGCATTGATGACTGCCTGAAAGTTCAAAATGAATTGGACCGCATTTCCAGTTGGTGCTCTCTCAGCAGCTTAAAATTAAATATCGGAAAATGCAAAATCATAACATTTTCCAAATCACTATCTGCTATTAAATTTTCATATAACATTAATTCAAATCCTTTGATTAGAGTAAGTGATATTAAAGATTTTGGATTTATTTTTGACAACACATTTTCTTCAAAAAAACATATTGATTTTATTGTTGCGACAGCGAATACTTTAGTTGGATTCATTAAAAGGAATAGTAGGGATTTTAGCGACCCGTATGTTCTATTAACCCTTTACACCTCTCTGGTTAGATCAATAATAGAATATGCAGAAGTGATTTGGAATCCATGCTATAAAGCTAATTCTATTAGAATTGAACAAGTTCAAAGGCGGTTTACAAAATACGTTTTCTATAAAATGCGCTGGAGTTTTATTCTTGATTATAAAGATAGATGCCAATTGCTAGGGATTAAATCACTTCAATCTAGACGTAATATTCATGATGTAATTTTTGTACGGGATATTCTATGCTATCATATAAAAAGTCCTTTCCTGCTTTCTTTGGTTTCCTTTTATGTACCATCTAGACATTTAAGAACAAGAAATTTTCTTTTTGAACAAGCACTGTGGTTCCACAGTAGGCCATAATTCAAAAAAAAAAATTACTACAGTTTCTTCCAAAAACATTTTAAATCACTGTGGTTCCACAGTAAGCCATAATTCAAAAAAAAAATTACTACAGTTTCTTCCAAAAACCTTTTAAATCAGCTAAGAAAAACCAAAACTCAATATAAGTAATAAAAAAAATTATATTTTTCGGTAATACCGTTAGATATTTGTTTTTAAAGTGATCACTTCGTACAAACATATAGCATTTCAGTTTTAGTTCATTAAAATAAGGGCGACTGCAATTAGTTTTTGCTGTTGTTAGCATTGTCTGTGAATTGTTTTGTTTTCTTGGAGGTATTATTAGATAATGAGACTTCCATTATGCATTTTTTTGGGCCGCTATACGAATAAATATAAGAATGGTGTGGCTGCGAAATTGGGCTTTAAAAAAACTTAAATAAAACTGCGATTTGTGTTTTCTTTTAAGCTTTTAACTGTTACGCCCCGCTACGCCCCCAAAAAATTATATACTGCAGGAAAGGTACATTTATCTACTTTTAAGTATAAGTTGAATTAGCTGCGGAAGCTTGCGGATGCTCTTTTTATTGAACTTTAAATGGCCCTACCTCTAACTGCTTTTATTTCAGAATCTGCCTGAGTATGCCCATTTACTTATATAATTGGTCCTTCACATGGGTTATAGTTTGTGGAAGTAAAAGTAATAAGTCCTCTTCCTAAATTAAACCTTAAAACAGTCTTTATGAGTCCTTAAATGCTGTCTCAAATGAAAATTACACCGCGATTACGATTAAAATACGAGTAGATTTTTGGAACAGATTTTGTCAAAATATATTTACGTTTGCCTTAAAGTGTTCAAAAATAATTAAGAGCTGATACTATCATAATTTTTTTTTTTGTGAAATAATTAACATTTAGGAGTGAAAACCCTTCATGAAATATGATAATTTTATGTATGTAAATTAAGAATCCACATAATCAAAGAAGATCATTTTTCCGCAATGCACTGTGGTTCCACCGTAGGCCATAATCCCAAAAATCAATTGTAACGGTTGTTATAAAAAAACATTTAAATAAGCTTAGAATATACCAAACTAATTATAAATGAGAAAAAAATAATGCACTTAAGTAATACCGTTAGATTCTTATCTTCAAAGTGATCAAATTGCAAAAACATGGTGTGCGGGTGCGAGTTGACCCTGTTTGCGCTGGTTCCGTAATTCCCTCGACGGAGTCGCAAGGAAAAAAAATAATATTCGAAACGTTGTTTCTATTTGATTATTTGAAAACGAATGAATTTATTTTACAGAAAAATAATAAATAACATAGTTACAGCAAAACTTACACAGCAACGCAAAACAAAATAATAGATTTAATTTAAATAAACAAGTAGGTTTGAAACAAAGTGTTTCAAATGTTTTTAGATTTAAAAGAAAGATAATTATTAATTATGTATTATTATTTGGTTCGAATCTGTCGTAAACATTTCCGGCCGCCTTGCAACAACACATGTTGCAAATTGTTAAAAGAAATTTAATAGTTTTGAAATTTAATGAAATTATACTAAGAAATATTTAAGTAATTAATATACAATTAAGAAACAATGAGTAATAGTCAAGATTTTAAAGATAAAAGTATAAACAAAAAACAAAGTAAAGTAAAACGAACATATTATAATATAAAATTAGTGCAAGGAATAGAAAAAACTTCTTTGTAATTACTATTACTTTAACATTAGAGAAAAGAATTATTAAAATATCAAAAAAAAGAATGCTTGTTAAATTTTGAAAGTTGAAACTAGGCTCTTCAATCAGAGGGTAGTACACAAAGTTTTACAATTGGACGAGTAATAATACCGTTCTGGGTTCGAATATCAGCAACGCGGACTCTTTCATCAATACCACGATAAACCTTTATAATACGACCCAAGCGCCATTCATTTGGAGGTAGATTTTCATTTCTCACTACCACCAAATCATTTTCCTTGACATCCTCTTGGGGTTGTTTCCACTTATGACGCTTTTGAAGCTCCATTAGATACTCATTTTTCCATCTAAGACAGAATTGTTGATGGAGTATGGTGAGTTTTTTCCATCTGTTTATAGCGCTAAGAGAAGAGTCAGTCATGTCTGGTTCGGGTGGAGCTAAAAGAGGTCCACCTCGGAGAAAGTGTCCTGGAGTAAGAGGCAGAGTGTCTTCAGAGTTATCTGAAATTGACGAAATTGGCCGAGAATTGAGGCAAGCTTCAATTTTAGCTAAAAGCGTAGTAAACTCCTCAAAAGTGTATTTATGATCTGTTGCAATCTTTCTGAAATGCTTTTTAAAACTTTTTATTCCAGCTTCCCAAAGACCACCCATGTGAGGTGCACCGGGAGGAATGAATTTCCAATCCAAATTATAGTCTTTATAATTTTCGGCAATGGTTAAAGGAAGAGAATTTATGAAAGACTGGAAATCATCTGCAACTATCTTGCTAGCGCCAACTAGATTAGTTCCATTGTCGGAGAAAATAGTTTTTGGCATTCCTCGACGAGCAATGAAACGACTTAAGGCTGCAAGGAATGATTCACTAGAAAGATCACTGGTAGCTTCCAAATGAATTGCCTTTGTAGAAAAGCAAACAAACAAGCACACATACCCTTTTGATAAGCGGCAGTATCGACCTGTAAAGGACTTGAGAGTAAAAGGACCAGCAAAGTCCACGCCAGTGTTTGTAAAAGGCAATGAAATTTCTGTTCTTTCAGGCGGAAGAGCTGCCATAATTTGCTGGCTCATCTCTTTCTTATAACGAAAGGTACCCAATAATTCTGCCATATCATGCGCATATCACTGAATTAATCATTGACTTCAATCACGAAACTTCGTTGCATGGTGAGAATCAGTTGCTTTTGCGTTTGACACGGTGTGAATATTGGGTTCCAAGATTGAAAAACTTAGTCAAAAAAGTTATCCGAAAATGCCAAACTTGTAGGATTCATAATGAGTTAGCCAATCTGCCGTTAACCCGTTGGATTTTGTTGGAATCCATCACAGGATTGAGATTAGCTAAAGGGCTTTTTAATGGTATTTGTTCCCCTTTAAAGAGTAAAGAATATTCTGTTGGGTAATACATAGATTGCGATAATCGTATGATGAGATTTTTTGCCTCAAGAATTTCTTCATGAGTTAGATCTTCCGAGCTACCATGTAAGTCATGTTTACGGATTGGATGTGTCCTGTGCAAAAAACGAAGCATGTAAGCTATTGAATGTGTTGCCTCAGTCAAAGACGAGCACTGTCTTATTATATTATCGATGTTGTTAATGTTCAAATTAGTGTGGTTTGACTTTACTGGTTTTCTTTCCAAATCATCTTCTTTGGGACATGCAAATATTGATCGAGGCCAAAACAGTTCTGACTGACTAAGCCATGGTGGACCATTCCACCAGAGACTACTTTCCTTCAACTGATTTGGAGTCAATCCTCGAGTAGCCAGGTCGGCTGGGTTATCAGAAGAACGAACGTGCATCCATTTGACATTAGATGTATTTTCTTGTATAAGAGATACTCTATTACCCACAAAAGTAGCCCAGGTACAGGATGGTTTTTCAAGCCAACAAAGAACAATAGAGCTATCTGTCCAAAGAAAGAGTTCGTAGTTTTCGCAATTGATTTCTGGAAGAACTTTTTTCACAAGATTTGAAAGGAGTAAAGCACCACATAATTCCAGTCTTGGAAGTGAAATTTGTTTCACAGGTGCCACTTTACTTTTAGCGCACAGAAGTTGAGTTGACCATTGGCTATCAGTATTTTCATTCTGAATACGCAAGTACAAGGCGGCAGAGTAAGCACTCTCGGACGCATCACAAAATCCGTGGATTTGAATTGAGCTTGGACTAGCAGTATACTGAATCCACCGCGGTATTTTAATTGATTCAATGTCATGAAAGTTATCAAAAAAATCCTTCCAGCGATGACACGTTAGGGGCATAAGACTTCGGTCCCAAGACGTCCCATCCTTCCAAATTTGCTGCATTATAATTTTAGCAGTAATGATTACCGGAGATAACCATCCTACTGGGTCAAATAATCGAGCTATAACAGAAAGTACAGCTCTTTTTGTTGTTTTGAATTCGAATTTTTCGACAGAGAACTGAAACGAATCCGTTTTAGCATTCCACTGCACACCTAGAGTTTTCGATAAACTTTTTTCTTCGAATTTTAAAAGATCTTGATTATAAAGATGAGACGGTGGAAAGCCAGAAATCAGGTCAGTACAGTTCGCTGTCCATTTTCGGAGTGAAAATCCAGCTGAACTTAATGCTTTTATAAGCTCATTTTGAATGCGTAAGGCTGTTTCAAGATCATGTGCTCCAGATAAAACGTCGTCAACGTAAAAATCTTGTTGTAAGGCTTTAGAAGCAAGTGGAAAGGAATTTTTGACGTCTTCAGCTAGCCTTTTCAGTGTTCTAAGAGCGAGATATGGAGCACAATTGACCCCAAACGTAACCGTATCAAGCTCATAGTCATCAATTTCACTTTGGTGGGATTTCCGAAATAGAATCCGTTGGTATGGAGTATGTTCAGGATGTACATTGATTTGGCGGTACATCTTTGTGATGTCTGCATTAAAAACGTATTTAAAAAACCGCCATCGAAGAATAAGCGTCATTAAATCTGATTGTAATACAGGACCAGGATGCAAAATATCGTTTAGACTCGTACCATTACTCGTAGAGTTTGAGGCATTGAAGACTACTCGCACCTTTGTGCTAACGCTCTCAGGTTTAATTACGGCATGATGTGGCATATAATATGAGCAGATTTTATTATTTGTGTATTCTTCATTGGGTGGAACCCTGTGCATGTGACGAAGATCAACATACTCTTGCAGCACATCGTTGTATTGCGAATGAAAATCTGGATTTTTGCATAAGCGTATTTCGTTGCGTTTATACTGATTAAGAGCGATGTCTCTAGATCGACCAAGTATTGGAGTTGGTTGCTTAAACGGAAGTTTAACAACGTAACGACCATTGACATCTCTCCTAGTAGTAGCAGCTTAATAATCTTCGCAATATTGCTCAGAAATGGTAAGCTTTTTCGATTCAGGTACTTCCTCAATTTTCCAAAATTCAGAAATTTGTTGGTTGAGGGAAACCTCATCACAATGAGATAAAAAAGTCGAGAAACTTTTAACATTACTTTTTTTTTGAATGGGTCCTGAAAGGATCCAACCAAAAACAGTGTTTTGCCCTAGCAAAGAACCGAAAATGTTTTTTTTGACTCCCTCTATGACAATCGATGGATATAGGTCAGCACCAATAACCATATCGATTTTGGAACTTTCATAAAAAAAAAGGATCTGCAAGATGAAAATCTGTTGGATGTATGTCTGTTGGATATATCTCACATGAAGGGAGATTTCCTGTAAGCTGTTTCAATACAAAAGCTGTTGCTGTTATGGTCCTTTTGTAGTATTTGGAACCAAGAATAAATGAGCACAACTTGGAGGAGGTTGCTGTTACCACATCACTCATACCAGATATTGAAGCTTGGATAGGTTTTATTGGAAGATTCAATCTTTTCTGTATTTTTTCACTAATAAAAGTTACTTCTGATGCGGGATCAATTAATGCTCGAAGAGTATATTGTTCACCTTGATGATGTAACTCTACAAGAGCAGTTGCCAATAATATTTTGTTGTTATGACGTGAAACGTAAGATTGGATCTTAACTGAATTATCAGTGGACTGTATGGATGGTCTTACAGTGTTTTGAAAACTTGAAGATGGTTGAAATTCTTGTACTGTATTTGGGTTGCCGAAAGTATTAGAAGCTGAAGCTTTATTTCCATGCAATAGTGTATGGTGTCGTTGTGAACACAGTGTACAAGAGTATTTGCTTCGGCAATCGACAGATAAATGAGTTGGAGATAAACAGTTTTCACAAACCTTTAAAGATTTGACTGTTGAATATCTCTCATTGATTGACATTTTCATAAATTTTGGACAAAATCGAATATGATGATTACTTTGGCAAAGTTTACATTGTAAGTTATTATTAGTTTGAACATGAAAAGTTTTGCGTTGTAAGGTCTTGCCAGGTTTAGGGACGTTAGTATTAGGAAGTTTTCCAGGGTATTTGATGTCCAAAACGGTTTCCAGTACACGATAGCGGTTTGTTAGAAATGAATCCATTTCATTCCATGTAGGGATATCACATGGTTTATTAACAAATTGTTCCCACAAAGAAAGTGTATTTTCTGGTAGCCGACTTGAACACAAATAAACTAAGATTGGGTCCCAGGACTCGGTTGACACTTTATGGTTTTCGAGGTTCGATTTTGCATCATTTATTTGTCTTTGAATATCCTTTATTTGCTTACTGGATTCGCAAGTTATTGTTGGCAAATTAAATAAGGTTTTAAGTTGGTTGTTTACCAAAATACGCTTGTTTTCGTATTGATCTGCCAAAGCAGCCCAAGCTAGTACAAAGTTGTCAGATGTAAGGGGAAATTTCGAAACTATATTCAAGGCTTCACCGCTTGTTTTTGCTCGTAGGTGGAAAAGCTTTTGTACAGAACAAAGTTTCGGGTGATTAATGTAGACGGCCGTGAACATGTCCCTAAAGGATGGCCACGTCAAATAATCACCAGCGAATGTTTGTGTGTCACATGCTGGAACCTTGATGCAAGGAGCAGAAGGTGAATCAAAAGTCAAAGGTGAAGTATTTATATTATTACCATTGATAATCTTAATTTTTCTTTTATTTTCGATTATCTCGGCTAAGCAGTGAATATAGGTTGCAGATGAAGATCGATATTTACTTTTTACTGATTCAAGACTGTCATCATCACCCGTGTGCTGAAGACATAATGCATAACATCGTTTAATATTTGACCAAAGATTGTTAAGTTCTATACTATAAGCTTCTAAGGAGCTTTCAGTTTGGTCACTTAGTATTATTTCTTGATAATTTGTTTTAAATACCATTAATTCGTCGGTTGCAATAATAAAATTGTTAAGTGCCTTCATTTTGATTGAAATTTTGTTAAATTTTAATGAGAGAAATTAAATGAAGGCAAATATATAAGATGATGCCAAGAAAAGTGATCTGGTGGGTGGAATGACACTAATCTGTTAGTTTGACCTTTCTTGCGCCTGATATTAAAACACAGAAAGGAATGTAAGACCGTAACTTTGTGAAAATAATAATAAATTATGCAACAATATTGAAAAACCATATATTCAAGATCACAAGCAACCCTATTTTCAGATATATGTATTATAACTTTCTGTACCTACTATCGGCTTTTACGAAAATGTAATGGAGCTATTATTCTTAGCGAAATCTCACTTGCACTTATTTTAAAACAATATGTACACACCTGATTATTTTTATGTATAGAAATTGATGAAATAATTATATATCTGCGTCTCTAGTCTTCTGTGGTAAAAGTGCTTGAAAGTTCGAGTTCTTTTATGTATGTCTTCGTCAATTCCAGTTTTGATGACTTCTTAGAATTTGAAGATGATTTGATTGATGACTTGAAAATTGATGAACATTCAATAGTCAATTGTTGAAATCTTGATTTTCAGTGCAAATTGAAGAAAATGCAGTTGGATGTTAAATTCTTGCAAGGATTGCAGTTTGCAGTTGCTTAAAAATAATCGTTGATTATCAGTTTGAACTGAATTAATTTCTTCCTGGTGTTGTATATGTAGGTTCTCGGAGAGATATTATTACACACGTAAAATTAATTCTTGAAAAAGGATTGCAACTGGTGGAGAGCCCAGGGATAAGCGATATAAACGTAGTTTGTTCTTCTTATCTGGTTCGTTGGACCAAAATGTGCGGGTGCGAGTTGACCCTGTTTGCGCTGGTTCCGTAATTCCCTCGACGGAGTCGCAAGGAAAAAAAATAATATTCGAAACGTTGTTTCTATTTGATTATTTGAAAACGAATGAATTTATTTTACAGAAAAATAATAAATAACATAGTTACAGCAAAACTTACACAGCAACGCAAAACAAAATAATAGATTTAATTTAAATAAACAAGTAGGTTTGAAACAAAGTGTTTCAAATGTTTTTAGATTTAAAAGAAAGATAATTATTAATTATTATTATTTGGTTCGAATCTGTCGTAAACACATGGCATTTGAGGTTTAGTGGCCCAAGAGTAAGCGTCCTTTCATTTATTTATTATTTTTACTTTGATATTTTGTGAATTTTGTTTTTGTGATGGAAATATTAGTTGAAGGTAAGACTTCCGTTAGATATTTTTTGTGATCCATTATTAAATTGTATATAAAATGAGGTTTAAATAAAATTAAACTTTTAATGAATCAAATGAAAATGTATAGATATGTATATAATGTTATATTTAATACATAATTTTACAACGTTATATTTAAATACATCCATACTCTATCAGAACTTTTTGGAAAATTGGGTTCAGTCCGATATTACACCCTTTTACCTAAGGTGCCTCTGAAACAAAAGAAGATAGAGCGAAACCGATTTCAGATTCATGATCAGAGAGTCCAATTTACCCTATGACCAAATATTTCAGGTTGATATTACGCCAGCAAATAATTATGGCCACCTTTGTTCGGCGGTGGAACCACTGTGCCATGGAACATATTTTGCAAATAATGAACCAATATCACGAGCTATTTCCGCGTTTCATGAGGTTTGTGTTTCTTTTGATTTGTATTTATCTCGTGATAAATTTAAAAATGAATTATTGTTATAATTTGTTTTCTAAATTATCTATTATCTATTATTATAATTTGTTAGAGTATACGAATTATATTATTTATTATTATTATTGTTATTATTATCATTGTTGTTATTATATATTATACTACATACATACATACATGATTGGCAACCCTGGATTGTTACCGTACAGAAGTGAAAATAAAGTTGTTCCCAGAAAATTTTTTTTAATAAATATAAATAAATTCGATTTTAAGTAAAAAAAAAGTGATACGATTGCTCAATAATTGTTGTTTGAAAACCCAGTAAAACAAAAGATTCAAGGTGAGTCGTTGCCCTTATTTTTGTTGAAAAAAAAAGTCCGAAAAAAAATGCATAGAACCCCTGTCAAAATGGATAATATCGAACAAAACCATAAGAGAACAAGACATTGTGAAGAAAATTTTGCAAGCGCTGAAGGTGCAACATCTGTTGGAAATATGGACGTTGCCGAATTGATCACCATGATGAAAATCTCAATGTCAAGTCTCCTTGACGAAAAATTGAAGGACATGCCAACGAAATCGGACATCGAATGTATAAATGCAGAAATGCAAACATTAAAAAGTGACAATCGAACACTGAGAGATCAACTGCAACTAATGGAAAATCGTTGCAATGCCCTTGAAAATCATATGGAGTTCTTAGAAAAAAAAACTAATGAAAAGAACCTAGTTGCGCATATTCCCAACAACGAATATCCAGATGCAGAGGATAAAGCAAAAAGCTTGTGCTTAGAATTGCTGAACGCAGCTGATGCATCTCTGGTGGCATCTACGCGGAAGCTTAACTCCAATGGCCCAATTGCAAATGTTATTGTACAGATGCAAAGAAGCGAAGACGTTGGCCGAGTTTTAAAAGCATCATCATCACTTCGGGGTACAGGAATAACAATTCACCGAGATCTTCCCGCAGCAACTCGAGAAAAGAGGAAGCAACTCATGAAAATCAAAAACGACATAATGACACACAACAAAAACATTAAAACACAATTTAGGGGGCAAACCCTAAAAGTTGGAGAAAAAACCTTTTATTTTGATAAATTTAATAATCTCCTTTGTGACGGAGAAAATGCGGCGATGACAATCAAACAACTGACAGATGGTGATCAACAAGTTCCTGAGGAAGTGACAACTGAAACTGGTATACAACGTAATGTGAAAACTGGTATACAGCATCAAGGTGGAAGCACAAGCGAGCGCAGTGTCGCACAAGCTGGTAGCAGCGGATTATGGTCGAAAAATTATATTTAATAAAAATGCCGTCTGCCATAATAGTAAAAACAAAATAAAATTAGTTAATAAGCAAATTAGTAAAAATAAAAATATACCTATTGAATATAAAATTCTTTCATATAACGTAGCAGGTCTATCTAATAAAAATTTGTATGTTGATTTTTTTAAATATGTCAATAAATTTCAAATTGTATTTTTGTACGAAACATTTTTAACTGAAAGCAAATTAGATTACTTCCAAGACAAATTTATTAATTATGAATTTAAGTGGGTACCAGCAACGCGTGTTAATACAAGAGGAAGAGCAAGTGGAGGCTGCTATTTTGGATTCAAGAGAGACCTGAAAAGTGTAATGTGCGAGTTTAAAATTAAAGCTGAAATTTATATTTTAACATTGAAGTTCAACAATATTAATTTCAATATAATACCAACGTACTTAAACTGCAACCAGTGGGACCGAGATTTTTCCAAACTCCAGGAAGTAATTATGTGTGGTGGTTTACAGAATGTCTTGATTATAGGAGATTTAAACGCAAGAATCGGTAAGGAAGGAGGATTGATAAATCGCAGAGCCGGAATAGTACGAAACTCGAGGGATGAAAACTGTAATGCTAGAGGTCTGAAATTGCTGGAACTGTGTGATACTTTTGGTATACGTGTAGTAAACGGAACGAGTGATGCCGATGCAAATGGTAATTACACCTTTGTAGGTCGACAGGGGACATCTGTGATTGATTTTTGTTGTGCAGAAGGTGACTGGAACAATTATATCATAGATTTTGAGGTGGCAGAAGTAACATATTCCGACCATCTACCAATCGTTCTTAAATTCCAGATAGAAATAGAAGAAAACGAAAAATTAAGAGCGATGAATTTGCTACCAAAATTATATTGGAAACAAACAAATGAAACGGTATACAAGGATAATCTAAACCGACTAATTTGTACAGAAGAAATCAATGAATTTTCCCAAGTAGAAAACATCATCAAAACAGCTTATCCGTCTTGCAATTATATTAGAAACAACAAAAAAGAGTATATACAGCCATGGTTTGATAATGAGTGCAAGATTGCGAGGAAGAGATCATTCACTTTGCTAAATCTTTTTCGCAAAAATAATTCTGAAGAATGTAAAAGCCTTTATGTGGAAGCAAATACACAATATAAATTCTTATGTAATGAGAAAAAGAGAACGTACTACGAAAATGAGGCAAGAAGTTTAGCACAGTGTACCAATGCATTGGAGTTTTGGAAAGCAGCCTCAAAAATAAATGGAAAAAAATATGAAATCTGCCAAGGTCTGGACGCCAGTCTACTATCTACTTACTTCAATGAACTCCTGAACCCATCGATCAGTACGAACACGTTTCAATTCGCTTCGCCTGGATTCATTGATGGATTGCTGGATGGCCCTATCTCACTGGCAGAAGTAAATGATGTAATTTCACATTTAAAAGATGGAAAAGCCCCCGGATTAGATCGAATACCATCTGAATTTTATAAATATGGATCAACGGAATTAATCAATGAAGTTACTTCACTTTTTAATAATGTATTTGAGTATGGTGTGATACCACAGCAGTTCAAAACAGCGTTGATATTTCCAATCCATAAAAAAGGAGACAGGTCAGACCCACAAAATTATAGAGGTATATCCTTTCTGAATGCTTCCTATAAAATCTTTACCTCTGTATTACAAAGACGCTTAACTGCTTGGATAAATCAGAACAAACTTTTAAAAGAAACACAGGCTGGCTTCAGATCGGGTTATTCAACCATCGACAACATTTTTGTGCTTCGGAACGTAGCAGAGTACTTTGTCTCACGAGGTAAGAAGTTATACACATTTTTTGTGGACTTCAAGGCTGCATTTGACACAGTACACCGAAAATGCCTTATGTACAAACTATTCGGAAAAGGAATGTCACAAAAATTTGGACGCGTCATAGAAAATATCCTACAGGACACATGGGCAACAGTTTGGAATGGTGAAGAGGTATCCGACCGATTTCAAACTAAATCTGGGCTTAGACAGGGGTGTACACTAAGTCCATCCTTATTTGCTCTCTTTATTGATGACATCACAGATGCTCTTCCTGGTGGTATTGAATATGCGGGTCTTCTAATAAAGGCGTTACTATTTGCGGATGACATCGTACTTCTAGCTTACTCCCCCCAATCACTTCAACTCATGATAAATAAACTTTACGAGTACTGCAAGCTATGGAGTTTAATAGTCAATTTAGAAAAATCTAAAATCATTATATTTAAAAGAAGTGGTGGAAGAAGATGTGGAAACGAAAAATGGTTCTTCAACGGCAACAACATCGAAGTCGTGAATGAATATAAGTACCTTGGAGTATTATTTGTAAGGAACTTAAGCATGGAAAAGCACCTCAAAGAAAAACTACTGAAAGCTAAAGTTGCGATAAACTCTACGTGGAAGAAGTGTTTTTCTAACCAGTATATAACACACAGCAGAAAATTTCAAGTTTTTGAGGCAGTATCTGAGTCAATTTTGTTATATGCGGCACAGGTATGGGGAGGAAAAAGCTTTGATTCGGTGGAAAAATTACTCAGGTCTTACATCAAGAGAGCTTTCCAACTTCCACCTAATACGCCAAATTATGCTATTTACCTTGAAACAGGCTTGCCTCCACTGTTAATTAAAACCTTGAAGCTACAGGTGGACTATATTCTTAAAGTACTAAACATGGATAATGATAGATTACCAAGGATAATCGCTCTCCAAGCAATACAGAGCAAGTCAAACTTTTATGGTGACTGGCTGGGATTGGCGCAAGCTTGTGGCTTTGATCTATGCTTAGATGCAAACCAACATTCCAACTGGAAGACAACACTATACAACTTTTTAACGAGGGTTGATGAGCATCAAAGAGAAACTTTCATGGCGGAAGCTTCAGAATCAATTTACAGATCAGTGTATAGTAAACTGCGATATAACATGATGGAAGGAAATTATTTCAAAGATGAGCTTAAAACAGAGGAAATATCGATGATGTTCAGGCTTAGGGTGGAACTTCTTCATATAAATTATATCCCACATCGTGAAGATCTGCCTATTTTATGCAATATATGCAATTTAAAGGAAAGAGAAGATGTTTTTCATTTTGTCAGAAGATGTCCAACGTTGCGAGAAACAAGGCGTTTTTATTTCGGCAGCGATTTTATATCAACAGAACAAGTTTTAAACCTTTTGAATGAGATGAATGTGTCCAAATTATTTAGCTACTGTAAGAAAGCCCTAGAATATCGGGAAAGAATAATAAATGCTGCTTTTTGAATAGCTTAAAAAAAATCAAATTTTATTTATTTGTTTATTAAATTAAAACAAAAATTATATTTATATATGTATGTAGGATTAACTAGCAACTTAAATTGTATTAAAGTCCAATCGGCAGACGGCAATGCCATGTCATTTTAAGATTTTGTTTATCATTCGTTTATTATTTATTTAATTTATTCAAAATTGTTATTTTTGTACAAATAAAATCTTTCTAATTCTAATTCTAAATTCTACTACATACATTTATAATGAAACATCTGTTAGGCAGAAAGCTTGTAGATACAAAATAAATAAAATAAAATAAAAAATAATTGAGCAAGCTCTGTGCTAGCTGCGATGGAAAAAAGAAACACACTTTTTATACTCAGATATGTCTGAGCTAAAAAAGAAACATAAACCTAATGTTTGTTTGACAGTTCCGTGATCTGCTCTGAGTTAAAAAAGAAAAATGCCATATATGTTATGTTATGGTACCTTTTGGGGCTATCAACCAGTTGAAAAACCTTTAACGATCTAAGAATTCCATTTTATTACCTTTTAAATTTGTTTTTTGTATCTTCTTAGCAATTTTCAATACAGACTTACGAGGCTTTGTCAAAAATCCAACGATATTCGATATTCGGTGCATGCGTGTCGAGACTTGCAAAGCGGCGGCGGGCGTCCGAATTTAGGGTTGGAACTCTTCGCATTTTCTGACGAGTTTTGGGAATGTGGTAAAAATTTTGCAGCAGGGAGTCTACCGAAACCAGGTTAATTTTAAAAGTGGTCTGAACGGCTGCACCGATAATTATAAACTAGGTGCAACGATAGTTAAATTTGTCATGTAGTACCAAAAAACGGGGTTTTGGACAAAAAATGCAAAAAATGATAAGAAATAGTAAATTTTTGAAAGGCTATATCTTTTTCGATTTTAAATAAAAACTACTTTTTGAACATGCCATATTAAAGAATTTTGCCTCCACTATTTTTTGTTGGAGATTACCTTAAGTCGATCTTTGCTCCGAAAAGAGTTATGCGTAGTTAAAGAAAATATTTGATTTTTCGATTTTTTTATGTTAGTTTTTGTTAATTTTGTTCGCTTAATTTTTTTTTAACAAAAAGTTTTAAGAGCTGAATTGCTAAACTCGGCTGACCATGAATTAAGTAGCATTTTCGGTTTTAAGCATGCTTATGGGCCTAACTAACATATTCAATAATAAAAATTGCACGTAGTCCTTTTAAAAGGTCTATTCAATAGCCTATTAAAAGAACATCAATATAAAAAAATACATGAATATCTATTAAGATTATAATATAAAAATGAAAAAAAAAAATACCAGTAGTTGGTATGTAGGTATGCAGATATATTACCTATTTTAACTTCGCTTCCAATAAAATATGTAGGTTCATTGTTAGTAAATGGTTAATAGTTAGTAAATTAAAAAAAAATAAAGTTTATGGTCAGTTAGAACACCACACAAAAACGTTATTTAAGCATACTTTCCAGAATAGGTGGAGCTGTTATGCTTTAAATGCAGTTACTATCTTATTTGTTCCTTACGCTTCAGAATATTTTAACCAAAGATAATAGGCGTGTTTTTTTGGGATTTTATATATAGTACAGTGAGAAATTTCCATAAAAACACATCCGCAGCGGCCTATATTTTTGTATTTGCAGTATGGTACGCCTGAACAGCTGTCACGACACAAAAGTGAATTTAGTGAAAGTTAAAAGTAGAAATAAACCAAAATTATTAACAAAAACTAACATATTTGCAAGTTAAATGGGAAATATAACTATATATTTATAAAATTAATGTTTTCAATCAAATGTTTATGTCCCTTTTTTCTTTATTTGCCATTTTCAGATACGAAAATTGATTTTGCAGCTATAAACGAAAAGAAAAGGGGTAGGGGTGTGTTGGTAGACTATGGTCAAAGTAAAAAAGTCATGATTTAGTCTGCTATTACACGAAGACTTTTTAGTTGAGATTTTTCGAAATCTAGTATTGTGAAAGTGAAATCAAATTTTGTTTTCTCAATTGCCCTCATTTAATTTTGAGAAAAGTCATGACTCAAAAGTCGTCGTATAATAACAGACTCAATACACAAGGAGTAGATGACTTTATTAGCGATAATTTTATAAATTACAATAAGGACATGATTGTATGGCTAATTTTAATGCATTTACCTAGTTTTCCACTGGAAATTTTTTAACTCACCAATTTTACCGGATTAACTGAGTACATTAGTAGCCAAATAAGCCTGAACCTTCCTTGAACTTCAGTTAGTTTCAGCTGTACTAACTGGTTCAAAATTTGATCCATGGTTCAGCATTTGTGACTCATCGATTTTATCGGATCTACTGAAGTGCAACGATGATTCCAAGGTTCCAGTATGTTGTAATAACAATTTCAAGCTTGACCCTTGTTGAACCTCAGTTAAACTGCCGAAATCAGTGAGCTAAAATAATTGAACCACGCATCAAAGCTTGAACCACGTTTATACAAGTAGCCTTTCCACCAAAAGCAGTGACTTAAAATTGCTGAGCATCGGATTAAAATTTGAACCATGTCTATACAAACTGGTCCCTATTAGACCGAGAGCCCACAGCAGATTTTGGGTGTGAACGATAGCAAAAAAAGAAGTATAAGCGTCGAAAGCTCCATTAAAGACTATTAAAAAAATCAAAGTCTTGCAGTCCACAACTGGGGCCTTTGCGAGAAACAGTGCATCGAAAAAAAAAATATGAATGCAACTTCGAGGAAAATCGTGTTAGCCGAAATTGGTGTTCACCCCTCCCTAGATAAGCTCCGCGGATCCCATATCACGGAATTTGGGATAATTTGAGTGTTTAGTTCACCCTGCCAGACTGTTTAAAAAAACCGTTTTTCACTTAGAATTTAGAATTTTTTAAACGGTCCGGTAGAGCGAACTATACACTCAAATGGTCTCAGATTCCATGATATGTGATCCGAGGAGCTTCTCAAGGGATGAGTGAAAACCAATTTTGGCTAACACGATTATCCTCGAAGTTGCATTCATATTTTTTTTTCGATGCACTGTTTCTCGCAAAGGCCCCAGTTGTGGACTGCAAAACTTTGATTTTTTTAATAGTCTTTAATGGAGCTTTCGACGCCTATACTTCTTTTTTTGCTATCGTTCTCACCCAAAATCTGCTGTGGGCTCTAAGTCTATATAGACCAAAGGTTTACAAAAAGAGCTTTTCATATGAGCTGCGAATAGTGAATTTTGAAATGGGAATGATCGTGAATTTTGACCTTCCATTCCCTTGAGTAATTTGTTTGGTTGCCTGTAGAAGAAAATGTGAAGAAAAATGCTTTGTGAAATGCGTCTTGATGTTGTGGTTTGCGAATTATCGTTTTACAGTCGGCAGAATATATCTTGTTTGTCACTTATAAATAAAAATGCTAAATTTTGCACTTTAAACTAATTTAGAACAACCATGCACTTACAAACGCCCCTGTTTAGATTGCTCACTACGCCACCATGACGTAAATTTATGGGTGAAATTTTCTCTTCATCGATTTCTTCTACAAAAACATGGTCTTGACGAAGTGAAAAGTTACAGTCTAAACAGGGCCATTCATTCAACATAATTCTACTCTACGAACATAGCCATCGAGAATTCGAGACACATAAAAGTACGAGTCGTACCAATGACGACACACAAAAATCCTATTCAATTGATTTCGATACTCGAACAAACGTCAAAAGTTTATCGGCAGTGGGATTCTACTTTAACTTTTATCGGCAGCGATTTTGCTGGCGATGCTGTTTTTGTAATTCATATAAAATTTCACTGTGCTGCGGATAGCTTTTCCAAAAAAACACACCTAATATAGCAAGTTTATTATTACATATATTGTTATATTACCTTTGATTGAACCCTCCAATAATTTATAATGTTTGCAATATAATTATACTATACCTCTACAGTTTCTGGGTGAAAAAGCATTACATATGGATTGACTCCCTGCCACGCTCTATTGATACCAAGACGATTGCCCCATAACCTTTGGGCTCCAGTCATTCGCATAAAAAGTTCTGTTGGGTATTCAAAATAAATGTGTTAGTTTTTCGATTTTTTTAATAGTATAATAAACAGTGAATTTTGTTAATTCTTAGTACATACTTATTTTTCTTTTGAACCAAAATGAAAATCAACTCAATGATTGTGCATGTTATGTTATACATATGTATCAAGGTACATTTTTGTCTCAAAAAAACAAACAAATACCTACAATGCAATCATTGAAGTGGAAATTGTTACCAACGATCATATTATAATTGCAAAGGTCACGTCTCTGTTGAAAAAACTTATTATTTCTAAAGTATCTTAAAAATAAGGGTCACCCCACCTAAAATAATTTATAGGTATACCTATGTAATATTTAATTGAAGTGACATTAACTCTGTTTTTTTCATAAACATAAATGTCACTAATTTTATTTTGATTTAATTAATGAAATATAATGTATTATTAGATTATGAATTGCATATGCATATGCATACAATATTGTTTTCAAAATAACTTACTTAAATAAAAAAAAAAAATATATATAAAATTTTTGTTTCAGTTATATTATGGGTTCAATAAGCGATCGAACATTATAGAAATATTTGATGTTAAACGTTATTTTATATTTTTTAGTTAATTTATATTTAAGAATTATTAGCATTTCGCTCAAAGGCCTGGTAGGTAGAGCTTAAATTTATTTGTTATTGACTATGTAATTTATTTATGTGTCAATACAGTTATAATAATAATAATAAAATATATTTAAGAAATGTGACCTTTTCACAATTAATGGAATTACTGACTTCACAGAATTTAAGGAAAAAAAAACAATTTAATTTAGTAAAAATTTTATTGTAGGATTATAAATTGAACATAATAATTAAATCAAACATTAGCTATTAATTTTTTTTAATCTTCCTTTCAGGCTCTTTTTCGTTTGTAGAATTTTCAATGCAATAAATTTGAAAAGTGCACATCTCTTCGATTTTTGACGTTTTTGAAATTATTTCTGTATAAATCACGACAACAACAGCAAAATAAATACTTAAGATGTACTTTTCTTGAGCATAATAATAGGTGCAGGTGATTGCATTGGTATATGAAAAAACGTAAAGATACAACTTTTTTGAAATTGGTCATTAAATTGTTGTGGACACAACAATATTACCACAAGAATGAAATGTAGACTGTACTAGCAATATAAATAAATGCGTTAACTCTTCTACTTAAAGTCAACAAACAAATCAACAGATTGATGTAACTCATACTAGTCCAGTCAATTTAGACTTTTTTGAACAAAATATTGGTGAAGCAATTTTTTTCTTGATTTCGTTAAAGTACCATACAGAAAGCTTAACTGCCTGAACAGAATGCAAGACGCAACTGGAATAGATGTCAAAAAAGCTGCAGTAGATGTCAAAAATGCTGCAGTAAAAGTAAAAAATTGTTCAACTCTTGCAGCTCCGGCTGCAGCATTTTTGACATCTATTCCAGCTCCGTTTTGCATTCTGTTCAGCCAGTAAGTCTAAATTTTCGACCAACAACCCCCTGCAGAGTTGCCGTTATATTGATTTAAAGAGTCATTTCGTTTTTAGCGTATAATACCCGTAGTTTTAAATTTATTCCTAACAAATTTGAATATATGGTAGCTACTTTTTTCAAATTTTGTGTATTTAACGAGTTATAACCAAGTATACAGCAAAAAAAAAATAGAGTTAACACTTTTTAGTAATTTTTTTTTCTTTCAGTATTACGTGCAAATTTCTTTCAAAAGTTCTAGTAATCACTATATACTACAGTTTTGTCCCTACCGTTTTCTGTTTATAAGCAATTGCTAACCAACTGTATTGCCTGAAAGGTATCCGCACATCATCATAATTAAGTGCTTAAAATTGTGCACATCATCAAAATTAAGTGCTTTAAAAGTGTGAATGGGTTTTTTCTCAATATGAAAACGGGGAAGATATTTTTTTATTTTTAAGTTCGATGAAGTACTATAAAGAAAAGTTAAACCATCAGTGCACAACAGAGTTGCCGCTATTTTCAGTTAAGGAATGAAATCGTTTTTCACAAAATAAATCCGTATTTTTAGTTTTATCAATAGAAACAAATGCATTCCTGACAAGAAGAATAAGTTCTACAAATTTGTTATGTGGTACCTATTTTTTCATATTTTGTGTATTTAAAGCTGTAACCAATTAAAAGCACATATTTTTTATTCAGTTTTTGTTCAGTGCTACGTAAAAATTTTCTTCTTAAAGTTCTTTAAGAATCGTTGGGTTACAGTTTTATCTTAATATTTTTCAGTCCAAACAGTTGTTTACTTACTGTAGTATCTGAATTACTTCCAAACCCAGCATCACACTTAAAATATGGCAAGCAAAATTTTATCTTCCCAATTTTCTTGTTTTGAATCAATAGCAACCCTTGGTTGTAAGTTGCGATAACAGAATTTACTCTTTCACTCAAGATAGTGAAAGCTTGCAGAACAAGTATAATTGCGTATCTGAAATGCAAAATAACATTTATACACACTAGTCAACAATATTAAAGGAACAAATTTTTTTTCAATTTTTGTTAGCGTTTTTTGAAGAGCTGTATCTTTGTGACGAGTAGTCGTATTGAGTTGAAATAAAAAGCATTTTACAGCTTTATGTTTTTTGTTTCGAAATTTGTTTGCAAACAAATTTTTTTGAAGTACCGTTATTGCGTTATTGCAAAAAATGAGACGAGACAACAAAATTATTTTGTTTTTATTTTTTTTTTGAAGGTCCTCATTTCTATGGATAAATTTGTTTGAGTCAATTAAATGTCATGATCAGATACATTGTTCATTCAGCTTCAATTCAGTTTTTTTTGTTGTTTTCGTACGATTTTTTTTGACATGGTTTATCTGACTTTGAAAGAAAAAAGATACTTTTAGCCTTGATTACCAATATCTCAGCAAATAATGACGTTATAAAAAATTCAAAGACAGTTTTGGAAATTCGAAAAAGCGTTTTACAAGATTTTTTTATGATTTTGTAGAAATTATTTTTTTTTACCGTTCACCGTTAGTTTAAAAAAAGTACTAAAAACCGACGTTTTGTGGTCTTTTCGTAAATCTTTTTTTTTCGTTGCAAATATTGATTGCATGGCTTGCGTTGGTATGCAAATTTATAGACTTTTAAATCATCAATATTCTTGTAAATTTTCAAATTGATTCATCGAACCGTTTTTCCTCACCAAAACTTCAAAGTCTTACAAACCAGGTAAAGGAACAAATTGTGGTGTTCCTAAACAATGCGATCAAAATGACAAAAAAACCGCAATTCCAGTGGATTTTGTTCATAGTTTTGCATTAGTTGGATACTTTTTTGAATTGAAATGAAATAAAAAGTACATTAAACAAAAAAATAAAAAAAATTAATTTAAAAAATTTTTCAAACAAAAAAACTTGATTTTTTTTAATTTTTTTTTTTGAAAAATGTAATTTTTTTTTTCATTTCCATTCAAAAAAGTATCTAACTAATGCAAAACTATGACAAAAATCCACTGGAATTGCGGTTTTCTTGTCATTTTGATGACAACTTCGCATTGTTTAGGAACACCACAATTTGTTCCTATACCTGGTTTGTAAGACTTTGAAGTTTTGGTGAGGAAAAACGGTTCGATGAATCAATTTGAAAATTTACAAGAATATTGATGATTTAAAAGTCTATAAATTTGCATACCAACGCAAGCCATGCAATCAATATTTGCAACGAAAAAAAAAGATTTACGAAAAGACCACAAAACGTCGGTTTTTAGTACTTTTTTTAAACTAACGGTGAACGGTAAAAAAAAATAATTTCTACAAAATCATAAAAAAATCTTGTAAAACGCTTTTTCAAATTTCCAAAACTGTCTTTGAATTTTTTATAACGTCATTATTTGCTGAGATATTGGTAATCAAGGCTAAAAGTATCTTTTTTCTTTCAAAGTCAGATAAACCATGTCAAAAAAAATCGTACGAAAACAACAAAAAAAATGAATTGAAGCTGAATAAACAAGGTATCTGATCATGACATTTAATTGACTCAAAAAAATTTATCCATAGAAATGAGGACCTTCAAAAAAAAATAAAAACAAAATAATTTTGTTGTCTCGTCTCATTTTTTGCAATAACGCAATAACGGTACTTCAAAAAAATTTGTTTGCAAACAAATCTCGAAACAAAAAACATAAAGCTGTAAAATGCTTTTTATTTCAACTCAATACGACCACTCGTCACAAAGATACAGCTCTTCAAAAAACGCTAACAAAAATTGAAAAAAAAATGTGTTCCTTTAATATTGTTGACTAGTGTATTTGAAAACTCAAATTAATACATGCTCGCACTTTACTCTTATGATCTGCTATCTAAAAAACAATGTATGTGACTTCTCTGCGTTCAATATAATGTGATGAATCTATTGATCAAAATTAAAAATTGATAGCTAGTCCACATAATTTCTAATGATTTCGATTTTTAAAAATACAAAAATCAAATAGGTACTTGAAAAAATTGATCCCGAAAAGTTGCGACTTTCAAACAAATATTGATCCAAAAACTAATACATTAATCAAAAATTCCTCAAACATGGGGAAAATAATTTTTTCTTAATTTTCCAAAAATATAAGATTTTCTAAAAACAAATGTCATTCTGATTTATTGCAAATTATTTCTTAGCCATCTACTTTCCCGGTTTTGACTTTCAAACGTTCATATCTCGATTCCTTTAATTTTCCGAATTTTTCATTATTATTTTTGACTTTCTTTTAATTGCATAATCTATCGAATATAGAAAAAACATCTTTCTACCTCTCCCCGTTTAGAAAATAGCCAAAACCGAGTTCACTCTTTAAACCAAGATGGCGGAAACCCTGCATAGGGTTGATGGTCGAGAACTTGGATTTAAGCTTTCTATAAAGTACCTACTGTAACGATAACAAGAAAAACATGTCTTCCTCAACGTTTAGTAAGATTCCCATAAGAGCTATGACTAAATATACAGGACTATACAGCATTTGATATTAATTAATTTTTGAGAAAACTAAAACCCTCCGAACAGCGTGACAGCTTCTAGCCACTATAGTGTGTCAAAAAAAAAATTGTCAATGCAGGGCTTATAGGGGAGCTTTTTTCAAAACAGTGTTGCCTGTGTATATCTTCACAACACTAATAATAAATCTGCCACTGGATAAGATATTAACACACTGATTAACATACACATACAGGAATTGTTGTCGTAATTCTTTAAAACATTTCAAACGCTCCATCATAACCACCGTCTTTCAATGCCAATGCCAAAAGCATTCTGTTTCTTATCGTATTGACGTATTCTCGACTCGCTTTCGGTTCTTCCGCTGTGTGAAATAAGACAAAAAAATCACATTCTAACAGAGTTGCCTTTGCCAAGTCGTAAGAATGCAATAGAGCTTTTTCAGTGGTATTTATGAAAGGACTTTCGGTTTTGAAGCTTTTGAGAACAAAATTTATAAAGGTGAGAGCCAAAAGTGTTTTCGTTTTGATTATCCCCTTTTTATTTGTTTGCATTTCTAATAGTACGGTCAAGTTAGACTTTTACTGGGAACTAAATCCGAGGTCAGGTTTGACTTCACTATTCGATAAGGTATTGGTTCACGAGTCTAAAACCACTTTTCTCACAACTGTACCTAGAGTCATTTGGCCACCATTTTGTTTTTTATGTTCATTTTGATTTTTGCTTATAACTCGCGCATTTTTGATCTTAGGAAAAAAAATTGTAGAGTAAACTTGTAGAAAATTGAATTTTCTACAAAATATGTTAAAAAACTTTTTTGGCTAAACACTCTTGTTTTAAAGTTACGGTCCATTAACCAAAAAAAAAACTCAAATTTTGTTTTCTAATTGCCATAATTTTTATTCTGTAACTCAAATCAAAAATACACGATTACAAAAGTTATAGCTCTTTTAATTATCTATGTTGTTTGCCTTCACAGTTTCTTAATTAGAATAACGGTTCTCGCTTCGGAGCGAATATTCGCTCGAGCAATTCGCATCGAATAAGTTTTTTTATTTATTAACTTTTTTTTAATTTTAATACAATGCGTAAATACCGTGTCTTATTTATGCTTCGAGTTTCGAAATAGTGATTAAGTTTTACTTACCACAAAAACGAGTGTTGTGACACGTCCATCACATTCGTTTTTTAGCCTTAGTGCGTTATTTTTTTGGTGGTTGGATGTTGTAGGAACTGGGGGCCTCGAGCTGTATCTTTTCCTACACATCAAGTGCTTACAATACCTCCAAGTTGGTAGCCGCCGGATACTGGTCATGGCTTTATGCCAGGACTTGCTAAACTTGTAAGTGCGAATGTTGATCAAGGAAAGAATTGCAACATTAAACCCATGGCCCTACAGATTGGAGGTTAGTGCGTTGGGCTAACGACCCGACCACAGTAAAAAAAACAATCGTTATGAGAGAGACGCGGGAAGCCTCGGATAACGACCCCCCTCAAATGGCAACCAGACCCGGAACGAAAATGGACTATGATCTACGAGTATGCACCTGGAATGTAAGGACACTCTACACACCAGGTGCTACTCAAAAACTTGAATCTGTCCTCTCGCGGTACAAGGCAGACATTACCGCGATCCAGGAGATACGATGGATAGGATCAGGTATAACGAAAAGAAAAGATTGCGACATTTATTACAGCTGTCACCAAAGACTGCACATGCTAGGATGCGGATTCGTCGTGGGAAATCGACTCAGATCAAAAGTCATCGATTTTAAGCCGATAAGCGATCGCCTGGCTGTGATCCGCATCAAAGCTACCTTCCAAAACATCAGCCTAATATGTGCACACGCCCCTACCGATGAAGCTGAGGAGTCTAACAAGGAGGAGTTTTACGACCTCCTGGACGGAGCCTACGGAGCCTGTCCGGAGTACGATGTCAAAGTCGTGCTCGGAGACTTCAATGCTAAAGTCGGAAAGGAAAACATCTTTGGCGGATTAGTTGGAGAGCACAGCCTCCACGAAACGACAACAGACAACGGCTTCCGACTAATCGACTTTGCTGCAGCTCGTAATACGGTGATAAGTAGCACTAGGTTCCCCAGGCGAAGGATACACACAGCAACCTGGCGATCTCCAGATGGTCGAACGGCCAACCAAATCGACCACGTGCTAATTGGCGCAAGGTACGCATCGAACATCTTGGACGTGCGAACTTTCCGAGGTGCAAACGTGGACTCTGACCACTTTCTTGTTGTGACAAAGTTCAGAGCCCGACTGTCCAATGAAAAGAAAACGAAGACCGCCCAAAGAAAGAAGTTCAACATCACATGCCTTAGCACATCTGAGAAAGCCAGAGACTACAGTGAGCAATTGACCGGGAAACTCTCTGCCGTACACCCAGCCACAAGCGTCAACAACCAGTGGAACCAGTATCGCGACATTATTAAAGAGACAGCCGAGACCACCATAGGCTATCAACCACCCAGAAAAAAGAACCCGTGGTATGATGATGAATGCGCGGTATTGAAGCAGGAGACGGAAAATGCACGAATGCAAATGCTGCAACGGAAAACAAGAGCAGCAAGAGAGGAGTACCGTGAAAAGAGAAGGAAAGAGAAAAAAACACTGCGTAGAAAGAAAAGAGCATCCGCAGCCTCTCAGCTCAAGTATCTCGAAGAGTCCAGCACCGCCACCAACACCCGCCGGTTCTACAAAACAGCCAAGCAACTGGCATCTGGTTATAGGACTGGCACGCAAGCTCTTCGAAACAGCGAAGGGAACCTAGTCACCGAAGCACAGGGAATTGTAGACGTGTTTAAGCAGCATTTCCAGCAGCTGCTTAATGGGCATTATGTAGAGGAGGCGACAGGGGAACAAAGAAGCATTAGACCAGTCAATGAAGATCCAGTCCCAGCACCCAGTACTGAAGAGGTAAAGAAAGCCATCCACAAGCTTAAGAACAACAAATCCGCCGGCTCGGATGGCCTACCAGCGGAACTCTTCAAGTATGGAGGAGATGTTCTGGTAGGGTGCATGCACCAGCTCATCAACCAAGTTTGGGAGGAGGAAAGTATGCCCGACGACTGGTCAAATAGCTCCATATGCCCAATCTACAAAAAAGGCGATCCTATGTCCTGCAAGAACTACAGAGGCATATCCCTGCTTAATGTTGCCTACAAGATCCTATCCAACGTACTATGTGAGCGTCTAAAACCTTTCTGCAACACTATGATCGGCACGTACCAGTGTGGCTTCAGGCCAGGCAGATCAACGATAGACCAAATCTTCACATTGAGGCAAATCCTGGAAAAGACCAACGAATTTCAAGTCGAGACCCACCACCTATTCATCGACTTCAAAGCCGCATATGATAGCATAAGTCGCCAAGAGCTTCTACTGGCGATGTCGGAACTCGGGATCCCGAAAAAACTGATCCAGCTATGCCGCATGACGTTACAAAATACGCGGTGCAACGTGCAAATGGGTAGCAGCTCATCCGAGTTATTCCAGACGTGTACAGGGTTCAGACAAGGAGATGCGCTATCATGTGATTTCTTCAACCTAGTCCTGGAGCAGATAGTGCGCAAGAGTGGTGTTAACATGGACGGCACTATCTTTAACAGGTCTTCTCAACTGCTTGGTTATGCGGACGACATCGACATCATCGGCCGTTCCAAGAGAGCTGTACTTGAAGCATTCACAGCTATTGATGAACAGGCGAAACGCGTTGGTCTTGAAGTGAATGAGGACAAAACAAAGTATATGCTATCAACAAACAAAGCCTCATCTGTCCATCGCCTAGGACAAAACGTCACTGTTGGTAGCAGTAATTTCGAGGTAGTCAAGGAGTTCACCTACCTCGGAACAAACATCAATCCCACGAACGACACCTTAGTGGAAATCCGACGAAGAATTACCCTAGCGAACCGCTGCTACTTCGGTTTGGCCAAACAAATGGGTTCAAAACTCCTTTCTCGAAAGACAAAGTGCACGCTATACAAAACTCTAATTTTACCAGTTCTACTCTACGGCGACGAGTGCTGGACGATAAGTAAAAAAGGGGAATTGATCCTGGGCACTTTCGAGAGAAAAATTCTACGACGGATATTTGGTCCTATATGCGAAGAGGGCGATTGGAGGAGAAGATTCAATCGTGAACTGTACGAGCTGTACCAAGATGTGGATGTAGTCCAAAGAGCCAAAACACGACGACTACATTGGCTCGGCCACATCGAGCGAATGGATAACAACGCTCCAGCCAAGAAAATCTTCGAATCCCAGCCCCCAGGTTCGAGACGACCAGGAAGACCGAACCTCCGCTATAGGGACCAGGCGGTCACAGACGCAAGAGCGCTTGGTCTCGACGACTGGAGGGAGCGTGCGAGGGACCGCAGCCGATGGAAGACCGCAATATCTCAGGCAGAGACCCTTCATGGATCGGGAGCCGGATAAGTAAGTAAGTAGCGTTATTTTTTAATGTAGTTTCTCCAGGAGATAAGTCATTCAAAATAATCTAGATATTGTAATACTTCGATATTCTTCTTCTCTTTTTCGTATTTTTACTGTTTTTGAAAATCCACTCGAAAGCGCTACTGGACCAGTCAATATGTGCTCAAAAGGGCAAATTGTGGAATTTTTCGTATTTGGTAGTAAGACGAAAACCAACGATTTCTCGAAGACGAATAGAGGTAATTGAAAGATTCAAAAAGAATTTTAAAGTAAAATGTTCTTACTTCAGAATGACCATAATCATTTTTTCAAAAAAAATTACCTCGAGAAAAAAAAATAACCCCAAATTTGTATAAAAAAATATTTTTTTTAAATTTTTAGATTCGAATATCTCAAAAACGTGACGTGATAGAGCAATTTAAAGGTCCGATTCGAACTGAGCGCATTAGATACCATCAGAAAAGTATATATTGGTTCATTTTACAGAAAAAAATTCAAATTTTGTCACACAAAGTAATTTCTTAGAGCTTTCGAGTGGATTTTCGAAAACAGTAAAAATACGTCAATTTTCGGCTAGGGCATGAGTCCAAATGTGTTGTCGCAAAAAAATAACATAAGAAAGGAATTTATTGAAAATTATGTATACTTTCAATCAATGGTACTTTGATGTAATTTTCGAATAGTTGGTAGTTTTCGAGCCATTAGTGAAAAACTCCCAAAAAATGCATTTTTGCATAATTTTTTGCATTTTTTCCACGTTTCGTCACGAAATTTTGCTGGCAAACCTCAGATTCGGATTCAGCACCCCCGAAAACATAATGGAGCGGACAAATCAAAACTACCCCAGAATTTGCATTGTAAAAATACAATATGACTGGACTATAGATAATAGACTATTAAGTGTACTGTGATAGATACTACTGTGAAAGAAACTGTGAAAGATAAAGATGTAAGGAGCGAGTAAGAGCTCTTTTTTAACAATGAACATGATGATGATGACCACCATAGGACATTCCAAAAAAAGAAGAAGAATATCAGACTATTACAATATCTAGATTATTTTGAATGACTTATCTCCTGGAGAAACCACACTAAAAAATAACGCACTAAGGCTAAAAAACGAATGTGATGGACGTGTCACAACACTCGTTTTTGTGGTAAGTAAAACTTTAACACCATTTCGAAACTCGAAGCATAAATTAGACTCGGTATTTACGCATTGTATTAAAATTTAAAAAAAAGTTAATAAATAAAAAAACTTATTCCATGCGGATTGCTCGAGCGTATATTCGCTCCGAAGCGAGAACCGTTATTCCAATCAAGAAACTGTTAAGGCAAACAATATAGATATTTAAAAGAGCTATAACTTTAATAACGGTGTATTTTTGATTTGAGTTAGAGAAAAAAAATTATGGCAATTAGAAAACAAAATTTGAATTTTTTTTTTTGGTTAATGGACCGTAAATTTCAAACAAGAGTGTTTAGCCAAAAAAGTTATTTAACATATTTTGTAGAAAATTCAATTTTCTACAAGTTTACTCTACAATTTTTTTTTCCTAACATCAAAAATACGCGAGTTATAAGCAAAAATCAAAATGAACATAAAAAACAAAATGGCGGCCAAATGACTCTAGGTACAGTTGTGAGAAAAGTGGTTTTAGACTCGTGAACCAATACCTTATCGAATAGTGAAGTCAAACCTGACCTCGGATTTAGTTCCCAGCGCTCCATATAATGACATCTAACTTGACCGTACTATAAATAAACTTATGAAATGCAGATGAAATTTTAACGATTTTAGTCTTTAAGAACAAAAAAGTTATTTGCGCTAAGTTTTGAAACATTCACAAAGCGTTGATGATATTCGTTCGCTTTTTTTCGTTCACCATATCTGAAGAACGAATAAAGATATCGACTTCGGATGAATTTTATTTTATAGATAGTAGATTCATTACGTGCAGAAAGGACTTTTAAAAAAAATTCATTGAGCGGTTTTTTACTATAGCAATTTTAAAAAATAGTTGTTGAATTTCTTTGACCTGAATATCTCAGTTGATTGATTCTTGCAAGCAATTTTACCAATAATTGTTGAAAATTTGTTTTTTGCCTCAAATATCTTGAGAACAGACAACGATATTGACCTCCGGTTAGTTTAATTCTACACATTAGTTTATAATTGATATTTAATAGGAGTTTTAAAAAAATTCAACAAATAGCTAATTTTTCTTAAGCGTTGTTAATTGTTGAAAATTATATTTCGTCTCAAATATCTTAAGAGCAGACAATGATATTGGCTTCGGGTAATTTTATTCTATGCAAAGCTTATATTAAATCATTTAAAAAATTTGTAAAAATATTCAATACCTAAATAGTTTTTTCATAAAGCGAAAACAACTACAAGAAACTTTACCAAAAATTGTAGAAAATTTTTGTTCGTCTCAAATTTTTTAGGAACAAATAAAATCATAATGGCTTCGAGTTAATTTAATTCTATACACCAACTAGATTATAATAAAATGATAATTGATAGTTTTTGCAAAAAAAAATCAACAAAAAACTTTACCTACCAAAAATTGTTGAACATATGGTCGGTTCAAAGGTAAAACTCACTAACTAACATTTTACACTTTTGAAGGAAATCAAACTGAAACATACTTTTTTAAGCTGAAAATTTTATTTCCAAAAATTTTTAAATAAGGTTCCCGGGTATACCTTTCAATGTCCTTATAAAAAAACGTGCAAAATAACGCTTTTTGGACTGAAAAAATGCATTTCATTCTTATTTTCTTGAACTTTTTTTTTGGCACTTAGTGAGTTTTACCTTTGAACCGATGATATTTCTTAAGTGTCAAATATCATAAGAACAAACATTGATATGGGCATTGGGATAATTTTACTCTACATACTAGTTCAAATTTGTAAAAAAAAACTAATAAACAATTGTTTTATAGAATAAGGCTATTTTTTTTTATAATATACGCGCACTAAAGGGGTTGTGACTACCTTTAAAATGGTTGAACACAGTGCGAGCGTTAGGAAAATAGGGAAGAATTTGAAAGGAGATACCGATGCACATTAGTTTTGAAGTTCTGAATATCAAAATGGAAGGAAAAAATAGAGCCGGGTAAGGCATTCCACATTCGTGTTGTTCGGCTGAAAAAAGAATCTCTGTACTTTACAGTACGTCCGAAATTGGGCTCAAGAGTAAACTGATGCGCATTCCTGGAAGTGCGAGTATTACGGTGAAATAGTTTTAGGGGAGGAATGTAGCTGGCTATTTCACTGGAACACTGTTTATAAAAATAGCGATAGAATAAGGAGAGATATGAAACATTACGATGGTGTTTAAGAGGTGCGAATGTTTCTGTTATATTACAGTCACCTATCATTTTAAGAATTGGATTCTTCCTAAAAAGCTTAAACGAGTAACTGGAGCACCTGCCCAAATATGAGAATTATATTCAAGCTTTGGACGAATGAAAGCTTTATAGATTACAGCCAGATCAAAAAGGGAGACAAATTTCTTGCATCTTCGAAGAAAACCTAAACACTTCGCAGCGTTTTTGGCAACATTGAATATGTGCTTATTTCACAGAAGGTGATCTGAGTATATGAGATGCATATACCCAGAACTGAAAGCTGTTCTGTTTCATCGATGCAAGTACCACTCATGGATAGTGGCATTGGGGGTGGGTTCTGCTTTAGAGACAGCAAACAGCATTGTGTTTTTGAAGCATTAAACTCTACACGGTTTCTTATTCCCCACTGAACAATGCTGCCAAGATTAGAATTTAATGAGCTTGTCATACGCTGCCGTTCAAGTTCCACATCCGACGGACAAGGATGTGAATCAAAAAACGAATATAAAAAGCTGAGGGTGCTTTCATCAGCAAAACAATTTAATGGATTAGAAGTTTCATACAAGAGATCATTAATGAAAATGTGAAAGAGAGTCGGAGACAAAACGGAGCCCTGGGGTACACCAGCATTTATTTTATGAACATCAGACTTGAAACCATCCAGTACAACTTGTATTGAACGGTCTGAAAAGTAATTTCTAATCCAAAGAAGAAGAGATTCATCAAAACCAAATGCACGCATTTTCGATAAGAGAGATTGGTGCCAAACTCTATCAAACGCTTTTGAAATATCAAGAGCAACAATCTTACTTTCTCCGAAACGATGTAAAGATTTGTGTCACTGCTCGGTGAGATATACCATCAGCTCACCAGTGGACCTATTGCTACGAAAGCTGTACTGCCGGTCATTAAGAAGCTTCCGTTCTTAAAGATATTTCCTAAGCTGATAATTTATCAGCGTTTCCATGACCTTAGAAAGAAGGGACGTAAGTACAATTGGTCGATAGTTGGAGGGAGACGAAGATTAACCTTTTTTAGGGACAGGTTGGACAAATGCTGTTTTCCAACCACTCGAAAAGAGACCAGTAGAGTAGGACAGATGGAAAAGCTTTCGCAGTGGCTTTGCCAGCGTTGAAGAACACCTCTTCAGAACAATTGGAGGGATACTATCCGGGCCAGCGGATTTGTTTACATCAAGATCTTTTAGAACTTCAGCTACTGTTCGTGTGCGAAAGAAGATTTGTCCCATAAAATCATTACTGCTCTCAAGTACAGGCGGAGTCATGACACTCTCTGGCAGCGTCGAATAAACAGCAAACTGTGCTGCAAGCAAATTGGCTTTTCTAGTGAGCTGTCAGCAGGAGTATCATTGAAGACGAGCGTTGGAACCGAAGACGAGGTAGAATTACGTAAGTTTTTTAAAAATGACCAGAAATTTTACTACCTTTGGGACATTGTAGTATTTTTTGCCTTAATTTCTTACTATGCAAAAATTTGGTTCTTCGAATATGAACGTCACAGGTCTTTCGAGCTTGTTTGAACTTATTCCGGTTTTCCTCAGTGGGGTTGGCTTTGTATCTTCGGAAACTTACTTTTCTAACCCTGATGACCTCTTTACAGCTCGAATCGAACCATGAATTCTCTTTCGGTTTGATAATTTTATCCTTTTCGGAATAAAATTTCTCATACCGTGAAGAATTAAATTTTTAATTATATCTGCCCTGGAGTCAACATGACTACCGAGGAAGCATAGTGACCAGTTAAACTTGAAGAAATTTTTGAGACCGTCTCAATTGGCTTTCTCGTATTGCCAAACGGTTCTCATAGGCGTTATCTCTCTAACTGGATTGATTTGGCACGAGAAATTAGCAGATGTGAGAGTAATGGGCGACAATTCTATGTATGGAGTCGGACAGAGAATCAAATTTGTTAAAAGTTAATTTTTTTTCCAAATTTGGGCTCCGATAAATGAAACAGGTATGAATGATGCGCTTATTCACCGAGAATTTTAACCACACGAAGTTGAAATTTGTGTTTGAGCACAAACCATATTGTGGTTGGAGTTGGTACGCAACATCATTTCTTATGTAGACGGCAAGACCATGATGGGAAAAGAATAATGGCACAGAAGGGGTAAAATAAATCATGCTATACGTAAGACTGAACCATATTTTTCGTCCCGTTTGACATCGTTTCATAATTCACTAAAATTAATGGAGTTAATTTATTAAAAAATGCCTAGCTTGCTTTATTTACTTTGGTGCAAGTTGTGTTTAGTAGAGTGAAATTCCTTGCATTTTCATCATTTGCTGTTAGAAAACTTGACAAGCAGACCTTATGTGTGAAGTAACCATATATTTCAATTGAAAACTTTTATTGATAATTCAATATTCACCCCTATTACCGATGTCGTAAACGACAGCAAAATGTACGACACGACACAATCTGCATTCCATTTGTCGTTTCCAATTTTTGTCACTCGTTTTGTTGTCGTGAGTAAACGTCAAACGTCATTGAAAGTTCTCAATCTGCATTCTGTAAGACGAAAAGAAGCGACGTCAACGAAAAAAACCACGGTATCTGTCGATCAAAAATTTGTTCACGACAGAGAGAAGGAAGGCCGCAAAATGGTTAATATTCATGTTAAATAATTTATTTTATAAAATTTATTATTATTTAATTAATCATAAACAAAACAATAGAATATTTGCTTACATTGGCAATTAAAATTATCAAACCAAAATTAGTGCCAGACGCTAGTCGAGCTGAAGGAAAGAAACGAGCAGCTTGCAAGGGGTTTTCTGAAGGGCATACAAACAAAAATTGTTATAAGAAAGGGAATGGAATTAGATCGTTTTGACGATCTTACTGCTTGAATCTATTAAAGCGTACAAAAGTTTCATTTAAATCAAATGGTTCTGAGTTATGCCTTATCTATGTGATTTCTTTTTATACATAATTAATTGTAAATTTTCAAAACTCCGCGTTTCTACTTCTTCATCCTCGTCACTATCACTATTTGTGTTATAAAAAATTTCAAATTAATCACTTTAATTACTTAGGCCGTGTGCCAATTGCGTTAAAATTCTGGTTAAATTTGATCCCAGTTAAATGTTATCCCTTTTTATAGGGGTGAGTAAAATTTAAGGTTTTTGCTGTGTCAATTGGATTAAATGGGATTTTTTTTTTATATTCACTTCCCATTAGTTTTGTTGTTGCATTTTTCTCAGTAATGATAGTTCGCAAACATATCAGTTTGCAAAATGAATGAATCATCTAAAAAAGTATTTTCAATAAATTTTATTGATTCTTTTACATTATCAAGGATTTATATCAAGTTATTCAAACTTCTTCTTGAGTGCATACTTAAATTTATTATAAGGTCTTTGTCTATATTTCTTAATCCTTTCATTTAATTTTAGTTTTTTTTTCCATTTTTCATCTTTCCCGATAGGATTCATGACTTCTTGATAGCAAAATAAAATATTTATCTACATTCATCTCCCTCAGCAGTTTTTTTATAAGGGTTTACAACAACACAAACAAATCCGGATCGCTTAAGATACGCAGCCGAACGCGCCCATAGACATGTCAAAAATTAACCACCGACTAAAATCTTAACGAGCTCCTGAGCAGGTTAAATTTTGAAGTCTATATTCACCTCGGTAATGTCAAAATTTAGCCATGGGATCAAATTTAACCAGGATTTTAACGCAATTGGCACACGGCCTTAATTGCAAATATGTAATAAAACTAAACTGCACTTGTTGTTTTTGGAGCGTTGTCTTATGATTTTTTTTTCAACGAGAAAACGAGAGTTGTCGAAAAAACGAGACGACATCGGTAATAGGCATGATTCTCTTGCTTTCGAAGAACGCAAAGCAGGGGGTCAATTCTCGATCTGCAAAACTGTGAAGTGATAAATATGATAACGCTTACGATTTCACACCAAATGCGATTCTCAAAGTGTGAAAAAATGAAAACAAGTGCCGAAATATTTTTATATGATAATTCAACATTCTCTTGCTTTCGAAGAACGCAAACCAGGGGGTCAATTCTCGATCTGCAAAACTGTGAAGTGATAAATATGATAACGCTTACGATTTCACACCAAATGCGATTCTCGAAGTGTGAAAAAATGAAAACAAGTGTAAAAATATTTTCATAAGATAATTCGTTTATCATAGTCATTTCATTCTGTGAAAGCCTGTGAAAAGAAAAATGATAAACAGAAACAAATTGTGCTCATTTGATGCACCCAAGTCGCCATCTTGGTCTTTTCAATGAGCAAGTGGTAGCATTTTTCATGTTAGTATTTTCTAGTTCTCACTTTGACAGCTGTTTTTCATTACGAATTCTGGAATCGCCTTGCGAGTGTTTGTGAAGTGATAAAATGATAAGACACTGTGAAAACTGAAATGATAACTTCCCCTTGCACGAAGGGGGTGCGTCGACACCATCTTTAAATTTTATTAATACAATTATTTTTCTAACTTTTCTTGGCTTTTCAAAATTTATTTCCAAAATGATTTTTTTCCACCCCCTTCGTGCAAGGGGAGGGGTGGGAGCAAAACAATAATGTGGTCCTATGGTTTCAAGGGTGCTGAATCCAACGGAAGTTCTCGTGTCATCATCCGACCATTGGTCTTCGATTTGTAAGCAATATTTCGGGATTGTGGCAACCCTTCTCTTGTCCTTCTGACAGTGTTGCCACATTGGCAACACTTCTTAAAAGTAAAGTAAGGACATGGACTATTTGTATACTAAAGCTCAACCCGTCAGGTCGAAATGAAAGGTATGTCCTCCTATCGTGCACTAACGCCTCTACTATATGTAGTTTGATTCAATTCATATGTAAATAATAGGATAAAAGAAACATGTTAATAAATTTTCATTGTTCTATTATATCTGATCTGCATTTTGAACTGCAACAAAATCAACTTCAAACACGTATGTATATATGTACAATGAGTTTTATTGCTGCTGTTGTCGTTGCAAATTTATAAAGTAAATCACAAAAACACAATTTTTAGTTTCTACTGGCTTAAAGAATTACTATACTCTATCCAACAAAAATTGTCAGTACAGGGAAGATAGGAAGTTTGCCTCTCAGTCTAATTGCATTGGCTTGCATACATCTGTCTCAAGTAAAAGCTCTCACAGGGTTTCCGTACTTTGCATTATAAATTGCCACAAATCGAAGAACAATGTGCATATGGTTACCATTCAAACATATTAAAAAAAAAGATCCAATTATCTTTTTTTACCACACCACACCTTTTCAAATGACTTTGATCACGTAACGCTTTGTGGATGTTTTAAAACTTAGCACAAATAACTTTTTGCTTCTTACAGACTAAAATCGTACAAGTTTTAACTGCATTTTATAGGTTTATTCAGATATACAACCAAATAATAAGGGGACAATCAAAACGACAACACTTTTGGCTCTCACCTTTATAAAATTTGTTCTCAAGAGCTTCAGAACTGAAAGTTCTTTCATAAAAACTACTGAAAAAGCTCTGTTGTGAATTTTTTTGTTCCATTTCACACAGCGAAGGTAGAACCGAAAGCGAGTATACGATCAGAATGCTTTTGGCATTAAAAGACGACGGCCATGTTGGAGCGTACGAAATGCTTCAAAGAATTACAACAACAATTCCTGTATGTTAATCAGTGGTTTAGTATCTTTTTCAGTGGCAGATTTGTTATTTGAGTGTTGTGATGGTATACATAGGCACCACTGTTTTGAAAAAAGCTCGCCCATAAGCCCTGTACTGACAGCTTTTGCTGGACAGACTATAATCTCTTTTTTTTTATCAGAAATGGTAAATTGAATTAAATATTTCTCAAAACACTTCTCATGCGCCCAAAAAAAAGAACACAAAAAAGAAAAAGTCTATTTGAGCTGTCAAAGCGCGACCGAAATATAAAATAGATCTATTCGGGCATTTGGCTCAGGCTTACTATATTTACGATCTGAGGCAAGCACAACGCCTGAAGTAAAATTTAAGACTGCTCAATAGGAGTCCATTGTTTCTATTCAATATGGCAAAGTCAGCGCGACCGAACGCTTGATAGCCAAACCACAATCAAGCGTTCAGTCGCACCGACTTTGACATATTCAATAGAAACAATGGACTCTTATGGGGCAATCTTAAATGTTACCTCAGGCGTTGGGCTTGCCTCAGATCGTAAATATCGTTAGCCTGAGCCAAACGCCCGAATAGATTTTTTTCTATTTCGGTGGCGCTTTGACAGCTCAAATAGACTTTTTCTTTTTTGTGTTCTTACAAATCATTGTACATGTTTGAAGTTGATTTTGTTGCAGTTCAACATGCAGATTGGATATAATAACACTATGGCAATTTATTAATGTGTTTCTTTTATCCTTTAATTAACATATCAATTGAATAAAACTAGACAGTGTTAACAAAAAACAACTAAATAAATAAACCAAATATTCCTGTGAAATTAATTGTTTTTGTTTTATTTATTTCATTTTCAAATACCTACGATTTTTTTTTATACATTTGACAGCTGTTTTCACTGTTCTCTTTCTTGGGCATGTTCGATTGCCTGAATCAATTTAAGTTCCGGAGAAAGTGTTTATGCACAGTGTGACAGGTTCTGTAATGATGAAATCTGAAACAAAACAAATGAGTTTCGTTCCATTTTAAAAAGTTTCTCGACGAATTTTGTCGATGCAAGGGTTATAGAACATGAGCACACTGGTTTGTATTCTTCGAAAGCAAGAGACTATTCAATCATCAATAAAAGTTTTTCAGTTGGAATATATGGTTACTTCAAGTACACACATCAGGTTAGTTTGTTAAGGTTTCTGATAGCAAATTGTGAAAAGTTGCAAGAAATTTTACTCTATTAAACACAACTATTATGTACCAAAGTAAATAAAGCAAGTTGAGCATTTGTAAATAAATGAACTCCATACATCTTATTGAACTATGAAACGCTGTCAAACGGTATGAAAAATATAGTTCTGTCTTAAGCCACGTCCAGATCAGTAAAAATTTACGTTGTACGACATGCGCCTTGAATTTTGTATTCGCCACAAATATTTTCGCAGAAAGCTCAAATTAATTTGGAAATAAATTTTTGCGTAGTATGCCATGCCGTACGTGAGTTACTTCCGTAACCAAAGTTGAACGAAACTTGACGAGTTTCAATGGATAGCCTATCTAGGATAGCTTTGTATCCATGTATGTGTCTGAACGTAAGTTTTCTCATAGGATAGCTTCGTATCCTACATTTTTTAGGATAGCTTGGGATCTCTTTTCTGCCAACAGCTGTTTCGTCATCAGCTGTGTTTTAAAAAGGGATTACAACAACACAAACCTATCCAGATCGCTTTAGTTCTGTGTTTGAACGCGGCCATTGTGATCCAATGATGGTTCCAGGCTCAAATATGTGATAATTGGGCCTATTCGGCGTATTCTTTTATTCTGCTATTCTGTTATTCTGCTATGAATTTCCATACAAAAGTTTAAGCTGTCAAAAAATCTTTTATGAATTATAATTTTGGTATTCGGCATGCTTAGTCTGTTATTAAATCTGCTAAGAAATCTGTTATGAACTGCCAAATTTTCTAACTCAGAACAAAATCTTTTACAAATCGCATTTTTGGTATTCAGCATGCCAAGATCTGCTATAAAATCTGTTATAAATCGTAAAAGAATAAAAGACAAACTTTTCTGACTTTTATCATAAAAGATTTCAAAAGTACGCAGGAATATGAAGTAAAAAGGGATAATTATATAATCTCTTATTTCGTCAAAAAAATGTTTTTAAAAGGTGAAAAATATAAGAAAATATATTAAAACGTGTGTATGCATATGTATATTATAAACAAATAAGAAAATTTAAACAGTTATTTTTGTTTATGAAAGCACAGAACACTTGATTGAACCAAAATCAAAAAGTAATCCCTTAGATGTTCCCGATGTATGCTTCATACAGCTTTTCATATAGGACAAATTTACGGAATTCAAATAAGAAGCAAATTGCAACAATTTACGCGAGTCACAAATACCTATGACAAACAACAATTTATTTTCAAATTGTGTTAAATCTTAAAAAATAAATGCAAACAAAATGTTGGTCAACCATTTTAATATTTTTCAAACAAAGTATTTTATTTATAAATTCAAATAGGTACATATTATTTAAACAAACAAGAAAATAAAAACAAAACAATTTTGAAGGGAAAAACACAGGGCACAACTATAAGCTAAGAAAAAGTAGTCGCTTTGATTATCTAATCACTTTGAACTCTAATTTACAAATTGCAAAATATACGCGTGCCACAAATATCTATAACAATTCCGTTTCAAATACATCCAACAGGTTAAATAATAAAATAATAAATATAAATGAAATGTTGGCCCATTTTGTTATTTGCCAGACGAAAACTTTTATCATAACAGATCAGCTGATTATGACAACAGATTTTAGACCTGTTTGGTAACAGATTTCGTTTTCGAAGTTTCATAACAGAAATTTATAAAATATCGAACTCCTGAATATCAATTATAAAAGATCTTTTATGGTGAAAATCTTTTATGGTTGATAACAGAAAATTCATAGCAGAATAACAGAATTGGCAGAATAGGCCTAAATAGCCATGTATGCTTGAACCATCATTGAACTTCGCAGTTATTTCGCCGAAATCAGTGGATTAAAATTGCTAAGCTACGGATACTCTAGTGAAAAAAAAAATGAAATTAAGCAAAAGTTAACTACACCTGTTATAAAGTTAACAAATTGTGAAGTATGTAGCTTCATACTAACATTAATCATCTAAATAGTTATTTACAAAAACGTTCGGGATCCTTATAAGAAATCATGCGTATCCCTGCTCAAATTCAGCTCCACCGCTGCTTTTGTTTGTAAATAAAAAGAGAGACTTTTTGCCCCCCTTTTCTGTGAAGAATTTTCATGCTGTTAATTTAAGGGAACAGAACTTTTATTCTGTCATATTCGTAATTTGTCAACGACCGAAGCTTGAAGCTATGTACATTCCGTTTTGCAAATGTAAGGGTCGCGCTTTATGACACAGATTATCGTAAGGTCGGTAAAAAGCCCGTCAAAGCGCGACCGACTGAACGCGATATTGTGATTTGGCCATTAGATTTTCGGGCACAGATTTTTGTTCTGCGTGTCACATCTTTACTTGTTACACTATCTTAGGTCGTATGTTGTTAATTGTTATTCCAGGATCCAGGTGTCGTACATTCGTAAAAGTATTGAGAAACGCACAACATTGCATACGACTTTTCATATTTTATCATATTTAAAGTCTCGTATTTATTTACACCTATTCAGGAACGATTTTCTCACATAAAAACCAAATCCATTTAATTTATTTGTATTTTAAAGGAGATGCCCAAAAATGTATGGCCAAAGAACCCAGAGTCGACAAGAACGAAATGTTAGCAAATGGGTACCTTATAATAAGCAATTAACGTCACCAAAAGGGCAACCCCGAAATCCTTCTAGTAGGTATAGGAGCTATGAGCCACCAAATACGACTAGGTACATATATGTATGAAAATCCCCTTCAAGTTTTTTTTTTTGTATAAAAGATAGCTAGTAAAATGGTATAAAGGAAGTTGTGTGTGAGATATCAACGATGTTTCTGTTGGTCATTTTTAACCATTTAAACAAAAAAAAAGAAATAGGCAAAAAATAGCTTTTAAATCACCATGAAAAGGAACAAAAACGAAAAATTTAATAAATTACACTAAAAATAATAAAAAAAAAAATAACCTACTAAGATTAAAATTATTTCTTCCTACTTCACATAGCTAATAATAAAAGTATCTAGATATAGCTTGAAATCGTAGATTTTTGCTATAATTATAATAGTTTTCGCTAACTCCACTTCATTGTTTAGTTTCTTATTTATATTTAACAATAAATAACAAACTCTCTTTGCCATTATCTTAAACAAACTATTCATTAAATACTGTTTTGAACAGATTGTGCATTAATATAAATTCGAACTTTGAATCTCGAAATATAAATGATCCGTGATGGTTTTTCGATCTAACGATTACATATTTTTGATGTAATTATTAAGCCTTCAAAAACTTTTTTTTGGCCATCTCCTTTATTGAAATAATATCAAAAACAATTCATTAGACAAAAAAAAATATGTATTTTTTTTAACGAATAAATGTTGAACGGCGTGAAGTTCGATAAATTTAGTTAAAATAATTTTAAAAAAAGCAGCTAAAATAACATCATGAGAACCATTACTAGCGATTCGTTTTGCCCAATCCAACATAAAGTAGCCTACCACTCGGTCAGTGACGTTTATTCAAAGGTGTGCAGGTGTTCTCCGCACACCCTACCAATATCTTAACGTACGCACTTGTCTTTCTTTTTAATATTTTACCTGTATCAATATCCGCGTTTTATTATCGCTCATAACCCATATGGTTCACCTAGTGAAAATAAAACGATGTGGGTCAGTGCAAAAGCAGTGCTGTATATCAGTCTCTTTTTTTCTTATGTTTATTTGTTTTTCATGTAAGCACTTGTCTTTTTTCCTCTCTATTTCTAATACTGCTGACAAATCGCTGACATCCATTCACAATGGTAAATAGCGCTCTGCCGGTCAGAGTGAAAACCTCTATCTGGGTTATTGAAATTAACCTCGACAGAAACCTAGATCCCATGTTGTTTTTGTAATGCATGTTAAAAGATAACCTCGACCCAGACCCAGAGATAATAAAAAGCAGCTAATATCCGAAACAAAAGTATGGACACACCTAATTCAAAATAATAGGCGCGTTTTATTATCGCTCATAACCCATATGGTTCACCTCGTGAAAATAAAACGATGTGGGTTAGTGCAAAAGCAGTGCTGTATATCAGTCTTTTTTTTTCTTATGTTTATTTGATTTTCATGTAAGCACTTGTCTCTTTTCCTCTCTATTCCTAATACTGCTGACAAATTGCTGACATCCATTCACAATGGTAAATAGCCCTCTGCCGGTCAGAGTGAAAACCTCTATCTGGGTTATTGAAATTAACCTCGATAGAAACCTAGATCCCATGTTGTTTTTCTAATGCATATTTAAAGATAACCTCGACCCAGACCCAGAGATAATAAAACGCAGCTAATGTCATTATATGACTTGGTGTTCAACTTCATCAAGCGCACATTCGTTTTTCATTCGGCAACTCGAGGCAAACTCATTTCCTCTCAAAGAAACGAAAAATTCACCCATCGCAGAGTGTTCTCTTAACTTAAGCGCACCGAGGTAAAGTGTTACACGTGCCTCCAATAAAAGCATAATTTAAAAGGTTCGTCGCACTTTGCACCGAATCTCATTTCCGATATACCTACTTTGCATTTTTCCACGGAATCAGTTAACGTATTTTGACCAATTTTAAATACCATTTCACAGAATTATGTTATTTCATTTGTGCAATTCTGCAGCACAATTATTTTTCCATAGAATGTCATTTTTGCAATCGTACATATTTCATATACCATTGCTAATAGGTTTTCAAAAACGCGAAAACCATTCACACTGAACATTACACGTTTTCGTTTGACCTTCCAGTTATTTTTACACAAACAATGCAAATTTTTTTTATCTTCTTCCATTTTTTTGAAATAAAAACGGTGATTTATTTCATAAACAGGATCCATATGAACAATTTGACTTGCCACAAACAATTATTTATCAATTTTAAATAAAATTATTTATTTTGAAATTCTAATTTTATATTTGATATGACAGAATTCCGTCAGCTGTTTTCAATTTCTTTTGAAAGCATCCCATCAGTTTCTTTCTTGACACTTCAATAGGCGCTGAACTTATTTAAAGGTATGTTGGTTTTGTTCATTTCTGAATTCCAACATGTTTTCGACTGGTTTTATATAAAACTTTTGTTTTACGAAAACCTGAAGCTACTAAAAATTTATGATAAAACTTGTGTTTTCGATTAGGTTTTTCTCCAAAACCGATATTTTCGCGAAAACCGCGTTTTAGGTTCGGTGTGAAAAGGCTATAAGTTTAATGCTTTATGAAAACATTAGCCGCATTTTATTATCCTCCTGATCTGATCCGGATCAGATCATGATAAATAAAACAGACAGGATCTTAGTTACATACCCTCTCTTTTCGGCTTTTGTTTGTTTATTTTTCACGTGTCTGTTGCCTCTTTTCTTGGCACTATTAAGACACATTCACAAGTCATTTTTGGATCATTGAAATAGATCCAGATAAAAGCAGGATTCCAAGTTGTTTTTGTAATCACGTGTTAGAAATTGATCCGGATCAAATCACGTGGATAATAAAATGCGGCTATTATGTTACTTTAGTCTTAAGAAAGATTCCAATCAATAAAGTTTTTTTTCGAAGTAAACTTTATTCATTTTAACTGTAAAGCAATGAGCAAATCTACATACAAACATAAAAAAAAAACAACACAAAGTTCATTATTCCTAATAAAAATTTAGATAGCAAGGTGTTCAATTTCATCGAGCGCACCACGGTCCTTCATTCTGCACTTCGCTATGTAGAGAATTCTGTATCTGTTTCATTTTCGTTGCTTTGCGCCAGTGGTGATGGATGGTGATATTACTGATATTCACATTACAATGCTGGGAGACAAAAATTCCTTTGCTTGGGAATTTTTACAAAAATTAGAAAAAAAGGGAAGTCTACTGATTTTTTGAACTATAATTTTGTATGTATAAAAAAAGTGAATACACATTTTGCTTAGAATTATAAAAAAGCAAAATAGCAAATAAACTGAAAAATATCATAATTGCTTCAAAAATATATTGAAATTTATTTAGACTTATTTGAACACGTTTTATTTGTTTTTTCAATAAATTTGATATCTATTTCAAGGAATAATATAAGAATTATTCAAAACAAAAAACAACTGACAAAACAATTATTAAAGAGGTTTAGAATAACTTCAAACATTATTTTATTTTTTGATTTTATTAAATGAAAAAAGTCCTCCTCCTCTAATTATTGAATTACAGTTCCAAGGTTCTTCAGTTAAAAAAAAACTAAGTTGAAGCATTGGCTTCATGGTAACCTATTGTCAATGGCGCTGTTGCTTTGTTGTACTTTTGCTGACCTTGATTCCTTTTTCAATAAACTAATAGTGGGAAAGTTTTCCAATCGCCCAGATTTTTTTTGAAGTATCTGCTTGTTTTTCGCAGTGACTAACTGTCCGAAAACAGGCTCGTTTTGGAACGCTGGTAGATAGATACTGTGTGCAAAGCTTAAAAAGATATATTTTCATTGCAAAATAAGTTAGCGCACACCTAACTGAAATCACCACGGCACGTCGCACAGTGTAGGAATTCGCTAATCTAGCGGAATTGAATTCAAAAAATGACTGCCACAAACTGATGTAAAAACTTGTTTTGCTTGCAGCTTAATAGCCTTTTCACACCGAACCCAAAACGCGGTTTTCGCGAAAATATCGGTTTTGGAGAAAAACCTAATCGAAACACACAAGTTTTATCCTACATTTTTTGTGGCTTCAGGTTTTCGTAAAACACAAGTTTTATATAAAACCAGTCGAAAACTTGTTGGAATTCAGAGATGAACAAAACAAACATACCTTTCAATGAGTTCAGCGCCTATTGAAGTGTCAAAAAAGAAACTGATGGGATGCGTTCAAAAGAAATTGAAAACAGCTGACGAAATTCTGTCATGTCAAATATAAAATTCGAATCTCAAAATAAAATAATTTATTTAAAATTGATAAATAATTGTGTTTGGTAAGTCAAATTGTTCATATGGATCCTATTTATTTAATAAATCACCGTTTTTATTTCCAAAAAATTAAAGAAAATAAAGAAAATTGTGCGTGGTTTATGTAAAAAAAACTGGAATGTCAAACGAAAACGTGTAATGTTCAGTGCGAATGGTTTTCGAGTTTTTGAAATGTTTTCGCCGAAAACCGGTTTTGGGGTTTGGTGTGAAAAGCCTATAAAGCTTCTTCTTAGTGATTAAGAAAGAAATTTTACGCTGGAGTTATGTAAAATAAAATGAATCGTTCTTAAAGTTGCGATTGGTCATAAATTCAAAGAAAATTGGCTTGAGAAGGTAGTTTTGAAATATCTTTTTTTATGAGTGCTTGGTGCATTTTTTATAGATGTCATATCAGGAAATTGAAAATTAAGTAAAATTACAGTCCTTAGGGTGTTTAAATATATCTGTTGGTGGATGGAATTAAAAAAGGGGCAATTTTTATTCAATTTCTGTATTCACGAGAGAAAAACTTTAAGTATTCAGTGTTGTTCGGATGAGAAACTATATGCATTGGAAAGCCTGATATGTCAGCTGTCATTTAGCGCTTTAAGTTGCTGCGCGTAGGTGCGACACCCATACATTTATTTTTTATTTTCGAATTGGCTTTCAAAAAAATAAAACGGGGACAAATTAGACTTTCACTGAGAAAGACTTCGGACAAAGTTGAATTTTGGTGGAGAGCTTTGTTTTGACATCCTAAGCATTTTCTAAAAAATTACCCTAAATTTGGGCCGGGCCGGGGGGGGGGGGGGGTTGTGAAAAGGGGTAAAATTATTTTGTTTGATAATTTCTTGGAAACAATTTTTTTTTTTTGAAAAAATGCAATGCAAAAAAATAGTAGATCATAATAAGAGTATGCCCATCCTTACTGTGTAGTATCATATTATGATACTACACAGTAAGGATAGGCATACTCTTTTTCGAATAATCAATAGATTACGTGTAAAATGAATAAGAACTTCCTGGTGCAGCAACCTAGGCCAAAAAATTTACCTTCTTAAAAAGCAAGTATCGGCTGTAATTTTTGTATGCAGGATTTTGTGTAGGTACATCTTCTCATTATAAATCCAAGTTATTAGGGTGCCTTCAAAATAAGGAAAAAATGGGCTATTAACGAACTTTGTAAGTTTAAGAATGTTGAAGCTATAGCGGTTCAAAATTAAACTTTTGGTTTTGTAGAAAGTTCAGTTTTCTTGTAGATATCTCGAAAACAATTAATTTGTTCAAAATCAAAAATGAAATAATATTTTAGCTCATAAAGTTTTACACAAAATAGATCATAGCACTTTTTTCGAAGAAGCAACAAATTTTGAGAAAAACCTAAGTGCATAAAACGCGTACTTTCAGAGCTCCGTTCGTCAAAAATTTGCCAAAGTATACAAATTTCTGTATAATTATTTCATTTTTGTATATATTAATTATAAAAACTACAAACAAAAATTACAAAAAGCTTTTTATGGAGCGAATTCATTTTTTTTAAGAAGGTCTACCAATGTGCAAGAAACGTGTACTTTCTGAGCTCTGTATATCAAACATTTGTTTACATTATTCAAAAAATTGTAGTTGTATTTATTGCTGTATATATGCATAATGAATTTTATGCAAAAAATTTTAACAAGTCTATTTTTTTGTGACCGTATTTCATTTATAAAATGGGTCCACCAAAGTGCAAAAAACTTGTACTTTCAGAGCTCTGTACATGAAAAATTTAGCCAAGTATATAAATAATTATCTTTAAATTTCATTCTCCACATATTTATGATAAATCTTGCAAAAAAAAAATATCAAAAACTTTAACTTGTAAGCGCTTTTAATTTAATTCCGCTAGATGAGCGAATTCCCACACTGTGCGTCGTCGCTGCACTCGGTAGTGCATAGATTATGTCGTCTGCCGCTCTCAATAATCAACTTCAAAAAAGAGTACGAATATCTATATTAAAACAACAGCTCGTATAAACGGTTAAAGTGAACAAATGATAGAATGATAGATAAATTAATTTATAAACATACGCGAAAAGTGAACAATTTCAATATGACAACTTTTTTCACACAAAAAGACAATAATCAAAATAAAAGAGTGGCACTGGCTTTCGTACTCCAAATTACCAATAAAATGAAAAAAGTTTTTAACAATCATCAATAAGATATTGTTCATAAAAACAATAAAAAAATTTGTAAATTCATTATGCTCTACAAAAGACAAGACATCATTTTTGAGCAAGTCGGATGTTTACAAAATTGAATGTGGTGATTGTAATAAAAAATATTATGGTCAAACCAAGCGGAGTATTGAGACTAGGTTTAAAGAACATATGATGTATACTCGCCTCAACCAGTAACCTAAAATCTGCAATCGCATCTCATATGTTAAATCATGGACATGAAAACATAAACATCGAAAAATTAACCCTCCTCAAACAAGTGAATGACCACAGGAGATTAGATGCATATGAATCTTTCTTTATACAAAAAGACCCTGATTCACTTAATTCAGACAACGGCAATATTGAGTCTTGCCTTCTATATATTTTGTCAAAACAAAGTCTAGACAATTGTTATAGGTTCGTGACCTTTGCCCATAGCTGTCTTTTAACATTAGAAATGTTTAAACGGAGGCATACCTACTAACAATGTGAAAAAATCAACAGAATTCCAAAAATGTGAAACCCCGAGTAGACAAAGAGGGCGAAACGTCAGGGGTATAGACAAAATTATTGTGTTCAAGCTTCACTTTGTTCATGCTGCTCTGCCGAAACAAAATACGAAGAAGATGATAAAACAGACACCAAAAAATGGAGGAGTGTTCGTAGACTACCCAGATTTGCATGTGGAGAAAAGAAAATATAAAAAAGAATACCGAATATGGAATATAGGCATAGCGATTTAGGAAAAAAAGGCAAAAAGTACCACACAGGGAAAGTGAGGGGATAGATAATATTGGGTTCGATTTCACATTTGCTTTTGTGGTTATTTATTACTGTCTGGCTTTAGTCTGTTGGCTGGCGCATTGTTTGTTGAATGTGTTTAATAGGGGGGTTCACATGGAACAACAATGTTGGACAACATTGCTTGATGGAATCGGAACAGTTTTCAAAATATTTTGAAAGTCATACAACAAAGTAAACAAAGTTGGACAACATGGTTGGTTATGCGTTTAAATGATCAAACATCGATGGTTGTCAAGCAATGTTGGACAACATGTTGGTTCATGTGAACCCCCATAGTGAATAAATAGATATTTAAAAATAATAAATGTAACAAGAAATAAAAGGGACGATTAAATCGCTCAAACTTGCTGTTGTGGTTATGAAGGATGAGTAATAATAAGCTAAATAAAATGATAGTTTCCACTCACCGAATTTCATCAAAATGTTCTTAATGAGTAAGTCGAATATAGTTAAGTACAGTTAATTGTAGTTTTTATTATTTTTTTTTTAAATCGAAATGCAGACTAGGTATACACACAAATATTTGTATATCTACCTACTAATATTTAGGGAAAAATAGCCTTTTTCGAAATGGAAATGCCAGGTGCCGTTTTATTTTGGAGCTACAAATATTAATTTCGTCTCTATTGAATAAACAAAAAACCTTAGGTTCAAAATTTTAGAGAAGATGAAGATGTAGGTACCTAAAGCAAAAAAAAATAAAAAGAAAACAAATTGATACCGATCGGTAATATTTATATTTACTATGCATACCTACCAAAACAATAAAATTGGATTTAGTCAAAGTTTTAAAATACATAAATGATTTCTTTATTTCTAATGTACCTCAACTATGCGAGAATGGCAAATCGGGTAAATTTTGTATAGTCCACAGGAGATACATACAGTTCTTCAATTTCTGATGACCAACGTTTAGTCGTGATTGCTGATGATGAAGCGAACAAGCTTCGAAATGCATTCAGGTTAGTTACGCGTTTATTGTTTTTTTTTTGTGTTATTTATTTGTTAAATGTAAATTTTAATTTCTTAAACAAAAAGAAAACAAACTTGTGAAACAAAATTATTTTAACTAAATATATTTTTTTAAGATATAAAAAATGTACACATATGAGGCCGTTTGGCTTCAATGGGTCTTTTCTCATTATGAATGAAAAGATTGGGAAGGGTACAAAATCTCGAATGCAAAATCCCGAATTTCAATATTTTTTAGTTCTATTTCAGTACTTTCAAGGAAATTAAACTATTTTGTGTGGCCTTTGACTTCTGCTCGCTTTGGCATCTATAAAAGAAATTTTAAAATAAATAATCATTTATAAATCTTGAGATACAATATATTAATCGTATTCTTCTTTGATAGCTAAAAAAAAAACAAAAACACAATAGTTTCCAACCGTAACTTTTATTTAGTTAAGTTTTATTCAAACGAATCTATGCTTAAGAAGATAATGTTCTTGTACCTTTTCCGTGTAATATATCTTGTTTGATAATCGATAAACATTGAAATAAGGTATTTCAAAAGTCAATTGTTAAAAAAACTGACCAACTATTCATTGAAAATAAAGAATATTCTCACAAAACATTACAAAATGGGTGCCGTGAAATAACGCCGAGCGAAATAAAGCCGAATGTTGAAATTCGGCTTTATTTCGCTTTACTAAAGTGAAATAACGCCGAATTTTACCGTTCGGCCTTATTTCGCTTTGAAAAGTGCAATAAGGCCGATTCGGCTTTATTTCACTTTTCAAAAGGACTTACATACTTGATTAGTTAAAAAATTTAAAAGTTCATCTGCATATAGTTTTTTTTAAATCCAGATTCTGTAAATGCAAAAGAAACTTTACATACACCGACCTAGCACCCAACCCAAATCCTATAATGAGCCAAAGCAGGGGGGTTTCAGGGGGGCAACATGCCCCCCATACATACCTCACTGTTTATTCGCGAATTTTAAAATTTCACAAACCAAATTAATCCTCTCCTTTATTTGGTTTGGGAAATTTTAAAATTCACGAATAAACAATGAGGTACATATGTATCGGGGGGGCATGCTGCCCCCCTGCAACCCCCCTGCTTGGGCTTGCTATAAGATTTAGGGTGTGTGCGAGGTTGGGTGTATGCAAACTTTCTTTTTCATTTATAGAATCTCGATTTAATGAAAATTTGAAAAAAAAAAATCGAATTTTGAGTTTGTTTGGTTCGGCCTCATTTCTCTGTTAACATTAGGCTTTATTTCACTTAAGTATTTCACGGCACCTAATGTACATTACCCTCTAAAAGTACTTGAGAGTGCTAGGACGCAAATCCCTATGCACACCTCCGCGTTGTAGAGGGCGGGTAACGCTAACGTGCAGGGGGACCGAATGGATGCCGGGATAAGCAGACAACCCAGCGATGCTGGTCAGGGCACAAACTTGTCCTTGGGATGGTTAAAAGCCCCCTTAAGGCGGATGAACTGCAGGTGGTGGTCAACGGCATGATAGTCTGGTGGCGGAGGAGCTTTTTTGTTAAAAGGCCAACGGCAACAGCAGGTAGCGTCTGTAACCCATATTGGGCGGCTACAAAAGGCGTCTATTTTCCCATAGTGGGCGGCCTCGAGCAGTTATGTGTTTGACCATACAAAAGGCGGGTGTGCCTGTCAAATCTGAGCTTATTTATGTTATTAATCATATCTCGGAAAACACCATGGTGGAAGGATATAAGCAAATACATGAATTATGACAACAAATGGAATTGAGCTTGGGGACTCAATTCCATTTGTTGTCATAATTAGGTAATTATTTAATCTTTTTATAGAAAATCCTTCTGCAGCTTCGGTTGCAGTAAACCGCACATCGGATTTGGGGGTGCGGCATCTTTCATGTACGAGCGTCAATCAAGACGCCATAATAATAAATGAATCGTTGACAAATAGAAGAAGTCTTTCAAGAAGCGCAAATGTTACTTTTGGCTACCGCATACGTACGAAAATCGGAGCATGGAACGTTCGATCCTTGTACAGCGATGGTAGATACGAGCAGCTTGAGCGTGAAATGCTTCGCCTAAAGATCAGTATCCTGGGCATAAGCGAAACTAAGTGGAGAGGAAGAGCTGAATACAGATCAGACACTGGACAGACGAGAATGCTGTATTCCGGGGAAGATGAAAGAGAGGGTGGCCAAAGACTGCATGGTGTCGGAATTATGTTGAACGAAGAAGCCAGGCGTAGTTTGATCTCATGGGCGCCCATTTCTGCGAGATTAATGACAGCAAGGTTTCGTTCAAAAATTCGTAACGTCACAATTATTCAGTGCTACGCCCCCACAAATAAAGCGACCGAGGAAGACAAAACCGCGTTCTACACTCATCTTAACTCGGTTTACAGTAGTGTTCCGAGAGCCGACATCATAGTCGTTATGGGAGACCTTAATGCCCAAGTCGGTTCAGACAATTACGGACTGGAACGCGTGATGGGAAGAAATGGCGTGGGGTCACGGAATGAAAATGGTGACTTGCTTGTCGACTTTTGTAACGCGGCGAATCGTCTTGTGATAGGTGGGACTGTATTTAAGCATAAGACGTGCAACAAAATTACCTGGGTGCATCCGGATGGTCAAACCGAAAACCAAATTGATCATATCATGATTCAGCAGCGATGGAGGAAGTCTATGTGTGATGTCCGGAGTATAAGAAATGCCGATGTGGGAAGCGACCACCATTTGGTTCTGATGAGTCTCAAACTACGAACCGCTGCCGTACAAAGACCAGCGCAGGATGCAGCAAGGAGCTCAAAATTCATTACTAATGCCTTAAATGACCCCAACATATGTCGAAACTATGTCACCACCCTTAACGACAGAGCCTCGTCATTAAACGGAATCCAGAATTCAACAATTGATGAGATGTGGGGTGAAATTAAGTGTTTTTATTGAGGCTGGATCCGAAACTGTACCCAAGCGAACGAGACGTAGAGACTCTTGGATATCCCAAGACACCTGGGATAAGATCGAACTTCGCAAATCGTTGAAAATCCAAATAAATGCCGAAGCAGATGTTCAACGAAAGGCTGACTTGCGAAGAGAGTAGCGCATTGCACATAAGTTGGTCTATCGCTGTGTGAGACGTGATAAGAGGGTGAAGGTAGATGGACTCGCAGATAATGCGGAAATCGCTGCCAGAAGAGGAGATATCCGGGAATTATACCAAATAGCCAAAGATGTTATCGGAAAAAAAAGCAACACCAATCATCCTGTAATGGATGTGGATGGCACACTTTTGGTATCAATTGAGGATCAGCTTCGTAGATGGAAGGACCATTTTTGTGCCCTGCTAAATGAGGATTCAGTTGAGCAGAGTGAAGTGCCCCAACTAAACGAGATGCGCAGGTCCTATAGGGGTATTGACATCGAACCCCCGTCAGAATCGGAAATACATACAGCAATAAATCTCTTCAAAAACAACAAGGCAGCTGGGCTGGATGGAATACCAGCTGAATTCCTGAAAGCCGATCCCGTAACAGCGGCTAGTATTTTACATCCGCGGATACAAAACATTTGGAAAAACGAAACCTATCCCAGGGACTGGAAGGATGGTGTGATTGTTAAGTTGCCAAAGAAAGGTGACCTTAAGAATTGCAACAATTGGCGTGGTATCACCGTTTTGTCCGCTTTCCCAAAACTAATGGCAACCATCATTCTCGAGCGAATAAAGGATAGAATCGAGTCTACACTCAAGAGGCATCAAGCTCGCTTCCGCAGTGGTCGATCGTGTGTCGATCATATCAACACCCTGCGTATCGTCCTCGAGCAGTCGATGGAATTTCAATCACCGCTTTACCTCATGTTCGTGGATTTTGAGAAGGCCTTTGATCGAGTCAACCGAGAATGTATATGGAGATCGTTGCTTGGTAGAGGAACTCCACCAAAAATTGTTGCTATTATCAAAGAGTCCTACAACAACGCAAGGTGTTTTGTTTTGCACAATGGGCAGCTATCCGACTCCTTCGTAGTGCAACAGGGTGTGAGACAAGGGGATGTTCTATCGCCAATTCTCTTCCTGCTGGCGATGGACGACGTATTGACGGCCAGTGTTGGTACAGCTGAGCGAAATGGCATTCAATGTAGACCGTTCGAAAGGCTCAGTCATTTAGACTATGCCGATGACATATGTTTACTGGCAAATAACATCAGTGGGCTGAACGGGATGTGCCAAATACTGCAAGTGAAGGGAGAGTCGAGTGGTCTTAGAATAAACAGCAAAAAGACAAAAATAATGCTCACAGGCCGCTCCACACAGCAGCGTATTTTTCTACAGGAGACGCCAGTTGAAGTAGTGGAACAGTTCAACTACCTTGGCAGTATTGTTTCTGCAAACGGTGGTACGGATCTGGACGTTAAAAGTAGAATAAATAAAGCTCGTGCTGCCTTCGGTACTCTGTCCCCAATCTGGAAATCAAGTCAAATCTCCTTACGCACTAAGTTGAGATTCTTCGAATCCAATGTCAAATCCGTGCTGTTATATGCTTGTGAAACCTGGAAAGTCACGTCTAAAATTTCAAAGAAATTGCAGACTTTTGTGAATCGCTGTCTTCGCCACATCCTAAAGATTCGCTGGCCACAAATAATATCAAATGAGGAATTGTGGCGCAGGACAAGTCAAGAGCGGCTGGATGTCGACATAAGAAAGCGTAAATGGCGTTGGATTGGTCACACACTGAGGAAACCAAACAATGAAATTGCAAAGCAGTCCTTTGAATGGAATCCTCAGGGTGCACGGTGGGTTGGAAGACCAAGAACAACATGGAAATCAACTGTCTTAGCGGAAGCAGAATCCCAGAGAAAGACGTGGCCACAGCTAAAGTACCTTGCAGCAGACCGTGAAGGATGGATACGTTTTGTTGACGCCCTATGCCCCAGCCGGGGTTACAGGACACGATGATGATGAATGTACATTGTGAAGGCTAGAATCTCGAATGGCTCAGTACTCTTTTTTAGTACTAAGCCATTCGGGATTTTGGCATTCGGGATTTTATCATTCGGGATTATTGCATTCGGGATTCTGGCATTCGGGATTTTAGCCATTCAGGATTCTGTCCATTCGGGATTTTGTCCATTCGGAATTTTGTCTTTCTGGATTTTTCCCATTTCGGGATTTTGGCATTCGGGATTTCCTACCCAACCCGAAAAGATTTCATACATTCTGGGCACACCGGTTCTTAACGTTTCTCGCATATATATTGAGTTCTTTTGATGCAGTTTTTTTCATGACACCTAGAAGAGGAGGGCTTTTCACTTTCACTAGCATTTCCTTTGGAAAACGTCTAATGGAGTCAAGTCTGATTTATGTAATCCAGCAATGGACAAAAACAAAATTTTCTTATTTGTTCAATATAACTTATAGACCTTTTAACGAAATATAATTGTCATGACATGATCCAGCGTATTTCGGATCAACAATAATTGCATTTAAGGGACTGTTTGACGTAAAAAAGATTTAAAAACAGCCGAAGCTCTGCAGCATTTTAACTGCAACCAAAAGACTTCAAGAGATTGCACTCTTAAATAAATTTTAAAGACACACACATAACAACCACTTGAAATTCAAACACACACACACACATAACAACCACTTGAAATTCAAACACACACACATAACAACCACTTGAAATTCAAACACACACAAAAAAAGTTCCTGTCAACGCATCTGCCGGAGAGAAAAAGTTAAAAGTTCGGCTACTCTGTCCGTTGCGTCCGAAGCTTGCGTTGCTAATGGGCCAGTTCCCATAAGAAAACATGTATTTTATCGAGCTGTCAGTTGATGCGTCGGTCGCCACAACGGACGCAACGGATTCTATGGGTCGGGGCCATTATACTACGTTTTCATTAGAGCCGAAATGAGCTAATTTCGCAAATCACAGAAAAAGTGTTTTCATTTGTAATTTGGTAATTTCGTTTGACAGCTCATTTCAGTTTTGAAATTTCAACTGGAATTGTTGTTGTTTTTCTCTGACTCCTTCCATTGAGCTTTTACATTTTCATACAAAACTTTTTCAGAGCTCCCCAAACTGTGGCTAATTGGGTGTGTTCGTTAGGTTTTGACTTATTTCCAACCTAATTTCGTGCAAATTTGGTTGAAATTATCTCATTTCGAAATGTGAATTTGTATGGGAAATGAGATGATTTCGTGTCGAATTTGGAAAATTGAAACGAAATTACCTCATTTGGTCTAATGAAAACGTAGTATTAGTGTATATCAAAATAATATCGATACCTTCCCGTAAGAATGTATTAAGCGACTTTTTAAAAATTTTAAATTAAATTTTTAAAATACCTCTTATTCAATTATTTATTTGGGTATTTTGTTGTAGTAAACAGATTTTTCGAAGTATTTTGAGTTGAAAATCCCGTTCCAAATCTTTTTATTTTTTTAAGTACATAAATAAATAACTGGACCAGAGGTTTTTTCGATGCCTTTAAAATTTTTTAAATGTCGCTTAATACATTCTTACGGGAATGTATCGATATTCTCCTCTCATTCTTACTACTTATTCTTTATTCCTTATAATACTCTTATCCTATCTTTTACAGTCAAAATTTGTGGCTATCTTAGCGCCACACCGCATACAACGCGTACTACAAAAAACTTTTCCATAGTAGTACTATAGATTTTATATACAAAGATGGTATCATTCATTTTATGATCAGAGTTAAGGGGAAATTTTTAACTTTTCATAATAGTGGATATTATGTATCAAGTACGGTCACGTGGAAGCTAAAAAGTAAATAACGATTTTTCAGAGAAGAAAAAGTGAATTGGAGTGATTCAAAGTTATTTTTGAAGAAGAATAATAGAATTTTCGAATTCCATTTCGACTTCTGTGAAAGAACAATCACGTCTTTATTGAACCGGTTATATTCAACCAGAAATTATCTTATTTCTTAAATTGAATTTTAATTACTGATCTCGAAACTGGTAGAATCTTGTGATGAAATTTTAATAGGATCTTAATTACCACCAGGACTACCAGAAAAAAGCTGAAACAGACCCTAGGAAGGTGGAGCTTTTTTTTGTTCGGCTATCCAAGTCCGGAAGTACACCCGATGTCAAAATTTTCGCTAGATTTTTCGGTGTGATCAAAAAAATGGGGTAAACTATTTTCTCATCAGAAACATTAAGGTATATATTAACACAGTACATTCAAGAAAAAAATTTAAAAAATAGTCCGTAAGATGGAAGAATCATGGAAATCAGTTTTAAAGGCTCAAAATTTCAATGGTCCGTTTGAACCCCATTATAACAGCTGGATTCCACATGAAAAATACTGAAAGAGAAGTGTATCACAATGCCATATTAAACACTTTTATATATGAGGTTTTTTCCACCTCGGCCCACTGTGCGGCGACCAAATCCGTGCCCGTAATTGGCGAAATATGTGTTGTACTGGATCCACTCCTTTTGGCAACCAGACTTCTTATTTTTTTGCGTCTATAGCTTGGGAGTCTTTTCTTGATCTTACCGACGCGAGCTAAAGACCCATGCACTTTACCTACGAGAAGTGCTGCAATGATATCCGATTGGAAGGATAACAAGCTGCTATGTCAGGCAACATTCTCAAAAGCGTTTCCTTCATAGTTGAGGAAAAACTCCTCTGTGATGCCCTTCAGTTTTAGGCGAGGCAATTGTATTATTTTGGCAAACCTCCAGGATCTCAATGGTGCCCAAACCATGTACAAAAAGCTGTATGTTGGCTCCTTTGTGGCAAATTCTTGGTCCTTGTATACGGGATTTGCGAAAAAAAGGAAACACAGCACAAATTATTTTATTTTATGACATTTTAATTATTTGACAACTATCTACAAGCAACGATAGACTTTGTTTTTAAAGCTTCTCGTATCCAACGTAACGACTTGAAGAATAATGATTTTGATACGAGATGAGTAGGAGTTCGACTAAGAGTACGAGTCAGTTCAGTTTTCAGTTTTTGATTAAGAATTGATTAGAACAACGAGTTTCAGAAAAAAAATGATATATAATTTTACAGCTTAGGTAAATTACACTTTAAATCCTTTCTTTATGCCTTTTCTCGCAAATTTTGAGTTTAAAATTCGTTTTTTTCAAAAACCATGTAAAGATTTCACTCGATTCAAAAACTATCTTATAGAACAGAGAATTGGCTTTAAAAAAAGTTATAAAACTTAATTGTAAGTATTACAATTATTTTTTTTATATTTTTTACATTGTTGGTACTTTTTTATGAAATTTCCCCTCCCGCCCAAACGGGGTGAGATAGACCCCCCTCCCATAGTAAATAAAACGCACGACTGGGTCGCACGTACTTGCTCTTATGTTCAAGACACTGCGGATTTAAGAAAATTGTACATAAAAACATGGAAATTATGAGAGAAAAATGTAGAGAAGCATGAAATACGACATTTAAATTGGCTAAACCAGCTCTTTTGACAGTTTGAGATGAAAAAAAAGAATGCCATCTTAATTCTTGATTGAATATGATTGTATGGGAAAAAAAAATTTTAAATCGTTGGAGCGGTTTTCTTAAAAATTAATTTTTTATATATAAAATTCTTACAACATTTTTAAGAACAAATTTTGGTATGCGAATCTAAAGTATATATTTATGTGTATGTAAAAACTAAATTAGAAAAAAAACTGTCAACCCGTTTTTGAGATATTGAATTTTCAAAAAAAAATACGTTCTATGACAGGTACTATTAGTAGGTGCTAAGTGTAAAATTTTATAGTTTTTAGATCGTATTAATTTTAGTATATAGAAAAAGTTTAATCAAAATCGTAGGAGTCGTTTTTGAGAAAAAAAAATATTTTCCATAGCGGTTTTTATACTTTTCTATGGCAGGTACTGTTATATTCTTATAAATTTAAAATTTTTTCTAAAAATATTTTAGAAAGTACTAAAAAACTCTAAAGTATCGAGTTTCAAAAGAATCTATCATATCGTTTTCGAAATATTTGATTTTACAAAAAAAAATTTGAAATATTTTTTAAAAATCCAAAAAATACTTTTTTAAAAATGTTGGTACACAAAACTATTAATATTTTCTGGAAGTTCCTGTATAAAAAAAAGAATTGAAATCGGTCGTACCATTTTGAAGAAAATCAAAAATTAAAAAATGGTTCTTTGGGAGGTACCATTAATAATCATTTTTGAAAAATGGAAGCCTTTACTAAAATAAATCTATTGCAATTTTTTTAAGAAAAGTTGTCGAGCCGATTTTGAGATATGGCAGGTACCGTTATTTTTGGTTCTAAAAAAAAAATGAAAAAAACGTGTCGGCAGAATCACCAAAAACCACTATGTACCAAGTTTGAAGAAAATCGATCAAGCCGTTTAGGCTGTAGTCGAACAGACAGACAAACAGACAGACAGAATTGTGCCACCCACTTTTTTCGTGTCCTCTATCATCGTAATATCATATTTGATTATCAAAATTTTTTTTTTGCACGAATCCAAAACTTGCCTTATAGTACCTATAATCGCAAGTAAAAATGCTTGTATTTAACGGTTCTACAAAAAACCGTTATTATTTCTTGGCGCCTGAGTTATCGTCCTCGTGCCAAAATGCAAACAATTCCAAATCCAAAGAACGAAAAGTAAACAAAAAATAATCACAAAATGAAAACATTGCTGTTTCAGCTCTTTTTGACGTGTTGCATGAGAATACTATAGTTTATGCTACATTTCCACCTAACGCTAATCTGAGATTTAATAAGATTTACCGCAAATCTCCCTTAAATCTTGAAGATTTACCATACAAATTTATTTCGTTAATCTTGAAGATTAGAAATTAATCTTGTTAAATCTTCCTAGGAAAAATACTTTTACAAATCGAACTAACCTATTCCGGTATGGCACTGAAGGATTCATTTATGGCTGAATTCAGTTCTTCACAGAGGAAACATTCTATCTCACTTCCTCTTTATGAGAACAAATGAAACACCATTTGCATTTTAAAAGGGGCTGTCAAAGTAAATCTTTTTTGAATCTTTTTGTGTGGTGGAAAAACCAAATAGATTTATTTAATCTGAACTGAGATAATCCTTTGGTGAAAACATAGCATTATATACAAAGCCTTGCATTTGATGTTCTCTATGATTATCTGTCAAACCAAAATATCAGAAAAAAAAAAATTATAAACAAATACATTTCTGAAGAACAAAATTACTTTTTTGAAATCATCCACTGTTGTTTTCATTTGAAAATCTGAATTTTGTAAGAATACTTTTTGTTTTCAAACCTCTGAACCAGTGACGTTTATTCGAAGGTGCACAGGTGTTCTCCGCACACCCTACCAAAATCTTAACATAATGCACTTGTCTTTCTTTTATAATATTTTATCTGCATCAATATCCCAAACAAAAGTATGGACACACCCAATTCAAAATAAAATCATTCCACCCAGTAAAAGTAACTTAGGCAAGGTGTTCTCAAAATCCAGCGCACCAAGGCAAAGCAAATTCACACACAAAAAAATCTAAAAAAAACCAACACGACGTTTTTTCTTCTATACCTACATACCTACGACCTACCCATCCATATTAACCTTGGTGTTCAACTTCATCACGCGCACATTCGTTCTTTGTTCGGCAACTCGATGCAAATTCATTTCCCCTCAAAGAAACGAAAAATTCACCCATCACGGTGTTCTCTTAACTTAAGCGCACCGAGGAAAAGCAAATCCACATACAAACATTAAAAAATGTCAACACAAAGTTCATTCCTCCTTATAGAAATTTAGATAGCAAGGTGTTCAACTTCATCGAGCGCACCACGGTCCTTCATTCTGCACTTCGCTATGTAGAGAATTCTGTATCTATTTCATTTTCGTTGATGTGCGCCAGTGGTGATGGATGATGATATTCACATTACAGTGCTGGGGGATCATGACAAAAATTCCTTTGCTTCGGAATTTTTACAAAAATTAGAAAAAAAGGAAGTCTACTGATTTTTCGAACCATAAATTTTTATATATAAAAAAGGTGAAAACACATTTTTCTGAAATTATAAAAAAAGCAAAATAGCAAATAAAGTGGAAAATATCATAACTGCTTTAAAAATAAATTGAAATTTATTTAGACTTTTAACACTTTTGATTTTTTTTTTCAATACATTTGATGCCTATTTCAAGGAATAATATAGCTTGGTTAACACCTTCACAGATGAATGCATTAAGTTTTCGTTTTCATTAAATTTAAGCAGCCAATATTTTTGAAAATAGACAGGCATAATATTGATTCATTACTAAATGAAAAAAGTCCTCCTCCTCTAATAGTTGAATTACAGTTCCAAGGGGTTTCATTTTCTTACAAAACAAACTATAAGTTGAAGCATTGGCTTCGTGGTTACCTATTCTCATTGGCACTGTTGCTCTGTTGTACTTTAGCTTACCTTGATTACTTTTTTTAATAAACTAATAGTGAGAAAGTTTTGTAACCGCTTAGAATTGTTGTTTGAAGTATCTCCTTGTTTTTCGCAGCGGCTATAAGTGTCCAAAAACAGACTCGCTTTGAAACGCTGGTACTGTGTGCAAAGCTTAAAAAAAAAATGTTTTCATTGCAAAATAAGTTAGCGCACACCTAACTGAAATCACCACGGCACGTCCCTGGCTCTGAACTCATTATTTTTAACTCAAACAACAAATTCCGTTTGACTTCTCAAATAGAATTAAGCCCACTTAACATGATTATAGAAGTCATATGCCTTCTCATGTGACCTGTCAAAAAAATCATACCAAATCGTCTCATAGATCTCATATGACTTCTCAAAAGCATATGACTTTTTTGACTTTAGAATTGCAGCTAATTCCATTTGAGAAGTCAAACGGGATTTGTTGTTTTCATAGAACATAGTAAATTCAGAGTATTGAAAATAAAAATATTTTTACAAAAAAATAGAATTTTGAATGAAAACAACAATGGATAATTGCAAAATATAATTTTGCTCTTATAAAATTTATTTGTTTATGACTTTTTTTTTCTTTTATTTTGGTTTTAACCAGTGCCTACGTTCTGTAACTCTCCGCATGGAGAAATTTCTCGCATGGAACACGTGAATCAAAACAAATATGACGTGAATTGGCATTAAAATTGTTTTCTCACATTCTACTGGTTCTGTCTTTGTATATAAACTTTATAGTATTATCATGGAGTCGTTTTTATTTACGCGGTATTCCATCGATGGTGGCGCTAGTGAGCACCCATGTTGTGAAACATGTTTCACATTTTGACACCAGAATGGGGAATATTTTTTTATTTCGAGGTACATTTATTATAATCGTAAGAACGAGAAAATCATATACTATTCTCGTAATAATAAATGGAGTAAGCGAGTGAAGTAGTTTTTCCACTGCCACCGCGCATGACCAAACAAAGTGGTAGAATAGAAATACGATTTCTTACCGCAATCGAATATGCTGTCAAATGGCAGAAGGAAAAAAAAAACAAATCGTGCTGTAAAATTAAATTGTTTGAAGTTAAAAGTCAAAAAACAAAGTGAAAACAAAGTACCTAGCAAATAGATTTATGGAGCTGCAATAAATTATAAAAAGAAAAGATCAAGAAACATCGATAAAATAGATAAGTATTTTGTTTTTATTGTAGATAAATACATTCTATTTTTTTCTTTGCTAATCATTTTTTTCTACCTACTTTCAGAAAATACCTACCTACATAAATATTTAATTGCATCAACAACAAACAAAAATGAACATCAAGATATCCTGTGCCGGGTAGCTGCTTGCCATAAAAATATCTTCAATCAACAGCCAACAGCTCCAGTGGATAAAAATACAAAAATATAAAAATGTGTGTGCTAGTGTTTTTTCTTATTATTTGTAATGTAAATACATGAGTTGATGAGAATCAAAACTCGTCATATTAATGCCAAAGAAATTTTATAATCTAATTGAATTGTTAAAGCAACTTTAAGAATACCTACTAAGAGAATAATTGTTGTATCTAATCTGTTTGTTATGGTTTGAAGGAAAACTATCTAAGTTTTCGTGGCATTGACATGGCGAGTTTTGGTTCCCATCACCTCATAGTAAATCTGTGTTTTTTATACACCACTCTTGTAAAGTGAGAGTACCTTCTTAAAGTGCACAAAAATAAAGAAATTTGTAATTCTATGTACCTACCTATATAGGTATGTGAATTGTAAAGAAAGTGTAGGTAGTAAGTGTTCTTGATATGAGATTAAATAAAGAAAAAAAAAAGAAAATCTAACAAATTTAAAGTGTCTTGTTTTTCTTTTCGAAGTTGGACTACTCATAATGTACTTTGTACTTTTGGTTTATCTTGTAGGTGGACAATATGACAAACAACCCGAGCATAGGTACTCGGAAGAAGTGGGTAGGTAAAATATTTTAACCATCATCTCATTGCAATGGGATCGATTGATTGTCGCTCTTGAATCGTTGTTTGGTTTCTATATGGTGTGTCAAAAGTGAATAAGTTTTTCGGGTTGTTTAATACGATTAAGAGCAAATATATTTTTCAGAATGGTTCAAGAAAAAACCAAAAATTTTTTTGTGTTCATTAAAATTAAAAAAAAATCAATTTTATATCCAACAAGATACACATTAATCGCTTCGTAGCATCGATTGTCTGTTGGCAATTGAAATCCAAGTTCTTTGGTAGGTATTTGGATTTCTTAAATTGATTATTGTGCACTTCTACATGAATAATTATTTTGAAAATATATTTGCTTTTAATCCATTTAAATGAAAAAAAAAATCTTTTTATTAAGCCCGCGGCAAAATACTTTCAACTTCAGAGAAAGTTTTAATCTTCCTTTTGTATGTGCAAGTGAACATCTTGTTAAAATTGCAAAATTTTATTTTGCATAGAAAAATCGATTTACCTATAACGATTTTTGAAAACTAGACAAACCACTGGCTGAACAAAGGTTGTAGGTATGCCATAGAAACTTCCAAAAATGAGTTTCATATACCTACCAAAATTCTCTGAGTTTGATATAACTCCGTATTGATGTTGTATTTTTAACATGCTACTTTTTTCCAAGCGAACATAAAACTGCACTAAAAAGCTTCGCTGGTTTCTGTAATGCACTTTCCTTCATCAATTTGGTTTATATAAATCTTTCCCTATATATAAATATGACAAAAACTTTCTGATTTTTTCAAATTACATATATTTCTTAAAAATAGAATATGAAGAAATTTTGAAAAGAAATATTTGTCATATAATATGGTGGTGTGTGAAAACGTCTTGTCATGAAAGGCATGAAAGGCATTAAAGGTATGAAAAATGCAAACTAGAATTAAAAAAAAAAAACAGTTTACGTCCAAGACTGATTTCAAGATTGTTTTCACAATGTGAAATTTCATCAATTTGGTATAGGTATGTAAATCTTTCCCTATAATAATATATTTTGTAGAAAATAAAATTTACCATCAAAATGGATTTTTGAAAAAAATTTAAAAAAATTTTAGTTAGCTAAATTTAAAAAAAATCATTGCGAAAAATGCAAAAGAAACTGCATACACCCAACCTCGAACCCACCCCAAATCCTTTAATGAGCCCAAGCAGGGGGGTTGCAGGGGGCCAGCATGCCCCCCTATACACACCTCGCTGTTTATTCGCGTTTAATTGTCATTCAAGGTACTCTTGCTCAAGAGAACTCATTTAATGCATAGTATCAACTTTTATCTTTAAACGCGATTTGCGGCTAAACTAAGCGTCCTAGAGGCATCAAAGTTTACATCTTTAAACTTGATTTGGGGCTAAACTAAGCGTCCTAGCGACTTATAAAATGCATATTCGTGATCTTGGAATGTACCCGTTCCCAAAAATCAAAAATAAAAAAATCAAAAATCCAAATTGGTAAAAAAAGTTTGACTTAGTATGGCCAGAAAATAAATGTTTGAAAAAAGCTTTTATTCGAGAATGTTCCTATCTTGAAGAAAACGAAGATGAAGAGGTAACAGTTATTGATCTGATTTCAAAAATGAAATATTTTTTTAGAAGGATCGAGCTACTTTGCTTATTCTAGCAAATATATGAAAGAAAAATTGTTTAAACACTTTGGTGATCCTCTGTATTTATATGAACAGCAAGGAAAGCATGACATTGTTGTACTTTGTAGAATCTGTTAAATTTATCTTTAGTTTATCTTGAAAAATAAAAGTATTAGGACCATTTGGTTTTTTGTGCTTGACTAAAAATTGACAAAAGCATTGATAGACCAGGAAAAATAGCACAAAAAAATTAATTCATGAAATGTTGCTTGTGTCATTTTAGTTTTGCTTTTATTAGATTCAGCGTTAAAAAATACCTTTAAATCATATACCATACTTTGTGTATATACTTCAATTACACCAAATCGGAATTTTTTCTCAAATCTTCCAAATTCTTCCCAGATTTTCCCTCTCTTTAATAAAAAAAACCCCAGAACAAATATATTTATGCTGACTATTTTGATTCTTGGTTGCCATGACAAATTATATATTTTTGGCGAATTTCATGAGTGTAAGAGTTTCTTCGTGGGTGTTATGGTTAACATTCTACACTTGCCCCTCCCCCTTTAAAAAAACACCCTTTCACCATGGATATTTTTAGGGACTCTCTTGATTCTTACTTCCTATGACAAATGAAACATTCATTCCAAGTTTCATTAATATACCGTTATTTTCAAAGGGTTTTCGGTAATATTTTACCTGTTGTACCTGAAAAAAATTCATCATTACATTAAAAGGACTATAACTTCTTTTTGGGTGGTTGTATCATTTTGAATTTGGTTTTATTAGATTCAGCGTTAAAAACTACCCTTAAAACATGTATCATATGACTAGGTTTTACCCAAACAAATATTTTAGTTCGATAGACCTCCAAATTCTCCCCGTCTGCACCTCTTCAAATGCATCTACACAAAAAGCCAATGCGGGGATTTTAGGGGACTTTGGATATGTTATAGAGGTTGCAATTCTGCGTCGATTTCAATTTTAATATTTCATGAATTATTTTTTTCAACCTCGGAACCCATTTTTCCTGGCCTATGAATATTAAAGTCAAAAATAGTACTTAATCACATAAAATTTGTAAAAAAAATCAGTTTGAACGATTTATTTTTTATTAAGTATGTTTTCAAAATTTTGAGTTTGAAGATTAATTTTCAAAAACTATGCTCTTAAACAACTTAATTTAAAAATGAAATTAACGAATGTATTTCTGGCCTCACAAAAACCTATAGCATGATATTATAAGTGTTGTCATTGTTGATTTAATATTATTTTTTCTAATTTAAGTGAATTTTTTCGTAAATTGCCCCTCCCACTCAAACGGGGGGTAGTAAGACCCCACTTTAAAATTACTTCTTTCTTTTTTCGGTACAACCTACATTCTCTCATCATTAATTGTATCGTATGCAAAACGCCCTGCACCATGCATAAATGCATTCAATTTTAAGCCTATTCCAGGGGGTGGACTGTGGCTAATTTTGGATATGATGATATGAATGATTATTTATTACTATGGTTTTTAAGTAATGAAATGACTTTTCATTTTAAATACCAACATAGCTGAAAATCAAAAATTCAATACCTGATACCATAGCATTTATTCTAAATACCGACGTAATTGCAAGTAAAAAGACGGTCTGAATAAAAAATCGTTACAAAAAGCTGACATAGCTTCAAAAAACCACGAAAAGTATTTTTTAAAGAAAATGTTTAGCATAATACCCATACAGTCATACAAAATAAACATCCATACAAAACCACATACACGCAAAAAAAACAATATGCCAAATTTCACAGAAATAAGCGTATCTCGGTTCCTTTGCTCTATTTTTTCTTTTCCTCCAACTCCCATATATTTCATATAAATACCTATACACCCTTCTCATTCTCGCCATTTTAGCATTTTTTCATTTTCTACCACTTTTCATACCCTTCTACGGGGAAATATCAACCCTGTCAATAAAGTTCCTCAACATTCAAATGTCAAGTCACCAAAAATTTCCTCAACTTTCGAATGTCAAAGAATGTTTATAGATACGGGGGCTTCAACATCAGATTGTGTAGAAACAATTGATATCGATGATACTACTATAAAGTTTATATACAAAGGTTCTGTAACTAGATTTTCTCGACTTGGAACTTTTCGGAATAAAATTTCTGTGAGAGCCTGGAAAAATATGAGTAAAACTGTGAGAGCCTGGAAAAATGTGAGTTAAACTGTTTCTTTAAGAAAAAAGTCGAAATAATTTCTCGATTTAACTGCTAAAATTACTTGACAAGTAAAACGCATGTGAGAAGTAAATTAAAGTGATTAAAAGTATAGAAATGGTTGCTTTTTTGTATTTGTAATTTGTATTATTTTAAAACAAAATCAAAAGAACACTAAATCCTTTTGGATTTTGCAAGAGGGTAGTTTGGAAATATATATGTAAGCGTTAAAAACAAATATAGAACTACTTATCTATCATTTTCTTCTATAGTTTCACTTAAGTGAGGTGCACTCGAGAGCCCTCATAATTTCTGAAGCAATAGTAAATTCAACTAGACTAATGGCCAGTTGCACCGACCTCTTTTAAATATTTATTGCTTCGTTTAATTTTAAAATGAAATTTATCGGTTGCACCAACCACTTCTAAATCTAACAGGCCATTAAACGAACCAATAAACTAAAATTCCATTTTCCTCCAGTTAAATTTTAAAAGCAAGTTTAAACGAACATATCTAACTACCTACAAACAAAATAATTCAATTTTATTTGACGGAATGTTGTTAATTCCAAATTAAATAACGAAAACAGAATATGAAGGCATTTTGTTTCCTATTTATAATTCACTACTTAAATAAATAAATTCTTTGTATATAAACTCTATAGTAATACCATGGAGACGTTTTTATTAGTTGGGTGTGTGATCGATGGTGCGCTGGCGTCGCTAAAGTTGCTTCAACATTTTTAAAATTGAATTATCAACATTCGCATGTGTATCTGGTTTTGTTGTTGATTTTTCGGTATGAATTCTCTTTTCTCTTATTTTTGCTATGAATGAATTTTGAAAGCAATGGTGGTGGGTTTTTTTTCTTAATTTTTTGCTGTATCATCTGTTCTCCGCGCGTTCGTCTGTTTTTTCGTTCTTCTTGAATCCAAAGAATTTTATGCAAGGATTTTGTTTTTGTTTGTTTTTTTGATTTGTTGAGAGATTTCGATTTTTTTCTAATTTGGGTTCTTAGTCGTTGTGTTTTGTTGTTGTATGTGCTTGACGAGGTGCATTAAGAAAAAATAGATTTAATTTTTCTGAATTTACAATTTTGTAGATCAGAATCAAAGCGAAAGAAATTTAAGCTGAAAAAATGAAACAGCGATGAACCTACATATTTCAACCATTTTTCATGTAAATTATTGATTTCTGGAAATTTCATTGTTTTGATCGAAATTTTCATTAGGTACGATGATCTTACTAATAATTCTCGTTAGATAAGTATGCATATCGTCCGTCAGTCTGCGAGGGTGTGTTTGTGCGATAATTATCTATGGGTAGCAGAAATGTGAAAGAATGCATTAATTTCAGTATTGCAATCAATTGATTAAAAAGACGTATACATATTTTGAAGTATTTTTACTTCACCTCAGTACTTCAACTTCAAATGTAATTCCCAACTCAATAAAATTCGATGTGGTTAATGTTTGAAACAAAATATTGTAGACAAAATATTTTTCAATTAGGGTGGTCCAGATAAAATATTTTAGCAGATTTTGTAATTTTACAATAGGGTGCATTTTAAAACTTTTATCTACCATGTTCTTAAAGGAAATTCTATAAAATTCGGTGTGGTAAATACTCGAAACAAATTCTTGGACAAAAAAAGTACTTTTACAGATTTAGGATGAATTATATTTTAAGTAGGTATACAGAAATCTTGTGAAGCATACCTAATGGTATTTTGAGAAAAAATGTTTGAGTATTTTCATAGAAGGGTGTCCCAAAAAATGCTATCTTTTATGTTTTCCAATGGAGCCTTGTATAAACAGTGAGGTATATATGGGGGCATGCCGCCCCCCTGCAGCCCCCCCCCCCCCCCGCGTGGGCACTTTATAAAATTTGGGGAAGGTGCGAGGTTGGGTGTATGCAAAGTTTCTTTTGTATTTAAAGAATCTGGATTTAAAGAAACTTTAAATTTATCCTATGCATCTAATGTCAACATGAGTTTTTTAAATATACATACAGGGTGTCCCGGACTTGAGTGGAAGTATTTAAGGGTGTGGTTCTTGGGGTTATTCTGAGAAAAAAATTTTATGGGGGGAAAGTTGTATCTTCCCTCCCTGAGGCACATTTGAAATTTTCAGACATGACAATGTAATGCATTATAAAAATTCACATTACCTAGGTACTACCAACTGTACGATTGCAGCAAATTTATATAATTTCTTAATACGTATGTTTGTGTCTAACATACCTTTGTACATATATAAAGTAGTTGTATTGTTCAAAGTATGCATACCCACTTAAATCATAAAAAAAACGAACAAACATTCGAGTTTTATACCGTAGTAGTTTTAGGTCGGTTCTCTTCATCATTAGTCAACTTGCCGAAAACTCCGGAGTTGGCGAACTCTAGAGTTGATTACAAATCGAGAGTTGGATGGCAAGTTGAAAATTGCTTTTCTTCACTTCTTAAATCCTCAACTCGGGAGTTGAAATTTGAAAGTTGGCCTATTTCAGATTTTCAAAATATCCCTGGGATATAGTCTATTTCAATGGCAGATTTGAATAAATTGCGTCTATTCAATTTGAAATTAATGTTTCAGAATTATTTTTGTTGTCAAAACTTAAAAAAAATAATTAATTGCGGAAAAAAACAAAACAAACTACCAAAAGTTGGCTTTAAAAAAAGGTATAATACTTAATTGTAGGTATAACCATTATTTTTTAATATTTGTTTTACATTTTAGTACTTTTTTTTATAAAATTGCCCTTCCCGCCCGAAAGGGGGGAGATAGACCCCCTCCCATTGTAAAAAAATGCTTGTATTAAACTGTTCTACAAAAAAACCGTTATAATTTCTTGGCGCCTAAGTAATCGTATGCTTCCCAACTTATATATAACAGAAGAAATAAAATCTAATAAAATAATAATTTTTCTTAAAATATAGCTTAAGTGCTTAACTGCCAGATATCCAAAGGATATTTTACCCAAAAAAAAGAACAAATCGCGCTAGAAAAAACGTTAAGCAAGAAAAAACTTTAAAAAACTAATTGAACCTAGCACAACGTACATACAGGGTGTCCTGTAAATAATGGATAACCTTGCAACTGGTTGTAGCAGGCCTTATGACCTTTCCAGAAAAAAATATAAAAAAAATATTTTCACAATGGTTACTATGTTATGATGTTTTTTCCAAAAGTTGTTAACAAGTACTACTTTCCTCAAATACGTGAACGCTACGACCATGGATGAACAATTTTTACTATTTTTCTATTTTTGTAATATTCTAGAATAACTGTTGTAATAGGTGGGTGATAAAATTTAATAGTAGTTATTGCATTTTTTTTATTATAATTTTTTTAAATATTTAAAATATAAAATTTATGTTAATGCACTTTTTACCCTTAAGTTATAAATAAAAAAGCTATAATCAAAATTTAAACATTGAAAAAATTCATATGTTTTTGAAACATTGAAACAATATCTGAAACGTACCGTAATCCTTAGAGGCATTTTTGGGATATCAAAATGAAAAAAGGGGGCGTGGCAGTGGGCGGATTTGAACAAAAAATATGTTTAAATTTTTTCTAGCTCATGTAAATCAACTCTGAAAATTTCATCTAGATCAATGGGGCCTTTCCCGAGATATAGAGACATGAGGAAAGTGGTTGTGGTTGTAGGTGGGTATACAAAAATCACCTCCATATTTTTCTTACCCATACAAACAAATTCTAATACCTCAAATAATCATTAGAGCTGTTTTTGAGCTATTTATAAAGATATAAAAGTGGAAGTGGCGGTGGGCAGATTGGAACAAGAAATATTTATGAATATGATTCATGCGAATCAGCTCTGAAAATTTCATGCAGATCGTATGAGCCGTTGCGAGGATATAGAGACATGACAAAGATTCTTTTTTGTTACCCACCCAACTGATCAACTAAATCAAATGACAACCGCCGCCTGCCTATGCAACGTACTGACCATATCGAAATCCAACAATATTTTTTTTCTCGAATAACTGAAAAACCTACCTACAACAATAAAAATAACAAAAAACAAATACAAAAACACCCACCCCACGATGCCCAACTGACCTACATTAAGAACCAACCCAATATCTATCAACCCACCAACACCAAAGGCAACCACTTTAAATACGTACCTACATACAATCTCAATAAAATATTTCGATCGCCCGCCGAGCAGAAGCAGCAGCAGCCGAGTATAACAACAAAAACACACAAAAATAACAAAACACGAAAGTAAAAAAACCACAAAAAATATACATGCCTAACTAAATGACAACATAATCAGGGTTGCCACTTTTCTGCAATTGCATTTTTTTCTCAAAATAAATCTACTGCCTTAAAATAAAATCTACTGCACTTGATTTTACGAACAAAATTACCCTCCACGCCTTGATAATAATATATGTTTAATTTATGGCTATTTTGTTTGTTTTTTATGTTTTGAAGAAAAACAAATGTTATATTTTATTTATTTTTCAGTTTTGTTCGAATGACATAATTAGTTTTTTGAAAAAAAAAAAAAAAAAGATCTACTACGAAAATATCTACTGCACTATTTTTGCAAATCTACTGCGAAAAATTTTCTGAGGTGTGGCAACCCTGAACATCATTCTTACCTACCAACCTACAAACAATCTACAATCATACAAACACATAAAACACGAACAAATGCATTTTTTTCTTTTTGCTTATTAAGAGTGTTCCGAACTGAACAAAACCAGTCATTTGCTAACTTTTTTTTTTGCATATATAAGACCTTTTTTTTCACTTTCATCAGATACTTTGTTTTATAAAACTTTGCATTTTTACTAATTGGTCACTAGTGGGCGTATTATTGTATTAAAAAAATTTTTTTCTAAAAGTAACTGATTTTAACTTCTAAATTTACATAAATTTTCTATCAAAAAGTGCATTTTAAGAATTAAAAAATTCAATATCAAATGATACAAATATGATTACATAATTAATGAAAATCATGAAAAATATAGTGAATTTTTATCCACTGCAAACAAATTTGTCAAAAAATACCGTTAGATATAAAAAATTGACTGTCAAAAATGGGTTTTTTCAAAATTCACAAGCATTTTTATTTTGCATTATTAAAATTTTTATTAGGTACAAAATTTAAAATGTTCTCCAATAGTGGCATAATAAAAATATGGAGTTTTATGTTATTAAACATTTTTTTGCAAAAAATGGTATAATGTAGGCTACATTTGCTTTGAAAAACAGCCATTTTAGCCATTTTCTCGATTTCTTAGAGGCTTTTACCAAAATCTAGAGCACAAAATTAAATTTTTTTTCCAATGATGGCATTGAGAATAAGTTTATCTGTCCATAGATACCTTAATCGCTTTGATCGGACAAGTACACGCTTCGCAATCTTATTCATGAAATCACCATTTCAGTCCGGAACACTCTTAAGGGAAGAGCGCCGAAAACCAACGACAACCTTCCCCCAGCAAAGCATCTTCACAACTAAAAAGTAAAAATGAAAATGAAAACTAAAAATATACAAAGATGCAAGCATGGTGTTTCAACATGTGTCAAGCAACATTCATGGGTGTGTCAACATGGGTGTGTCAACATCAGACGGTGTGTCAACATTTATCTTCATGATATTACTATAAAGTTCATATACAAAGATAAATTATTCCAGAAAAATTATAGACTGGTCATCGTATGTTCATCTGATAATGAACTAAACCAAAAAATGGCGAGACGTGCGTCGAAGAGTTGTGCAGGTTCACAGATAAATCCATTTTCTGAATTCGATGACGTCGCTTTAAAATATTTGTTCATAATTTCCAAGAGTGTGTCGAAAAAATTGTAGTGTTGGTATCTATTTCAATAGTTTCATAATTTCTCTGAAATAAAAAAGAAAATAATAAATAATAATAAAAAACACCAAGATGGCGCATTGGCTTTCTGTATCTAATGAGAATACCTTGTTTCTGTTTATTGTGTATTCACATTTTCCTTATTGCTATCTCACTTGCACTGGTTAAACTTTTTCGTTCAGTTTAATAAACATGTGATAAAATCCAGGGGTGGTTCATGAACTGCATTTTAGCTAAAAAATGCGCGAAAGAGATTGGTGCAACCCAAATAAATTTATTAGTCCGATAAATTTTAACTCCATTTTAGCAAAAACCGCTTTTAGTGAATTTTGGTGCAACTGGACATAAAAGTAACAGACCGTAATTATGAGCGAGCAAATTCATTAATGGCCAGTTGCACCGACCTCTTCTAAATTTTTATTGCTTCGGTTAATTTTAAACTGGCATTTATCGGTTGCACCAACCACTTCTAAATCTAACAGGCCAATAAACGAACCAATAAACTAAAGTTCCATTTTCCTCCAGATAAATTTTAAAAGCAAGTTTAAACGAACATATCTAACTACCTACAAAAAAATAGTTCAATTTTATTTGACGGAATATTGTTGATTCCAAATTAAAACAATGAAAACAACAGGTGAAGGCATTATGTTTCCTATTTATAATTCACTAAATAAATAAATTAAATAAATTGGGTGGCGCAACAGCTCATGGAGAACCAGGGCCTAGTGACTTACAACTCACAACCATTCCTGTGTGCGTGTTTGTTGGCAGGAATGGAGGGGACCTACAGTTTTTTGCCGAGTCCGAACGGCTAAATGAGAAGCACTTTTTCATGACAAGTATACTCTTGGAGGATTTGTCAGTTCCTCGCAAGAGGCAGTACCTCGAATAAAACATTTCTGTTTTTAGATGGCACGGCTGGGAATCGAACCCACACCTTCGGCATGACAGTCCTACGCACTAACCATCAAGCCACGAGGTACTACATTTATTTATAATTCACTATCTAAATAAATAAATTATTTCGGAAGAATTTTTATAGACTGGTCATCATGTATTCATCTGATAACGAACTAAAGCAAAAAAGGCGAGACGTCGAAGAGTTGTTTACAGAGAAATCCATTTTCTGAAACCGATGACGTCGCTTTAAAATATCAGCTCATAATTTCCAAGCAGTGTGTCGAAAATATATTATAGTATTAGTTGGTATCTATTGTAATAGTTTCATAGTTTTTCTAAAAAAGCATAATGAATAACAATTTAAAAAAAACACCAAGATGGCGCATTGATTGTATCTAATGAGAATATCTTGTTTCTGTTTATTGTGTATTCACATTTTTCTTATTGCTTTCTCACTTGCACTGATGGTTCAATTTTTTCGTTCAGTTTAATAAACAGATGATAAAATCCAGGGGTGGTTCACGAACTGCATTTTAGCTAAAAATGCGTGAAAGAGATTGGTGCAACCCAAATAAATTTATCAGTCCGATAAATTTTAACTCCATTTTAGCAAAAACCGCTTTTAGTGAATTTTGGTGCAACTGGGCATTAGTGAAATTAATAATCTTTCTTTTTTTGTGCTCAGTTCCTTCGGTTTCAATTAAGTGTGGTATACTTCAGAATCTTCAGTTTTATTTGAGTGAGGTATGCTTCTGAAAGCTTAAAAAATTGAAACTAGACCAAAAGTATCGAACCGAAATTATAGGAACGTCATTATATATGTATGTAGATAATATTTGCATAGTTGTATGGTATACACAGATATATGCATATACCTATATTATCCATGTGTATAGATTGATATCTTTTCAATAAATGCATTAATTACCCTCAAAAAAAAAAAAAATTATATGTATTAATACGTAAACACTTTTCTAATCTTCCTTTTTAAATTGATTTTATGACAATTTTATTTTCATATTTTTTTATTTGAAAGGTACATATTATGTATATATCCAATCGCTCGGGCAGAATCTAGTTTTTACATTTGAGTTTCGACTATTTGGCGATACTAGCTATTATAAATACGTATTTACTTACTGTATTACGGCGGTTATTGTCCTTTGTCCTCTGTATTATACATACACATTATGTACCTACATAAGACATTTGATAAAAATTCAAATATTTTTAAATATTTGAATTTTAACTGCCAATATTATAGTTTCCGGTAGATATTCCAATGGAAAGACAAATCAAAAGAGTTGTTTCTCACATTGAGATACAGACCAGAGAATATGAAATAAAGAAGTCAATCCTCAGCTGTCAATTTGATTTGCCTACAAGCTGGAAGCGAACAGCTGATGTATTAGATTTGCAAAGTATTAGTGAAAAGCAGTGCAAAACGCACACATAGAATCAACTAGTCATTCAGCACATCGTTCAGCACAGGTCTTGTTGTTGTTGCAATTCACATCTATTTCTTCGACACGAAATGAAATTACAAATACAACAATGTAAACAAATGGGTTTTGGGGGGTGAAACGTACGAAGTATTAGCTTCTTTATTTGATATTCTCTATACAGACACAGTTTATTTTTCCAGATCGAGAAACGTTGGGATTTTGTGTTCCACCTTTTCTCGATGCGAGAAGTTCTCGACTAAGTTACAGAACGTAGGCACAGATAACCATAGAGAAAATCAAATGCGAAGCAAAGACGTGTAAACATAAAAAAATCATAACCATATGACTTGACTTGAAATGAAAGCTCATTTGAGAAATTATACAGAAAATTTAATGACATATGACTCCTATTATCGTGTAAAGTGGCCTTAAGCTGCAGTTCTAATGTCCGAGTCATATTCTTTTTGCTTTTGAAAAGTTATATGAGTTCTTTGATTGCGTTCAGACGATTTGGTATAATTTTTTGACAGGTCATATGAGAAGGCATATGACTTCTACTATCGTGTAAAGTGGCCTTAACATTCTAAAACTTCAAAATTGAGATAAGCAACGATTTTATGACCTCATAATGTTACAATTTTAGAAATAGGAACGATCTGTGTTAGCAATAATTGTTAAAATTTTATTTTAAATGCCGACTAATATTTAATATTAGTCGGCATTTACACCACCCGATTTTTCCACTACGATTTTTCCCTAATCAGGGGAAATGTTTACATGATCTTTCCAGTCTGATTTGTGCCCCTGTCCTCTTCATACTTTATTGCTGTCCCTTTAATTTTGCATTCAGAGGTAGATGTCATATTAAGACCAGCGTTGCCCATTACATTTTTTTCGTAAAACAAATCTACTGCCAATAAAATACTTTTTGGTTTTACGAAAAAAAAAAATCAAAGCAATTAAGGGCCAGTTTGTTCACAATGGGTTAAATCTGAAATTAGATTATCGCTGATTCTGTTAAGCCCATGGTTATGAATCTGTGATAATCAGAGAGTGTTTGTTCACTCAATGTTCAGTTTGATTAATAAGTCATAGTTTTTCCAATGATCTTTCTGGTCTATCTGTCAAATCAACTTTCAGACATATTCTTCCATTTAGCCAGTTTATATTTCTGAGATCTCAGAGGACTCAGAGGGCTCAGAAATATAAACAGGATTCCTTTCAAAAATTTTTCACTTTTCCCCTTAAAAACTGAGACTGAAATTTTTTGGATTCGCTTGCTCAATTATTTTTGTCACAGTTAATCACCTAGGAAGAAAAGAAAATGAGAGTTGTTTTGACTTCTAAGTGAAGAATTCTGTTTATATTTTAATCTCCTGCTCTGTCAAAAAGTGGAGAAAAATTACTGAGCGCTCAAAAAATATATACTGGCTAATTAACTTAATTTAGTGTGAGTGAGCTTTCTAAAAAAAAAAAACATTTTTTGTGTACAAAAAAATTCAGCGTCTTAAAATTTAATTTTGTGTTCAATTTAAGATTATTACCGTTTAAATTACTATACTGAATAACTACCCACGTGAAATTTGTTTTTATTTTAATACGGCTGATTGCTTTTTGTTTTGATTTTTTCTTCCAAATCTATAGTTGAAGTGTGTAGGTAGTGCTGGATTTTGTTAAATGAGCAGTGTAGCAAACTGAAAATTGCAAATGGTCGTGAATTCTGAAATTATTCTTTCAAATGAGTAATTTGCTTGGTCGTCGAATGAACTTTTCATAAAATAAACCTAAATGCGTACTAAAACGTTTAAATTTGAGCGAATTTTGTCATAATCTGCTTTGTGAAATGCGTCCTGACGCTGGGGACTGCGAATAATTAGCGTTTGACAGTTCACAGAAAATAGCTTATTGGTCGCGTAGAAAATATAAAATGCATAATTTTTCAATTTAAACTATTTTAACGCTATATTCTCTTTTTAAAATTGTTGATTGCATCGTTTATTTACTTTGTCGAAAAACGTAAGCCAGAATTAGTTTATATTTGCGGTTGGAACTGCCTAAACAAATTTATTCGGAGTCGCAGACCTTACGTAATGTTTTAAGTATATATTTGCAATCAATTATCTGCTATTATTTATTTCTTTTTCGAAAATAAAATACAAATTTGAAACTGCATATTATCTACTTACTGCATTTTGTTTTTGGATCAACATCGGAAAATTTTTCGATTAGTGGCAACGCTGGTCAACACTGACTCTGGGAAAACTATAAAAGGGAACGCAAACATACTGAAAAAATCGTGTGAGTTTGTCAGGAACGGACGATTTGGTCCTTACCCCTCACTTTCTACTCCCTTCACGTATGAACAAAAGATCGTCTGAGGAAAAATCGAGGGTGTAAATGCCGACTAAGATTGTGAACATTATTTATAGAAGAAGCGAACGCACCACTGGGCAAACAACAAGATCCACCGTTTTTTTTGGGAGAAATTACAAACAAAATTGGTAAATAAATAAGACTCGGTATCACGAGTATTGTATTAAAATTTAAAAAAATTATTGAATACAAAAACTTATTCCGTGCGGAGTGCTCGAGCGTATATTCGCTCCGAAGCGAGAACCATTATTCCAATTAAGAAACTGTAAAGGCAAAAAATATAGATAATTAAGAGATCTTAAGCTTTTATAACTGTATTGTTTTGATTTGAGTTACAAAAGAAAAATTATGGCCACTAGAAAAAAAAAATTTGTTTGTTTTTGTTAATGGACTGTAACTTTTAAACAAGAGTGTTTAGCGAAAAAAGTTATATTTTGTAGAAAATTTTCTACAAGTTGGTACTACAATTTGTTTCTAGATCAAAAATACGCGAGTTATAAGCAGGAACCAAAATGAACATTTAAAACAAAATGGCGCCCAAATGACTCTAGGTACAGTTGTGAAAAATGTGGTTTTAGACTCGTGAACTTGACCGTTCTATGGAAGTTTTGGTATTTTCAGTCATATCCTCATTGCTTGCATGTATGCTTTTGTTCATAACTGTGTGTATGTAACTATACCCAGTGACGTCTTTAGGCATGGGCCCGGTGGGCCAGGGCCCCACAATTTAGGGGGCCGCCTGGACAGCACCAGTATACCAACCGAAGGTCATTTTTGAAAGTAGGTATGCGAAGTTGATATTGGATTTATCTGGCTCTGTTGAAATAATTGAACAAAACTACATCTAACGCTTTTTCAGGTAAGGAACAAAAAAACAACAAATGAAAAAAATAAGTTAAACTGTTTAAATCAAAGTTTATCACAGTTTTATAATTTTGTAACTTTTTATGTCTTAAATTTTTTTTTTGAAAAAACATTGCAAAAAAGTCTTGAGAGTATTGATTGGGCTTTCATAATTTATAAGGAAGCAAAGATTATAATCAATAACTTGTTGTTTTTTTTTAATAAAATAATATCAAAGCGAATAGAATTCAAAAATTAAAAAAATGATGTTTGGTACAAAATTCCCCGCAAAATCGTTATCCGCACAAGAACAAATTTTAGATCAGGTTTAAAATGCTCGTTTGAATTGATCTATTGTAGTTTGGTAAAGGTAGAGCTAGTTAAGAATACAAATATTCAAAACAAAACGAAAACGAGAAAATTATAATTTTTAATTTGTACACCCGGAATCAATCTTCCTTGGTCAATTTTGTTGTTTAAACATCGTTACGGAACATTTTAAAACATCATAGGTACTATAATATTTTTTTTACGGTACTGGCACAACTGAGAGTAGCATGTGCATGTGCAATGTGAGTGTGTGGCCAGAAAATTAAGTCTTAAATGATATTTAATTTTAATTAGCAACATGCCTAGTGCTGGTACGTCTCTATCTATTTTTCATGGGACTATCCCGTTTCAAAAAAGATATTCCCTGAACGTATTTTAAAAATAAATGAAAAGAAAATTTTCCTTGAACACAAAATCTCGTGACAACTATCTGTATACGTTTCTAAAGAGCACCAGTGTCAGATATTATTTTATCAATTTTTTTTTTGCAAAAACAGGGACGTAATTTTTCCATTTGTCGATATTCAGACATCTTTCGACAGTTGACAAACAAAAGCGTCTATACATATTTCTGCTTTGAAAGCCACTTTAGGATGAAAAAACCATAAAACCACATTTCTATCATCGAAAAAAGAAGTATTGAGTGTCACGTGCAAAATGCAGATAAAATTCATTTGATCGAATTCTAATTATAAAATATTCAAGTTTTCCTTAAACTGGCAAACTGTTTGTGAATAGATTTTCTAACCTTTTGATACTCCCAAAATAGTTATATACTAATATGTAGTTAATACATAGTAAAATTTAATAAACAATAGTGGTAAGACTTTGAATATAAAATAGTTTTCAATAAAAAACAACTTAAAGAGGCCCCCATATCCTTAAGGCCCAGGGCCCCCAATTGTCTAAAGACAGCCCTTGACTATACCGTAAGTAAAGATATACATAACATAGCACAGTTAGGTACATGCCCATTGTAGGTACAATATAAAATAAAAGCGAATTTCGCATTTTTCATTTTTTGTTTAAACTCACAAGTAACAAGCTTGTGTATAAAACACACCATGAGCTTGTTATTCGACGGTTACTTTATTTCGTATTTGACTGCGCGTATCCAAAACTAATATTTAAAGGTTAGCCGGTTCATGATGTGGTTAGCCATGGGCCAAAACTAGAATGGATTTCAATAGCAAGCATTTTCTCTTTTATTTCCAAGAGATTACAACGCTGCTCAATACGTTTTAAGAAATTGTAAAATAACTGTCAACTTTAATTATGCATAAATTAATGTTCATTTTAAAAATATGTAAACACGTATAGTTGAATGTGTAAATTCACCATGAATGAGCTCGCAAGAAAAACATTTGCTCGGATACATAATTTCAATTTTATTTATTTTCTTCCTTTATAGGTGTTGATTAAATGAATATGTATGTATTTTAAAACTTATATACATAATCGTTCTCATGGCTTGGGAACTGGTTTCTGTTGAAATTAAATTCCGGTCAATGATTTCCACACAAAAGGTCAAACGTGGAAGTTAAAACGAATTCAAGATTAAAGCCGAAACGAAAAAAAAATACTTTCTTAGTGTCCCCAATTCACATTAACTGGCCAAACAGAATGGTGGGGCTGTAGCTGTGGCTTGTCACTGTCAAAGTAGAAAGATACAAATATAGTATCAGTGCTACAATAGGAAGCTAAAAGTATAGCAAGAAATGCATGGTGTAGCAGAAATTTAAAAAAATTCAACTCTTGCTACAAGCTACAACTAAAATAATTCTGTTCAAGGGGTAAGTCTCTAAGACACAAAACCTACAAACAAAAATTAAACACCACAATGTCACCTACCAAGCAGGAAATGTAAAATCAAAGCTCAAAAGTGCAAGTATGTATGTAGGTAAACAAATATTTAATACAAAGGTACAATTGAAAAGATTGGTGAGTGGAAGAACAGTATCAACGCCAAATTATACTTTTAAGACCAACAGATATGCATACCTACATATGTAGGTAATTTCACATTGCAGATATTAGCCTTGTTTTTTAGTGCATTTTTATCTTCGCTTTAAAAAAAGTATCATTGTAAAATAATACAACAAAAATACGGAATAGGTAATACCAAATTTTTGTTATATTTAACATGCACTAAAAAAACACGGTTATTGTTCTGTATGATTATTTTAATGATTTTGTATAAAGGATTGCTCATTTAGGAATGAAAAAACCAACGAATTTGTAATTGATATTTTTTTAGGCAAAATGACCTTGCTTTTGTATTTCCTTTGCGGATGTTTTTCCACTCACCGATAAAATTTTTTTTCTTACCATCATGGTCGACATTCATCTCAACAGCATTTCCCAACAAAGGCAGTGAAGCTGGACCTGGGATTCTCTCAATTAATTTTACAATTCTTTCCCTTCTTGTTTTGTAAATAATAATACACAGAATACTTATTATACTAAGGAAAATAGTTGATGTGGAAAAAGTCGTATAAAGTTGTGATAAGATAACACTACTAGCATTTATTTTGGACATGATTGTTTTTATTTAACTACACAATTTTCAAAATAAGGTTTTTAATTAGCTACTATGGACGGCACACACAATCAACACCGCGTGCTAAGCTTAGTTCACGAGCGAAGTGGCAATAGTCAACTAAAAGCAGTTCCACATCAGCTGAACACTTTAAGATAAATAATCAATATACAATTTTGTTTTGGCTAAGTAAAATTTGCCGAATCTGAGAATCACTTGAAATAAAAGATATCACCATTGCCGTTGGTATTTCAAGCGCGGATTTAGTGGGGGTTCATATGGCTCATGAACATCGCTAAAACCCTAGAAAAAGGCCAAACAAATGTAAGTGATATTCACTTAAATGTATGTACATAGAAATGTATGTAGTTCACATTGGATTGTTGACAAAAATCTTTAAACAAAACAGAAATTGTTTATTGTAAAGGTCCTCACTAGTCAATATTCTAAAGACTTCTTTGAAAATGTCTGATTAAAGTTTCAAAAAGGTAAGCTATTTAAAACTTATTCGCAAATAGGTATGTATTTCATAAACCTGCATTTGTGATATTTCAGTTTGGATTTTTTGACATATTCACTTTGAATGAAAAAAATATTAAATATAAAAATGCCAGGCACATCTCAAATATTCAAAAATTTTGAATTGCACAACTCCTGTTTTTTTTTTATAAAAATACGAACAAATTGCATTTTGTATGGAACTTTCAAATGTCCATATCTTTGTAACCAAATCGAATATCTAAATGCACAGGAGCTTAAATAATTGCGCATTTTAAAATTGAATTTGCACACCAAACATTTTTCATTTCACATGTTGCATTAATTAATTAATCAATAATCAAAATTTCGACCGAGTTTATTGTTTAATAATGCACGGGGCGGATTTTTTCCTTGTAATCTACTCATTATTATGTTTTACTTTTTAATAAAGAAAGCAAGGTAGATGTTCTTTTAATTACATTATAGACTAAAGCAAATATAAAGTATCCACTATGTTGCACCTTGAATGAATATGGTGAAAAACGTCCATTTATGAATCGAGATTTTTTTCAACCTTTACTTCAACTTCAAGGTCAAATGTGCCACCGACTTTTTCTAAAATTGGTATTGAAGAAGTGACAAAAAACATACAAACCTGACATTTCATTCCTGACTTAAATTTAAATATCTCGATGGGAAAAAATAATTTTGAATTTTTAATATTTTTTTCGATTACCAACTTAAAGGCCGAATTTGCATACCAAATATTTTATTTTTTCCACCCCCTCTCCCACTTTTTCTAAAAAAAAATGTTGAAAACATGAGAAAAATATACCAAAATTATATTTTCATGTCTGACTAAAATTTCAATATCTCGATGAAAAAAAATAGTTTTGAACTTTTGGTAGTATTTTTCGATAACCAACTTCAAGGTCAAATTTGCACAATGCTTTTTTTCACCGCCCCCCCCCCCACTTTTTCAAAAAAAGGTATTGAAAAACATGAACAAAATATACCAAAATGAAATTTTCATAACTGATTAAAATTGTAATATCTCGATGGAAAAAAATAATTTTGGACTCTTACTAATATTTTTCGATTATAAACTGCAAGGTCGAATTTGCACACCCAATATTTTTTTCACCCCAACTTTTTCTAAAAAAAGTATTGAAAAAAAACATGAAAAAAATACACCAAAATCATATTTTCATGTCTGACTAAAATTGCAATATCTCGATGGAAAAAAATAATTGTAGACTTTTGCTAATTCTGTTTTTTCGATTATCAGGAGCAAAGTCAAATTTGCACACCCAATATTTTATTTTTTTCACCCCCACTTTTTCTAAAAAAAAGTATTGAAAAACATGAAAAAAAACATACCAAAATGATATTTTCATGACTGACTAAAATTGCAATATCTCGATGGAAAAAAATAATTTTGAACTTTTGGTAGTATTTTTCGATTATTAGCTTCGAGGTAAAATTTGCACATCAAATTTTTTATTTTCTCTTTTATTTCTTACAACTCTTACATTGGCAAAAGTGAAAAATACGAACATCTCTTGCGAACTAAAAGTTGCTGGAAACTCAGTTTCCTAGTGGGAACGGGGACTCACAAAACTCAACAGTTATGTCATCTGCGGTTGTCGATTTGTTTACGTTTTCATTTAGTTTCTTCTTCAATATCTTTTACGTCTCGAATATGGAAACAAAATTGCCAGAGATTTGTTATAGCTTTCTTTTAAGATCTATTCACTCAACACACACTACGTGATGTTTGAGAAGGTATGTCAAAAAACTATTCAAGTCGTTCTGACAGTAACCTATCAACATTTGTGAAAATTGGCAAGAAATTTCATGTTACCAAACACACCAAGCGTTCTAAACTTTTTTTGACATTAATATCAAAAAATCTTTTCATATCGTTGTCCGATGAGATTTTGTTTACTGCCCCATTAATCATCATGATCACTTGTCCTTAAGAACTTAAGCTTCTTGTTTTTTTTTTTGGTGAAGAACGCTTACATGGCAAACGTTAACGCCATTTTTGGTATTATCTTAACAGATAAATTTGCCGGCAGCAAAATTTGTGACCAACTCGTAGTAACTAAAGGCTAGTCATGCGAATGCAAACAGTTTGTCCCCTTTCACACGAAGAAACAAGTTGCTGGAGATTTTTTTGACGTTTTCTTTTAATCTCCTTAAAAATCTCTTGTACCTTTCATACGAGGAAACAAATCTCCAGGCAATTTTTGAAATTTCCTTTGAAAGTCTATTGGTTGAACACACCTAAACCTAGATGTGAAAGGAAATGTCAAAAAATCTCCTCAAATCCTTGACCGGGGAGATTCTGTTCGCCCCTCTTTCCTCCTGCCCTTCTCACCCAGGAACTAAAAGTTGCTGGCAACTCAGTTTCCTCGTGTGAAAGGGCACTTTCAATTTTTTTTTTTGCTAAAATTAATCCTATGGGCTCATAAGGTCTAGCCCCCACGAGAACACTTTTGCTTTGTTCTTTTTTGTATTTGTTGTGTTGACTAGTGAATGTTCTCTCGTATAAAGTAATGTACCTACTTGAATCAAATTGCTTACTGAATGTTATCATAGGCACTAGCAACTTAAAGTTGCCTCCAGTTGCTGGCAGCACGGAACATTTTGAGTTGCTTTTCCTCACCCACTTGGCAACGCCACTTCCGAGCAACTTTTGCAATAATTAGATATTTGAGTTTTAGTATTAGTGTCGGGAGCTTTTATCATTTTTGGCGATGATGGTTGGTTGTTAAGCTTTGTGCGCGTATTAGTTAAAGCCTAGTACGCAGATCGAGACAAAACTTATCTCCCATATAAAATTTTTCTCAAGATAAATTTTATCTCGGATTTTTTTTCCCAAGCAGTACGCAGATCCAGCCCAAAATTTGACAGCTTTAAGCCTTAAACCGCTGTACGTGAAAAGGTAAAAGAAAGTCTCCACTTAATTTTGCGCGGAAAAAGAATGCTCGAAGCATTATTTTTCCGGACAAATTGTGACGTTTTATGTATATTTTGTTTTTTTAGGGCCTTACCAATAACTAAATTTAGAGATCACTTAAATATTTAAGTGGACTCTAAAAAATTAACCATACCAATAACCAATTTAATATTCAGAAGAATTTAACAGACAAACTAAAGATATGCTAAAAAATAACATAATTGAACATTCATTTTCCCCGTTTAATTCCCCTCTTATCTTGGTACCAAAGAAAAGCACATCCGACAGTCAAAGTTGGAGGGTTGTTTTCGATTTCCGGAATATAAATAAGAAAGTCATATCTGACACCTTCCCGCTTCCAAGGATCGATGAAATCCTAGACCAATTAGGAAGAGCAAAGTATTTTTCGATACTCGATCTATATTCGTTCGGGATTTCACCAGATAGAAATTGAGCACGATTCAAGAAAATATACCGCATTTTTTACTAGAACAGGTCATTTCCAATTTAAAAGACTGCCATTCGGTCTTAAAATTTCACCAGCTAGTTTTCAACGAATGATGACCTTAGCTTTGTCGGGCCTTACACCAGAATCATGTTTCCTCTACAAACATACATAGATGATTTAGTAATTTTTGGATGTTCTCTAAATCATCATAATACAAATCTAGTAAAAGTATTTAAAGCTTTGCGCAGATACAATTTAATGCGCAGCTGCTCTTTCTGTACCCCTTTTTCATATCTTTAATAGCTCTCTTGCGAGCGGTGAATTTCTCTCGGAGTGGAAAAAATCTTTTATCATTCCTATTCACAAAAGTGGTCCCAAACAAGAAATATCAAATTATCGTCCAATCTGTAAATTGTCAACTATTCCTAAACTTTTTGAAAAAATTGTTTACGTTAAACTTGCTTTTTTATTGAAAGAATATATTTCACCATTTCAGCATGGCTTTGTTGCAGGCAGATCAACAACCACCAATCTTTCAATTTTTTCCAATTTTTTTTTGAATAAACTCGAAGAAGGATACCAAATCGATGTAATTTACACCGATTTTACCAAGGCCTTCGATAGAGTCAGTCATTTAATTTTGATTGAGAAGATTGAAAGATTGGGTTTTCACTCAAGTATGTTGAAATGGCTGATTTCTTACCTAAAAGGTCGTATTCAATTTGTATCAATTGACCAAATACTTTGGAACCCTATAGATGTAACATCTGGAGTACCCCAAGGAAGCCACCTGGGTCCACTTCTCTTTCTTATATTTATTAATGACATGCCTGACATCTTTTTAAATTCCGTTCGACTTCTTTTTGCTGATGATTTAAAATTCTTCCGATGCATAAAATCTATCGATGATTGTCTTCTCTTACAAGATGACCTTCTAAGGCTAACAGAATGGTGTAAAGTGAACCAATTATTTTTAAATGTCTCGAAATGTCATTGTTTTTCATTTTGTCGCAACTTTTCACCAGTTTTCTACGAATATAAAATTGAGAACAATGTTCTGGATAGAGTATCGGAAAAAAAAGACCTTGGCGTGGTTTTTGATTCTAAATTTAACTTTGTTAAACATGTGGAAAACATTGTAGCCAAAGCTAACTCGATGTTAGGTTTTATAAAACGTAACTCTAAAGACTTTAAGGATCCTTATACTCTAAAATCTTTATATACCTCTTATATTCGGTCAATTTTAGAATACTGTTGTGTGATATGGAATCCATACTCAGTGACGTGCGGCACTCGAACGAACTGGGTAGACAGTTATTAATTAAATTCATTATTTTCCATCTTATCCAGTCAAAAATGAAAACTGTTAACAAAGTCCAAAAAACAGCGTATTTCTCTTTGAAATCAAACGTTAAACTTCACACAAGACTTCACGAACGTGTCTAAAAAACATGGCTACCAATAAGGAACTCTATTAATAATTAGCAAAAATTAAATACCTATTTAATACAAGAATACAAATTACAAAAAATTGCACACAGATAAGTATATTTATCAAATGCTTGTATTTTTTTGAAACAAACGTTGAAGGGCCAAGATATGTACATAGCCCACATAAAGTTTTAAAAACATTATTTTGAAAACCTTTTCAAGTCTTAAAAACTGTCCTTGAATATGTCATCCTCATCCTTATTATTTTTTGTTGAGATAATGGTGATCAAAGACAAAAGTATGCATTTGTTTGACTAAAAGTTGTATAGGTACACCAATCTCAAACAAACAAAACTGGCAGACCTAAATTGATTTATAAAAAAAAATCAAGAAACTCATAAAACAAAGAAAATAATAGGTAGAACATTTGATCCTCGTACCATTTCTCTCAGTCGCAATGAGGCAATAATGGTACCATAAAATAAATATGTATTTGAAAAACAATTTCAAAACAAGAAGAAGCACACAGCTTCAAAATGCTTTTTGTTTCGACTCAATATGATCCCAAAGATACAGCTCTTCAAAACGCACAAGGGAGTATTATTATTCCCTTAATTTCGTCAGTAGTGTACTTCTGCGAAAGAGTCCAGCCTTCCTACCTATTGCATTTTTTAGGGTTGACCTACAACTGCCCACTCCTCTTTACTGGCTGAACAGAATGCAAGACGCAACTGGAATAGATGTCAAAAAAGCTGCAGTAGATGTCAAAAATGCTGCAGTAAAAGTTAAAATTTGTTCAACTCTTGCAGCTCCGGCTGCAGCATTTTTGACATCTATTCCAGCTCCGTTTTGCATTCTGTTCAGCCAGTTAATCTACTCCAAAAATAAAAAATTAAGAAGTTGTTCTCTTCACTTAACGGTCACCGAAAAAGTTTCGAATTTACTTCAAAAATCAAAGCAAAACAAGCAATAAGACAGATTCGAATCTGTCTACTTGCTCCACATAGAAATTCTACCTGAGCAACATAATCCGCTGATTTTATTTTCATTTAATTTAGGTAGAACGAAAGACTCTGTCTTCGTTTTCAGTCGGGTTTTCCTGAAGCACGTAGCAGATGCAGAAGGCAGAGCCATAGCGTAGCTAGTGTTTGTATTGTGTGAGAGCATTGAGATTTTTTGCTTTGTGGATTGTGGTTGTTGGTAGAGGTCAAATTATCTAAAGAAATAAAAGTAGGTGTGGAAAATGTGAGTGTGTGAATAGTAAGGGATGAATGCATGATTTATGTTCGTTAAATTATAGGTGTTGAAAATTTGAGATAGGCTATGGATGTTAGTGTTAGGGACTTAATGCAATGAATGTAAGTAAACACAGTTTTTTTGATTGTAACAAGTAGGTTTCTTTTTTTTCTCTCTTTACGGTAGGGTAGACACTGTCTAAAACGTCTTATTGACGCACCGTCACTGTCCATACTACAACATTCATTCCTATAGAATTGAAAGTATTCAAAAAAAGTTTACTCGCTTTGTAATATGGAAATTAAATTGGAACATCGAAACTCCCTCCTACCTTACTAGATGCAAACTTCTTGGCCTTCAAATCACTTGCAAATAGACGAAAAGTCTTTTCAATCATGTTCATTAGTGATATTTTAAACAACCATATTAAATGCCCTTTTTTGTTATCTTTGATTAACATTTACGCACCATCTCGACAGCTAAGAGAACGCTTTCTGCTACAAGAAAATGAACACCGAACGAACTATGCACTAAACGAACCTTTAACTCGCTGTGTTAGAGAAACTAATATTATTTCTGCATTTATTGATTTCAACTTTCACACAAGCAGAATAACTTTAAAAAATAGCTTAATGTTGTACTTTTTAAATTAAATTTTCTTTTTAATGTATATTATATTTTATTTTAATTTATTTATCTTTGTATATAACCAAATATGTATTTATTTATTAACTTTGTTTTTATTTCGCTTGTCTAATTGAAGATGTAAATGATCTCTAACTGATGTTAAATAAATAAACTAAACTAAAAAACTAAACTAAAACTGAACCCATCAAAATGCACATTTTTGCAAACCAAAGTCACTTATTTAGGGCAACAAATATCTGATAGTGGCATTTTACCTGATCCGAAAAAATATTTAGTTATAAAAACTTTCCGATTCCCCGAAATGCAGATGAGGTGCGACGACGTTGCGTAGCCTTCTGTAACTACTACCGTAGATTTGTTGCAAATTTTGCAAAAATCGCTTTTCCTCTGAACCAACTACTTAAGAAAAACTCTGCATTTAATTGGGCAAAAGAATGCCTCACAGCATTTAAAACATTAAAACAAAAGTTAATCGAACCACCCATCTTACAATATCCGGACTTTACCGAGGAATTTAGATTTACCACTGACGCATCTGATATAGCTTGTGGTGCCGTGCTGTCTCAGATGAAAAATGGCAATGACTTACCTATATGCTACGCATCAAAAACATTTCAAAAATCTGATAAACATAAACATCCATCTCTATAAGAATGCATTGCAATTCATTGGGCTGTAGAATATTTCAAACCTTATTTGTTAGGTCGAAAATTCAAAATATTTTCGAACCATGTCCATAAACCACTTGTTTACCTATTTGGTATAAAAAACCCTACCTCGAAATTAACGCGCATGCGTTTAGATCTTGAAATGTATGATTTTTCAATAGAATACTTAAAAGGAAAACATAACGTATGTGCTGACGCATTGTCTAGAGTAATCCTAGATAGCGAAGACCTAAAACAATTAAGCATACATACAGTTACAACTCGAAGTATGACAAATCGCAAGTTTGATAATCCTCTTCAAAAGAATGATCAACTTTTGACGGATAATATCAAATTAAAAATTAACTCGCCTTTGACATCAAAAGAAACCAAAAAGTTTCAAGAAATGCATTTCAATGTTATTCCAAATGTTGACAACGAATTTGAACAATAGATTTTACTAAAAAACTAATCAAACTTAATACATAATAATACTTAATACATACTAAAAATAACACAGTTAAAGATTCCGCTCTAGCGCGGATGCTTTTGCTTCTAGAAGAACAAACCAAAAACAGAAATCTGCAGAAATTTAAGATAAAACAAAATGATTTAATATTCAGCTACGTAGTGATTAAAAAATTTAAAAACATTGGAAACCAAGTACTGAAAAATATAGAAATAGCTATTTTACCACTCAAAATAAATCTAAAAAATCGTGACGAAATACAAGAGTTAATAAAAAACTACCAGGAAAGTCTCCTTGGAGGACACTCGATTGCTTAGTAAAATATCCGAAAAATATACCTTCACTAACTGAAAAACCTTATTCAAAGTTTCGTTTCCAAATGTGAAGCATGTAAACTAAATAAGTACGGAAAAAAAAAATAACCTGTACACACAAATAACAGACACTCCAGCAACTAGCTTTGAAACAATATATATAGATACTTTAGGCCCTTAACCAATTACTCATAAAAGAAATAGATATACTCTAACTATCATAGATGAACTAACAAAATACATAACATTATGTCCAATACCTAACACAGAAAGGCTCCCGGAAATTACGCCACAGGAATAAATTACGCCAGAATTTTTTTTTTGAAAAAAAACGCCAAAAAAATCTTCATACAAATTTCTGGCTTTTTTTCCTAGGAAAAATAGCCAAAGTTTTCCGACAATCTTTCCAAAATTTCAGGTCTATTTTCCAAAAAGATTTCGGACTTTCGGATAGAAAAATAGCTTGGAAAAAATGGCAGAAAAATTCTGGTGTTTTTTCCTTTTTTGATTTGGAAAAAGAACCAGAAAACTGTAAAATTCTGGCGTTTTGTTAAATATTGTTTAATGTTTGTAATGGTTACAAATAAAACACTTAGGTTGTTGAAAACATTTTTAATTTTACGTTGCAGTTTCAGAGATAAATCAAATCACCGCGGGGGGGGCGCGGCGACGCGATCGCATGCCGTCCCCCGCAAGTTGCCGCCGTGCGCGCCCAGTGCCGCGCCCGCCACTGCGCCCGCCGCCGTTGTGACCGCTGCTAGTGGGAAATTGTCGCGGGGGCGTGCGCGCGTGGTGGGCGCTGGGCGTGTGTGCGTGGCGGGCACGGAGGCGTGCGCGGGTGGCGAATGCGGTGGCCTGTGCATGGGGCGAGCTAGGGGCGCGGTGCCTGGGGCTGATGCGGGGTTGTCGCGTGCGGGGGCAGATAAGCCGCAAACTTGCCTCTTGTTTGAATACACCTTAAAACATTTTCTGGTCTTTTTTCCAAAACGTAATTTGGAAATTAGGCCAGAATATATGTATATATTTTCTGGCTCAATTTCCATTTAGCTTTCTGGCTCTTTTTCCAAACCTATCTGACCTTATTTCCCACATTACTGGCCTATTTTCCAAAAAAAATCTGCTTTTTTTTCCAATTTTGAGCCAACAAAAACTTTCTGGTGTTTTTTCCAAAAAAAAATCTGGCGTAATTTCCTCTGGCGTAATTTCCGGGAGCCACAAAGAAAGCAGTACAATTGCTAGAGCATTCATAAATAGTTTCATTCTAAACTTTGGCTCTGTTAGGAAAATCAAAACAGATATGGGAACAGAATACCTTAATTTACTTTTTAAAGAAATAACCAACATATTGGAGATTCAACACAAACACTCTACACCTTATCACCCAGAAACTATCGGCTCGTTAGAGAGAAATCACAAAAATTTAAACGAATATTTAAAAATACATGTCAACAATGAAACTAACGACTACACAGTGTGGTTTTTAATGCCAAAAGCTGGCCATTAATCTATTTTCTCAAAGTGGCAACACCTTTAATAAAGTTATGTTTCCAAGTAGCTAATGCATCGAACTAAAAAATGGCGGCCATCTTTTTTTTAATCACTTCTTATCGCCACGTGCATGCTTCATAGTATGTAAGTTATCATTTCACTAAAAAAGCTGCGTTGATAAGTGGTCCTAATTAAAGTACAATAATTGTTTTAAATAAATAATTTTGAAATTTTTTCGACATGGAATCTCAAGAATCAGGTATTTAACGTATTTTGACATAAAATTTTTTAAACTTTACCTTAGATTTGAACTCAAAATAAACATACATTTAAATTGATTTTTTTTAAGGTTATAATTGTAAAAAAAAAAGCGTTTTAATATGTTTCTCAGTATTTCTCAGTTATTTTTTTTTTGTTTCAACATAAAGTTCCAATGCTCAAAATATAATCTAGATTTAAATTAGCTGCAGAAAATTGCAGATGTGGCTGTAGAGCTTTATTTCAAAAGAAAGAGTAAAGTTTATTACCTAGAGGTATTTATATTTATTAATGCAAGAGTGCTCAAGTGCAAATTTTAATAGTAAGCTCGATTTCATGGAGGATGTGGTAATTCAGAAATATTTTAAAAATAAAAACAAAAATGTAGATATAAAGCACATATTTTCAATTGTAAAGCAACGTTTTAAGGAAAGATGGTGTGCATCTGGGAAGAAAAAAAAAGTGAATTTGAGAAAAAGAATATCAATCGGTTTGATACTTGCAAATCAATATCAATTCCAAATACAAGTTTGTAAATGGTGTATTAGATTTTTTTTTTATTGAAATAATATATAATCTTTCAAATTCGTCAATAGAAAAAACCAATTGTAGTCGCCCAGAAAAGAGTTTTATGGATTCAAGCGAAAGGAGCAAACGACGCAAAACAGAAGATCTCCGTTCAGAAGAAGTCGAAAAATAAACTTAAGCTACCCAAATGAAGTTACGTTCTGCAGGCAGATAGAAGATTCGAGGGTTTTAAAAGATTTGTCTACAATTCCTTCACGAGGTAAAACTTACAGAGCAGCTATGAATAAAATGCACGACTGGATCGCACGTACTTGCTCTTATGTTCAAGTTGTGTGGAACTTAAGAACTTTAAAAAATATTCAAGTAATTATAGAAAAAGTATAAAAAGCATATTTAAATCGTTCTTTTAATTGTATAAACAGTCTAATAAATAACTTAGAGCTCAAAAAAAAGTATGCCATTTGGTTACTTGAAAAAATATGAATATATGCAAAAAAAAAAAATTTAAATCGTTGGAGCCGTTTTCTTAAAAATTAATTTTTTATATATAAAATTTTTGTAACATTTTTCAAAAAAAAAATTTGGTATGCAAATTTTGAGTATATATTAATATACATTTTAAACTGAAATTTCAAAACAATTCATCAACCCGTTTTTGAAATATTGAATTTTCAAAAAAAAATGTTGAATCTTTTTTTTTAAAATGCAATATTTATTTTTTCAAAAATTTTGGTATGCAGTTTTATTTATATTCTAACAAAGCTTTTGTGCAAAAAATTTTATTGAAATCGAATGAGCGGTTAATGAGAAAACCAAAAATAAAAAAACCGTTATATGGCAGGTACCGTTAATAAAAGTTTTTGGTAATTTTTGTTCTTACTAAAAGACACATCATATCTACAGTAATGCACTGTTTTTTTTATCAAAATCGTTGGAGCCGTTTTTGAGATAAATAAGCTTTTCCTTAACGGTTGTATGGCAAGTACCGTTATTTTTTGAGCTAAAAAAAAAATTCAATTTCCCCTCTGGAGAGTTACAAAAAAATCTTAAGTTCAAAATTTGAAGAAAATCGCTTCAGTGGTTTAGGCTGTAGGTTGAGGTACGGACAGACAGACAGACATACGGACAGACAGACCGACAGAATTTTGCCACCCACTTTTTTCGTGTTCTCTATCATCGTAATGTCATGTTTGATTGTTATCTCGAAATTTTTTTTTTTGCACGAATCCAAAACTTGCCCTATAGTACCAGTCTCAAAGATCATATTATTATTTAGGTGATTTCATCATAATGTACATGATTAACTGAAACTTTTCAAGTTTTGAAACGGTTGTTTGTGTTTGTTTGAATTAGACCCTTAGCTGACGTAGAGGGTTGGGGTAACTTTTTTCGGAATTTTTTATTTATCGACCGATTTTTGAGTCAAACCACATAATTCGATAAATCGTTCGGAATTCTTTAGATAAATATTATGCATTCAAAATAACAATTATTGTTAATAAAGCGTCTTAAGAAAATAAGCACAAAACTTATACAATGCGTGATTTTAACAAATAAAATAACATTCAACATATTCAACAAAAAAAAAAAAAAAAAAATTCGCAGTTAATAATATTTGTCAGTAAAACACTGACCAAACATTTTGTTTGAATAATTCATAACTTTCTATAAAATATTAAATTTTGACAATGTACTTTCAATTTGAATTTACTAACAACCAGAAATTTATCTTCCATTTTAGTGTGAATTATTGCAACAAGAATTGCAATATTAAAAACATTCATATTTAAAAATTTTGCTTCAAAATTTACATTAAATTTAAAAACGAAATAAATTTTTTTAAGGTTGACTTTACACCTTGCTGTTTATGTAAAATGTTTTGGATACAAGGACTTTGAAAAAATAGTTTTTTGAATGTGAAACGAAGAGACGGTAGTACGAAATTTCCGGGAGCAGTAAAATGCTACTATAGTTCTTTCAACAGCACCGCAGCAGGCAGCACTACGCTTCACTCTCGATCAAAGAGGAGAGAGAGAAAAATGTTTCGTACTTTTCCCTCCAAAACCTGTTTTCCATATTTTTTTAATTTGATTTCGTGAACGTGAATAGCAATTGTGAAAATTATTCAGGTGGGCCCCCCCCCCAAAATTTTTTCTGGATACGCCACTGTATAGTACCTATATCGCAAGTAAAAAATATAATTTAGAAACAATCAGACAACTATCACCATTAAAGGCATTAAGTATGTTCATAGAAGCTCAACTTGAATGACATTTGATCTGCTCTCAAAAGTGGTTGCAAAAATAAGATCTCCTCCATTAAATAGAATTTAAAATAAAATAAAAGTACGAATTTATATTCTTAGTGCCTTAAAATTGTGCGCCTAAATCAAAAACCTTTGTCCAAATATCTGCTGAGTAAGTTTTAGCTCTAAAATACCTTGATCTGTGAAAAAAGCAAGTTGAAAAAGCTAACCTCAACAAATGAACAAAAGAGGACTAGGAGAAATCTCCCCGGAACATTGTCAAATCGAAAAGAGAGTATCAACATCGACGGAAGCCGATAAAAATCCAACAATGAAAACTGCGGGCGAATTAAACGTAGAAACGATTATAAGACAATTGCTTAAGGAGAACAATAGCCGCGTTTTATTATCGCTCATAACCCATATGGTTCACCTCGTGAAAATAAAACGATGTGGGTTAGTGCAAAAGCAGTGCTGTATATCAGTCTCTTTTTTTCTTATGTTTATTTGTTTTTCATGCAAGCACTTGTCTCTTTTCCTCTTTATTGCTAATACTGGTAAATAGCCCTCTGCCGGCCAGAGTGAAAACCTCTATCTGGGTTATTGAAATTAACCTCGATAGAAACCTAGATCCCATGTTGTTTTTGTAATACATGTTAAAAGATAACCTCGACCCAGACCCAGAGATAATAAAATGCAGCTAATGATGAGCTCTTCAAGAATCTTGCAACCAAATCTGACTTGCACATTATACATGTTGAACTTGCTTACCTGAAAGCTCGCCATGAAGTGGTTAGCCAAAAAGTGATGCAGTTAGAGAATCGGAACAGGATGTTGGAAGAGCAGATTGACAGAATTCTTCAAAAAAACACAGAAACAAACTTGGTAGTTCACCTACCTCTTGAAAGCGATGCAGATCCGTGTGAAACTGCTAAAACCATCTGTGCCGATCTTTTAAATGAGAGTAATCCAATCACGAGCGTTGAGTCCGCTTTCAAAGTTCACAGCCGCAACGCACAAACTGCAACCATTGTAGTAAGGATGAGATCCCGTGAAAGAGCCTGGGGCGTGTTAAGAAATTCTGGTGTCCTGAAAGGGAAAAATATCAGTATGCAGAAGGATCTCCCACTTAATGTGCACCAAAAGCGAGCCAAACTCATGCGCCTAAGAATGGTGCTCCATGACATTGACCCCCAGAAGAAAATAGTTGTGCGCGATGACAAACTACTCGTCGAAGGCAAAGTCCTTACCTGGGATTCTGCACAGGGATTGAAGTGTGGTGAAAATGATGGACTTAACACATTAAAATCAATTTTTGGAGACATTGGTACTATAAATAATTTAGTGAATGAATTTTAAAAACAAAACAATGTGTATTATATGTCATCAACTACTGTCATCAATTCTGTCAACCAAAATGACAGCTTAGCTTACAGGGTGACAACGTCAAGCACATCAGAAAATTTGGGTGCAATCACAAGTGGGGCACGTTTACACGATGCATGAGACTCTGCAGTCTACCTGAATGTAATCAATAATTTAAGAAACATTAGAATTTTAGGCTACAACGTATCTGGCTTAAAAAATAAATCATTTTGTGTTAACTTTTTTAATTATATTCAAAATTTCAACATTTTCATGCTTTTTGAAACACACTTATTAGAAAATGAAGAAATTAGTTTTAAGAAAATATTTTTTAATTATGAATTAAGATGGAACCAAGCAGTAAGAAGAGCAAACTTTGGGCGTGGCAGTGGTGGTGAACTTTTTGGGTATCGCAAAGATCTTTTGGGAGTGAATCTTAACGGGATAAGAGTGGGTGAATCATACTTATTGGATGTTAAAATTAACAGAAATAAAATGTGTATAGTACCTGTTTATTTAAATTGCAGTCATTGGCAACAGGATTTTGAAAAATTAAGCGAAACTTTGCAGGAGATTGATGTGACAAATATGATGCTTATCGGAGATTTCAATGGCAGGATTGGTTTGTCGCAAAACAACTTTGTCAGTGAACATTTTACTTCATTAAACTTAAACCGAAATTCTAAAGACGCTCTCTGTGATAATAAAGGAAGAAAAATCTTGGAACTGGCCGATGCTCTTGACTGTCATGTTTTGAATGGTAGCTGTGCAGGAGACTCGGAGAGGGAGTTAACTTTTATTAGGGGCACAGCTTGCTCTGTAATAGACTATTGCTTCGTTTCTGGATTGTGGAACAACAGCTTGAATGATTTTACGGTTGGAGTCAAGACATTTTCAGACCACATGCCACTTGAAGTTACTTTTACAACAACTGCAACAGAAATTCCTGATAGCACAATGCAACTTAGACGGGAGACGGACACAATCCCGAAATTCTGAATCCAGAAAACCCAAAATCCCGAAAATTCAAAATCCCGAAAACCCAGAATCCCGAAAACCCAAAATCCCGGAAACCCAGAATCCCGAAAACCCAGAATACTGAAAACCCAGAATCCCGAAAACCCAGAATTCCGAAAACCCAAAATCCCGAAAACCTAAAATCCCGAAAACCCAAAATCCCGAAAAAAATACTTGAAAAAAAATGGTTACAGCCATTACTTGGACTTTATTGACAAAGTTTTAGGCCAAATTCAAATTAAAAGTCTGATGTCCATAGCGATACATGGTAAAGTATTTTAAAACATGACACAATGAGTACCTACACATTCACATCATCGATACCTGATACGATTTCGCTCCTTTCAGTTTTTCTTAAAATAGTGTGGATCTGGCCTTATTGAATCTTAATCAAATAGTTTTAACAAATTAAAAACAGTTATGTCTCACAAATCTGAATTTTAACTGAATTCCGATATTTAAATCGTTTTTAAACCCTCTTCCGAGCTTCAGCATAGTTGCTTTGTTTCTAATATTCTGAATTTAAAGAAATGCTTTTTAACTTTTATCGTGTCTTGCTTGTTTTCTGACCTAGGCACATTCTTAAAACTTTCGTACACTAAATTTTTTTATAAAAGATTGGTTTTAATTGATCATATCATTAAAATGGTTTAAGTAAACACACAAAGTAAAGAAGTACTAAATTTCGAAGTAAGTGCATGCCATCTTCATTTAAAATAAAACGTATAAAAGAATATTCACGTAGTGTACAGACAAACTTTTATAGGTACCTATGTGGAAAATCTATGAACATAGGTCCTTAAAGTTCTGATTTATTTTCGTTTTCTTCTTTATCTCGTTATGTTTTACTTAGTTCTTCAAAGCTAATTATTTTTCAGATGAAAATTTTAACACAGTTTTTGCTTTTCCCATACAGGTAAGATACATATAACAGAAATTATCTACATCAAAAATCTAGAAATACTTTTCCTGAAATTGAAATCCCGAAAAATTATATAAAATGAAAAATTTGCGCAAATTTTTCATTTTATATAATTTTTCGGGATTTCAATTTCGGGATTTCGGGATTCTGGGTTTTCGGGAATTTGGGTTTTCGGGATTTTGGGTTTTCGGGATTCTGGGTTTTCGGGATTCTGGGTTTTCGGGATTTTGGGTTTTCGGGATTCTGGGTTTTCGGGATTGTGGATTTTCGGGATTTTGGGTTTTCGGGATTTTGGATTTTCGGGATTTTGGGTTTTCGGGATTTAGGTTTTCGGGATTCTGACCCCAACCCAACTTAGACTCGTCCCAAAATTATGCTGGAGAGAAAGAAATATGATCAGTTACCGAGAAAATTTGAATAGAGAACTTGGAGAGCTTACACAATCGGATGTTCAGGTAGATATTGCTTCTCTGACACAAATAATCAAAAAGGCCAATCCTCAAAATACATTACCAACAAGAAAAACGTTTTATAAACAAGAGTGATTTGATAGCGATTCCTTAAAACCTAAGAATCTATCGTTTAAATATCTAAAGCTTTTTCGGTCACGCAACTCTCATGCGTTCAAAACGTTGTACTCAGAAGCTAACAGAGATTATAAAAGAATTTGCTACATAAAAAAGGCAGCATTCGACCATAGAAACATAGAGGTCATAAATAGTACTAAGTGTTCTGCTGATTTCTGGAAAGCTGTTAAGCGCTTAAATGGCAGGACGAATATCATTGCATTAGGCCTAAGTGCATCAAGCCTTAACAACCACTTCAGCAGTCTTCTCAATGCATCCATATGCTCACCTCTGGTCCAATACTCTGCTCCGCTAATCCTGGATGAGTGCTTAGACGTTCCGTTCTCGTTACAAACATGCCACAGACGATTTCGTTTCCTCCCTCACTGTGGAATTAAACCGAATCTTTGAAGATGCAGCAGTTCCTGACTGTTTCAAAAAATCAATAATTTTCCCTCTCTATAAAAAAGGAAACTACGAAGATCCATCAAGTTATAGAGGAATTTTTTTCCTTAATACCAATGCTAAGCTATTTGCAGGGCTTATAAACAACAGGCTGACACAATGGGTAAGCGACAGAAAATTTTTATCTAAGTTTCAAGCTGGTTTCAGGAAAATATATGCAACAACAGATCATTTATTTGCACTTTATAATATTGCTGATACCTATTTGAAGAAAAAGAAAAAATTATGTGCATTCTCTGTCGACTTTCGAGCTGCGTTTGACTCTATTGTGCGAGAAGCCCTTTTCTACAAACTATATTCGATTGGAGTCTCAAGTAAAATTATAATCGTTTTAAGAGCGTTGTACGAGGAAAACTGAGCATGTGTATGGGATGGAACTACTGTTTCAGATGAGTTGCCAACAACAATGGGCCTTAGACAAGGCTGTATTCTAAGTGCTTTGCTTTTTATTGTGCTTATCAATGATATAACGGATGCAGTAAGAGGTGGAATAGTCGTAGGACTGCACTCATGTATGCGGACGATATAGTTTTCTTTGCTGAAACAGTCGATGGCATGTAACTTATGATGAACAGGCTGGGAGATTACTGCAAGCATTGGAATCTGGTAGTGAATCTGCAAAAAAAAAAATCGAAAATGATGGTGTTCAGAGATGGTGGTGGAAGGCACTCGAGAAACGAAAAGTGGATTTTTAACGGCGAGGCAGTTGAACTACATGCTTTACTTGGAAACAGGATCAGCGCCTATGATAAATGATAATGGATAAAATGCATGACAACATTTTAATTACATTGTTAAAGTTATGGAAATGAGAAATGAATGAATACCGAAAATAGTTTTAAATAGTGCGATTCAAGCAAGATGTTTGATGGTAACTGAGTGGGAGAATTTGGCACAGTTATGCGGTACAAATATAATTGAAGTCCAAAATGGGAATCCGGTTACAGTGAGGAGAAATTTCGATTCCATACTGGAGAAAAGGAAATATGGGAAAATTCTTTACGACGGTTGTGTGTCTGAAGCTAAATCTTCGCTGCATAGATGCTTTTATAGCCGCCTAAACTTCAACCTTGAAAGCAATTCGTACCTTCTTAACAGCAACTCCATAAATAAAATTAATATCATCTTCAAAACAAGAGGAGAACTGTTGAAGTCCAAAATGGGAATCCGGTTACAGTGAGGAGAAATTTCGATTCCATACTGGAGAAAAGGAAATATGGGAAAATTCTTTACGACGGTTGTGTGTCTGAAGCTAAATCTTCGCTGCATAGATGCTTTTATAGCCGCCTAAACTTCAACCTTGAAAGCAATTCGTACCTTCTTAACAGCAACTCCATAAATAAAATTAATATCATCTTCAAAACAAGAGGAGAACTGTTGAACCTAAACTTTATGCCACATCGACCTGATCTGCCTTTACTTTGTAGTCTCTGCAATTTGAAAGTGCGAGAAGATATTAACCATTTCCTTGCAATATGCCCAATTTTAAAGGAGTTTCGAATAAGGTATTTTTATAAGAGCAGTCTGGACGAGGATGAGTTATTGAGTGTGCTAAATGGAGAGAGAGGTTGGGATTCAGTTGGTAATTTTGTTGCTGCTGCACTACGTTATAGAAAACGCGAAGGAGATTTTTAGTGCTAAAAAAATGTAAAATAATAATTATTTTTTTTTGCTGCTAAATATGTACATATAATTTAAAAAAAAAATGTCATTCTGGTAGACGGCCATAAGCCAAACCAATTAGACTTTGAAACATGTATATATTCTATTATATCATATCATATTATCATCATGTAATTAAAAGGGAGAAATAAAGTCAACTAACTAAACTTAACTAACTAGCTCAACTTTCCAAGTCACAGTATGAGGCTGTTCGATTACACAACTCAACAAAATAAAAAATCATTTTTGTGCCTGGGTTTATTTCATGATTTTTTTATTCGTCAAGCTCCAAAATGATGGAAAAATACAAACATCCCCCCTAAATTTTGCTTTTGTAGAGTTGGTAGGTAGTCAAAATACAGTTACCATAGTTTTCATAGAAATAATAAATGTTTCGTCTAATATTTTCTTTAAAAGGGGAGAGGGGAGGGGAATTTGTACGCCCATTTGGTATCTCTATATTATATTTGTGTCACAAACTACACACATTTTTATTTTTAAATTTAAGGACGTTAAAATGTTATTAAGAATGTGTTAAAGTGATGCTAATTCATTTTGTTATATTATGTGGTTAATTTATCAAAATTCACATTATTATCATTTTTGGAAATATGTTAAGAAACTTAAGAGACATGCAGGTTGTCATAATATCCAATCTGCATGGTCAAATAGTAAGAAAATTAAAAACTTCATTGGGAGCATACTCAAAAGAAAAAGAAAAACGTTTTAACTAGGACTTTATGGACTTCGAGAGAAATCGTCATTACTAAGGTCAATAAAATGAAACAATGATGCGAAATCATTCTACAGGTTTAATTTTGGAATAGCAAATTCCAAAATCAGTGTGTTTGTTGATAAAAATTACCGTTTTAATGTTGGTACCAAACATTAAACAAAAAAATGAAGACAAAAGGAGTTCTTGTTATTTTCAATTTTATCAAAAATTAAAATACATACAACCATCTGGTTTTTAAACTTTAACTAAAAATAAGTGAAAGCATTGAATACTGAAAACAAAAAACTTACTTTTTCACGTAAAAGTAAGAAAATTTTTATTTAAGCTAAGTATACAGTTCCTTGACGAAAAAAAAATTACATGTATTTCTTATGGGAGCACTTTTTGTGAAAAAAAACTTTTGACGTTTAAATTTTTTTTATCGAACTGTGAACTACCCAAAGAAAACAAATTTTATATACACCACGAAATTTTTTCGTACAAAACAATGTCACTGACATTCTTTTTCCGAAAAAAATATGCGTTTCGGCATTTGTATTTGCTTTTTCATAGATCAGTCTCATTGAGATTTTTTTTTTGGGAACTGTACCTTTGTATATAAACTCTATAGTAATACCATGGAGACGTTTTTATTAGTTGGGTGTGTGATCGATGGTGCGCTGGCGTCGCTAAAGTTGCTTCAACATTTTTAAAATTGAATTATCAGCATTCGCATGCGTATCTGGTTTTGTTGTTGATTTTTCGGTATGAATTCTCTTTTCTCTTTTTTTTGCTATGAATGAATTTTGAAAGCAATGGTGGTGGGTTTTTTCTTAATTGTTTGCTCTATCATCTGATTTCCGCACGTTCGTCTGTTTTTTCATTCTTCTTGAATCCAAAGAATTTTATATGCAAGGGTTTTGTTTTTGTTTGTTTTTTTTTTGTTTGTCGAAAGATTTCAATTTTTTTCTTATTTGGGTTCTTAGTCGTTGTGTATTGTTGTTGTTTTTTGTGCTTGACAAGGTGCATTAAGCAAAAATAGATTTTATTTTTCTGAATTTACAATTTTGTAGATCACAATCAAGACGAAAGAAATTTAAGCTGAAAAAATGAAACAGCGATGTACCTACTAGGTACATATTTCAACTATTTTTCATGTAAATTATTGTTTTTTTTTGAAATTACATTGTTTTGATCAAAATTATCATTACGATGATCTTACAAATAATTCTCGTTAGATAAGTTTGCATATCGTCCGTCAGTCTGCGAGGGTGTGTGAAGTATTTTTACTTCACCTAAGTACTTCAACTTAAAATGTACTTCCCATTCAATTTTGAAGTCTTTAGTAATGCAATCATTTCCTGCAGTTAAATGACTTAAAGTAAAACGAATGCAATACTAAAGACTGCTTGAAGTCATTGAAGTCTTTTGCTAAGAATGCATTCTTTAAGTCTTTTGATTAAAGTCTTATGACTGCAGTCAATTGACTGCCTTGAAGTCCTTTAGCTGCTTGAAGTCTTTTGACTGCTTGAAGTCAAGTAGATTAAAGACTCCAAGAAGTTTAAAGACTTCATGCAGTTAAATGAAGTCTTTAAAATTCTTGGAGTCTTTAAACTACTTGGATTCTTTTTACTTTTTTAATCATTATGAAGACTTAAACCATTATTGATATTTATTTGAATACCTACTTAGGAATCGAAACTAACCACAAAATGAAAAAAAAAATTTTAGGTTAAAAAACTGTACATATACCTATGCATTTTTTTGTTTTGTTTTTACTGAGCACCATTTTGTGTGTTCTTCTACATTAAAAACGAAAACAAAAATAAATGAGGATAATCGGACGTGAGTGTGAAAATTTGAATTTGATTTTTTATAAAATCTAAAAAAAAATTTCACGCGGCATTTTTACCAATCAAACTAACCGCGATAGGCGGAATTAATTATGCGCATTTTCAAATCTGTTAACTTCACTTGCAAAGAAAAAAATAAATGACACGACTAGGTCGCACGTGCTTGCTTAAATAGAATAGTTTGTATGCAATATATGTAGCTCTTGATGAAGCATGTACACTACATAGGTATATTAGTAGGGGAGCCCACTAAGGGATTTCGGGATTTACTCGAGCGCGTCAGATTAGTATAAGGGGGGGTACCTTGCACCCTGCTGAGTACCTCCACCATATATCAGTCCTCTATGTAGGGCCGGGCGCCTAGGGCAGGTTGTCAGATTAGTAAAAAAAAATCGATAGCTCGAAATACTCGAGCGCGTCAGATTAAGATAGGGTGGGTTAATTACATGCTGAAAAGTGTGTATTTCAATAATCTGACAATTTGAGTGTGACCTAAGGTAGTGGGAGGGTTACAAACTTGCAAAAAAAAATTGTCACCTGGACATTCTCGAGCGCGGTTGAATTTTTTTTATTGTGAAGCAAATAATTCTAGGATAACGGGAAAAGTATAATCTGCCATTTTTCTCGTCTCGGTTTGGAGGTAGAGGTGATTTTCGAAAAAAACGACTTAAATGGAAAAATAAATATTAAAAATCAACGACAATACTTAGAATGCAAAAAAATAACATTTTTAAAAGCCAGAAATCTCTGCTTTAATCCTACATTCAAATTATATTATTTGTGTTAATAGTTTTCAAAATATTTGCATTTAAACTCAAAGTTTTTATAAAAAAAAGCAAAAAAAGTTTTTGGATCAATTTTTCTCAAAATCGTGGAAGAAAAAAATAAATTTTCTTTTTTCGAGCATTGACCTCGTATTAATTTTGAATCGAACACAAAAAACCGGAAGCTTTTATGTCTTCTAGTTTTTAAGAAAATTGTAAATTACTGATACTACTTTTTTATGAGATTATTATACTATATCATTTTGAAGCTGTTCCCATTAGTAGCTATTGACATTGGAAACAGAGAATACATTCAAAGTTATAAAATGCAAACGAAATTTGGCAAACACCGAACCTCGCACATACCCCAAATCCTATAGTGAGCCCAAGCAGGGCGGTTGCATACATAATCTTACATTTAAAACGCAGCCGTAATGCTGGCAGTGCAAGCAAATTACAAATATCTCAAAAAAGTAGTATCAGTAACTTGCAATTTTTTCAAAAACTAGAAGACACACAACCTTCCGGTTTTTTGTGTTCGATTTTAAATTAATATGAGCATTGACCACAAAAATAAAATTTAGTTTTCACTTCACAATTTTTAGAAAAATTGATCCCAACATTTTGTTTGCGTTTTTTTATCAAAATTTACAGTTTGTATGCGAATATTTTGAAAACTATTGACATAAATAATTTAATTTAAATATTAGATAAGAGAACAGATTTTTGGCTTTTAAAACTGTTATTGTTTTGAATTTTTAGTATTGTCGCCGATTTTTAATATTTTTTTTCCATTTAAGTCCTTTTTCTCGAAAATTGCCTCTACCTCCTAAGCGGGGCGACATAGATCCCCCCTCCCATAGTAAGAAATGCTTGTACATATTTGACCCTTCTAAAAAAAACCCGTTTTCAATTTCTGGCGCCCAAGTTATTATACTCTCCCCAGTGATTGAAAAAATCCTGAATAAAAATGTTTCTTCTTTTCAAATCGTCAGATTAAGAAAACCCCTCCAGATAATCGTCAGATTAAGGTTCAGCACATGTAGGACATCAAGTTGAACCACATATATCAAAATCTGACGCGCTCGAGTATTTCAAAAGGGCGATTTTTTTTTTGCATTTTCAAGAAGCTGCCGCAAGCTTGCGTCACATCCGAATCGTCAGTCTTTTGAATGTGAGCATCCTTGGGGGTCACTTAACATCCCCTATTAAAATCTGACACGCTCGAGTAAATCCATTTGTTTTCCAGTTTCTACACTCCCATACAGCCACCCCCACCACGCAAACCGGCAGATAAACATACTACCGTTATTAGAAAGACCCAGGCCATATACACTATCAATATCTGACGCGCTCGAATGTGTCCACGTGACAGTTTTTTTTTTTAATTTTTGAACACCTGTAGATGCTCCCCCCACCGATGAAACGGTTTACTTTACTAACATTTTTTTCTCTCCATCATCAAATCTTCAAAATCCATTAGGTCCCAACGACGCTCGAGTAAATCCACATTTAGCATCGTGGGCTCCCCTACTACATATATTGAAAAAATGGAAAATTTTGTAATTTCACAATAGGGTAGATATCTTTCAAAAATTTTATCTACCATGTTTTTAAATGGAATTCTATAAAATTCGGTGTGGTAAATATTTGAAACAAATTATTGGACAAAAAACAAAAAACAAATTTTTGCAGATACAGGATGAATTATATTTTAAGTTTACAGATAAAGCTTGTGAAGCATAGTATTTTGAAAAAAAAAATATTGAGTATTTTCACAGTAGGGTGTCCCAAAAAATGCTATCTGCCCCTGAAACCTCCAGTGTGGGCACATTATAGAATTTGGGGAAGGTGCGAGGTTGGGTTTTTGCAAAGTTTCTTTTGTATTTAAAGAATCTGGATTTAAAGAAACTTTAAGTTCATCCTATGCATCTAAGTCAACAGGAGCTTTCTAAATATATGTACATACAGGGTGTCCCAGACCTGAGTGGAAGTATTTGAGGGTGTGGTTCTTGGGGTTATTCTAAGAAAAAAATGTATGGGGGAAAGTTTTATCCCCCCTCCCTGAGGCAGGAGGGGGCAGTTTCTGAAACATTGACTTCAAATGCAAAAAAAAAACTTTAAAAATCAACGAAAACATATTTAATAATGGGCATAAAACAGTTTGTTTGAAAGTTAATACCTCATTCTTGCATTTGTTTGTTAAATTAAGTTGTTTAAGCGAATAGTTTTTAAGAAACTAAATTCCAAAGTCAAAATTAAAAAAAAAATAGTGATTTGTTTTCTTAAGTCGATATTTTCAAAATTTCACGTAATTAAGTGCTTTTTTTGTATTCAACAAAAAAATTTTAAATCACGACTTTCTTGTCGCAATTTACTTCTCGAAGAGAAAAAGCACCACAACATGGCATGTATCTAATAATTAATGTGTGACACCAGCTATCTGTAATGCAAATTGGCCTAGTGGTTGCATGCTCGCTCCGCAACTTGAGGGTTGTGAGTTCAAATCCAAGTAGAGTCAAGCGTAAAGTATTAATTTCAAAAAAAAATAATAAAATGTGTATATCTGCTAAATGAAGGGTAGCAAGATTGATCTTTCAGGGGACAATATCACGAAATAAAAGTGGTGATCACAAATCTTTTTTTCAAATTGTAAAATTGAGGAATATTTACTGCCCTGCCGCCTGCCTATACAACGTACTGACTGACCATATCGAAATCCAACAACATTTTTTATTCTTGAATAACTGAAAAACCAACCTACAACAATAAAAATAACAAATAACAAAAAACAAATACAAAAACCCCCACCCCACGGCCACGATGCCCAACTGACCTACATTAAGAACCAACCCAATACCCAATATCTATCAACCCACCAACACCAAAGGCAACCAGTTTAAATACGTACCTACATACATTCTCAATATAATATTTCGATCGCTCGCCGAGCAGGAGCAGCAGCAGCCGAGTATAACAACAAAAACACACAAAAATAACAAAACACGAAAGTAAAAAACAACCAAAAAATATACATGCCTAACTAAATGACAACATCATCAGGGTTGCCACTTTACTGCAATTGCAATAGATCTACTGCTTTTTTTCTCAAAATCAATCTGCTGCCTTAAAATAAAATCTACTGCACTTGATCTTACGAGCAAAATTACCCTCCACGCCTTAAAATAATATGATATGTTTAATTTATGGCTATTTTGTTTTTTTTTTTATGTTTTGAAGAAAAACAAATGTTATATTTTATTTATTTTCAGTTTTGTTCGAATGACATAATAAGTTTTTTGAAAAAAAAAATAAACTAAAAAAAGATATCTACTGCGAAAATATTGAATCTACTGCACTTTTTTTGCAAATCTACTTCGAAAAATTTTCTGAGAAGTGGCAACCCTGAACATCATACTTACCTACCTACCTACAATCTACAATCACACATCCCTACATAAAACTCGAAAAACGCATTTTTTTCTTTTTGCTTATTAAGGGAAGAGCGTCGAGAACCAACGGCAACCTTCCCCCAGCAAAGCATCTTCACAACTAAAAAGTAAAAATGAAAATGACAACTAAAAATATACAAAGATGCAAGCATGGTGTTTCAACATGTGGCAAGCAACATTCATGGGTGTGTCAACATGGGTGTGTCAACATCAGACGGTGTGTCAACATTTATCTTCATGATATTACTATAAAGTTCATATACAAAGACTGTACTGACGGACGAATAAAAAAAAATTTTTACACCACGGACATTTTTTCTTTGTCGAAAATATTTTTTTTCTCACCTCGAAGAATTTTTTTACTCAAAAGAACTGTATACTTAGCTTTAAAAGAAAATAATAATAATGATTTTTTTTTCAAAATTCTGAGTTTGAAAATTGATTTAAAAAAAACTATTCACGGAAATGACTTAATTTAAAACTAAATTAAAGAATGGAGTCCTAAATTAAAAAAGAAATATACCATCATATTTTTGGTGTTGCCATTGTTTTTAATATTTTTTTTTCTAGTTAAAGTAACTTTTTAAAGAAAATTGCCCCTCCTGCTTAAACAGGGTAACATAGACACCCCCTTTCAAATGTTTTTTTTTTGCTTTGAACCAGCCTAAAAACTCTAGCGTTTTGGTGTATCCTAGTCTAATATCTTAAAATATCTATTTTAATTGATTCTAAAATAGCACATTTTCATGAATATTAAAATAATCCTGACTTCAAAAGCAAACTTTTTCAAACAAGACTATTTTTTATTTAATAAGTAATATGTAAGGAATAAGAAAATAATATGCAGAACCCAGGCACAAAATTTGTGTTGACCAGTGTTATCTAACAAAAATTTTTACCCTAGCTATAGCATTTTGCAAGGAGCTATGAAAGAATGTTATCCTCCTATATAGTCTTATCAGGTAACTGCTTCCCATGTAGAAGAAGAATTACAATCTTTATTAGATATTACAGCATCTAAATTACTTTTATATTCGAAGAAGTTATAGATACATTGAACGAAGACGAAAAAAAAACACTGGAGTTAATTTCCACGTGGGGTTGTTATGGGTCAAAGCAAGTGGAATACAAAATGAAGTTTGCAACCGAAGAAGAATCAGATGCCAATATCTTCCAATCTTCTTTTGTACCACTACGACTAGGTACTAAGAATAGGATCATTTGGCAAAATCCTACTCCGTCTTCCCCACGTTATGACGTTATTGTAGACCAATACGTATTCGGTTTATACACGAAACAGCCCAAGAAACTCAATCCGAAATTCAACATATACAGTCAAAGATCAGTGCTCTACAACTTACCAAATATACCTAATGATACACAAATAAAACATACGCTGTTATTTACTATGGTAGATGGCAAGGTGTGTAATGCGGCAACTCAAACAACTTCCACAATGAGATGTTATATGTGTGGAGCTTCATCAAAGGATTTCAATATTATTACGCCTTTCAACATTACATGCACGAATCAGATTTTTCGAACATATTTTACATTTGTCATACAAACTTCCAATTAAAAAATGGCAGCAAAGATCTGAATCGGAAAAGACTCTCGTAAAAGAACGAAAAAAAGAAATTCAAAAGAGATTTAAAATAGAAATGGGCCTAATTGTAGACATGCCAGTAGCAAATTATGGAAGTTCCAATGATGGAAATACGATTAGGCGTTCTTTTGATGACTATGAGCGGTCTTCACTAATAACAGGAATTGATGTGAATTTGATTTTACGGTTGAAAATAATTTTTGAAGTTATATCAAGTGGCCATGAAATTAACGTACACAAAGGGTATTGCTCATTTTCGGCCAAGAGTGAACACTAATGAATTTGGTATCATATGAAAGCTTATGTTGAGCTTGTTATATGAGTGAAATATTTTCAAAATCTGTCATGGGAGATTTGAGATATTTGAGCTTGAAGTTGGCAACTGCAAATAGAGCTTTTTCAGCTTTTTTCGATATCTTCCGATCTAGGATATGTAAGAAAATGATATTGGTGTCAAATGAAAGCTACATTTCTAGGCTTTTCAATATACCTAAAATTATTTTGCTAATTTAAACACATTTTGAGATATTTTTAAAAAACTACATTTTTTGCACTGCCTTTTGCGCAACGATATCTCTAAAAATTCAGTGATGACATACACTTTTTTGGTACCATTGAAAAGCTTAATTTCAAACCTTTAATTAAATATATAATTTAGTTGCCTTGCTCAAATAAATACTTAAATACAAATAAAACTTAATTTAAAAGGCACTAAACAAAGCAAAGTGCTTAAAATGTGTGAAAATTAACAGATTTCGAGATAATTTTTTTTTAATCAGGCATGATAAGTGACGTTTCTTTATGATAAATGTTATTTTTCTTTGGTTTTTCTATTTTGTATTTGCATTTCTTCTTTTACTTACAGTGTTACATAAAACTTATTTATTTCTTATAAAACTTCTTTTTAATTATTTTGTAAATCCATTTTCTTAATTCATAATGCTGTCATTACATTACATTGTTTTCGTGTCCAACCCAGCTTAGATACCAAATTATGGTCTTAATGGGAGCGATTTGAGCAAAGAAAATCACTGTTCTTCGACCTACAAGGCAATCGCAAAACTAGGTACTTAACTGTAGGTATCAGTAGGTGGGTAGGGAGGGCCAAGAAGGGGCATTTTCCATCCTGCTGGAAAATACACGCCACCAACATATTTTTAATTTTGAAAAAAATTCTGTGGGTCTCTTTATGTGCTCATTAATGGCTTATCGCTGTGTTGATGGTAAATATGTACAAATATTCACCACCATTTTTAACTTAACAGTGTTCAAAACTATCGTTACCAATTACTACTTACATACTAAATACTTGCACAAGTATACAAACGAACCTATAAGGAAGCCATTCCTAATATTAAGGAAAAGTTTTGCACCATAATAATTTGGTATCTAAGCTAAGTAGGGCACACAAATAATGTAACGTCCCCTGTCTAGTTTTAAGATATTATTTTAATTGTCTATGATTTGGATTAGTTTTCATTTTATTTTCTTGCACGTAAATCAGACAGCATTATGAATTAAGAAAATTGAATAACAAAATAATAAAAAAATCTATAAGAAATAAATAAGTTTTATGAGACACTGTAGATAAAAGAAGAAATGCAAGTACAAAATAGAAAAACCAAAGAAAAATAACATTTATCATAAAGAAACGTCACTTATCATGCCTGATACAGCTCTCTTGGAGCGGCCGATGATGTCGATGTCGTCCGCATAGCCAAGCAGTTGAGAAGACCTGTTGAAGATAGTGCCTTCCTATAGTGCTAGATAGTGCTTTACCTAGAAATCTGTTTATTTTCACACATTTTAAGCACTTTGCTTTGTTAAGTGCCTTATAAATTAAGTTTTGTTTTTATGTAAGTATTTATTTGAGCAAGGCCACAAATTATATATTAAATTAAAGGTTTGAAATTAAGCTTTTCAATGGTGCCAAAAAAAGTGTATACCATCACTGAATTTTTAGAGATATCGTTGCGCAAAAGGCAGTGCAAAAAATGTAGTTTTTTAAAAATATCTCAAAATGTGTTTAAAGTAGCAAAATAATTTTAGGTATATTGAACAGCCTAGAAATGTAGCTTTCATTTGACACCAATATCATTTTTTTACATATCCTAGATCGGAAGATATCGACAAAAAGCTAAAAAAGCTCTATTTGCAGTTGCCAACTTCAAGCTCAAATATCTCAGATCTCCCATGACAGATTTTGAAAATATTTCACTCATATAACAAGCTCAACATAAGCTTTCATATGATACCAAATTCATTAGTGTTCACTCTTGGCCGGAGCCCCATACAAAAATGAGCAATTCCCTTTCAACAATATGCTAAGGAAACTGGCACCCAATGTCACCAACCTTGCACAAAATACTTCACTATGGCTCTGAAGTTATCTCAAAGGCACTTCTTCCGATAGGAAAATTATTGGAAGAAGCTGCTGAAGCCCGTGATAAGCACTTCAAGGTTTATAGGCGAAATTTCAGTCGAAAATTTTCACGCGAAGCTTGCCTTAAAGACATTTTTAATAGGCTCTTGTTGTCATCAGACCCTTTGATAACAGGAACTAGAAAAGCTCCATATTTAGTCAAGAAGCTTTGAGTCTTATAGTCCCTGCAGAACCTGATCACTCATATTCTAGTGAAGAAGAAAGTGGAGATGATGATATCGTCACCTGAATGCAAGAACTAGGTAACTCAATTTTATAAATTTTGGAGATAGCAACCTTTATAGAAGCCTAGCTACTGGAGGACGATGGAAAGTTTAATTTGTATGTTCCTGAAACTTCACAAATATCTTATATTTGTCAATGGTATAAAGAGATTGAACAAAAAATCTTTAAAACTGTACAAAATAATACCAATTTTGCTGATATATTATAAAAATAGAAAATTGAGTTACCTAGTTCTTGCAATCAGGGGACGATATTACAGAACAATAGTTTTTTTTTACTTTAAGAGTATTATGTTATGTATTTCCTTATTTACATTATTTCTATGACATATTATGTTATTTATGTATGTATAAGAAAACTTTATTGATCTGAAATTCATATTCTTATTTTTATTAAAAATTGAATTATTTATTAAAATGTTTGCGTTTGTCTTTGAGATTATTCAAAAAGAGAAAATTCAACACCTATTGAAATTCCGTCTTTTAAAAATCACGTTTAATTTAATTTTAAAATACAATTTTCTCAACTAAAATACTTGTTTTACAATATTTAAGACCTACCATAATATAAACCATTATCAAATAATTGAATAAATCCAAAAAATCAAGAAGAAAGCTTGGCAACCAAATTTTACTAGTGGACCTTGTGCATATTTTTTTCTTAGAAACTACCTTATAAACTGTATACCTCTCATTGAGAATCATTATTCACAATGAGATAATCATTTTTTTCAATGAGAGGTACCTACATAGTAACCGGAGGAAAGGTCGTCCTCAGGCTTTTTATATCTTGATAATTTTACTTTGTTATTATGAAATAATTCTTTCTTCTTTGATAAAAATTGACAAGGTATTCAAAACTTTAATTTTGAGTTAAAAAAAAATACAAAATATAAAAAAAATACTTTTGGCCAAGTTTTACTATCGAATACCACACTGTGGACTGGGACGAATGGGTCAAGTATTATGAATTCTGTTACAACACAGCCCCTTGCGTTGTAACCGGATATACTCCGTTTGAACTAGTTTTCGGGAAAAAAGTGAATCTGCCAATAGATTTGTCAATTTCTTAAATTAGTCATATTTATAACATTGAAGACTATTAGTAAAGAATTTAAATTGAAGTTACAAACCGTCCATGAAAGAGCAAGAAAAATGTTAATTAGAAATAAATCCAAAACAAGAGAATATTTGGATTCGAAAATTCAATATTATGTAAACTTCTGTTCCGAATCAAAACAAACTACAACAAATAAAAAAAGGACCATTTGTAACAATAAAAATAGATGGCTCAAACGCTTTAATTAAAGATATGTTCACTAATAATACAAAAATGTTCACAAAAATTTGCTTTTTTTTTTTTACACTATCAGATCTTTGCCGAAGAGAGCTTAGTACAAGCAACATCTTGCGACCAAGGAATTGCCAAACACATTATTAAGTGCTTATCAGGCTCATCACTTAGTGTAGTGATAGTAGTTAGTAAGCAACAAACTACTTAAAACATACACTTTACAAAATAAAATTAAAAACAATAATTATAAAATAACAAATAAAAAAACAAATAAAAAAAATTAACATTTAGGTTGCTTACAAAATACTAAAATAACATTAATTATATTTAAAAAAGAAAAATATTAAATGTAACAATTAATTAATTAATTAAAATGAAGTGTATAAAAAATATTATTATTATTATTATTATTAGTATATATTAATCATACATTAATGTACAAAGTAATAGTATATCAGCTGGAGCACCTTGGGCTTTCTGCTGAGATTTTACAAAAAATTAGGGTACTTAAATAATGATATACAAAGTTTATAGTAATAAATTTTATAATGTAATTTTAAATATTTGGTAATTAGTTATAATTTACACACTAAGATAGTTATAAATATTGTGTAAGAAATGGAAGGGGGGTTGGTTGGTGATGTACAGAAGAAAAGTGTTTACCTCCCCTCTATGCATCACCAACCACCCCCCTCTCAAGAGGGAATTAACTTAAATTTTACTGTCTAGTTCCAGTATTTTCAATAATTTGAAAACGTTTTTTATGTTTGGTTCAGATGGAACCAAAAGTAAGTAAGTGTAGGATATACGGTTGGGCTACCTTCTGGATTAATTGATTTATAGTAGTGGGTGTATTCGCACCATGTTTCTGCTTTTTTGTTTATCCAGTAAGTTCTAATGAGCTTTTTTAAATCAGTTTTCCAGGGGCGGTATTCTATGATCTCTGCATTAGGGTTGGTAGATATTGCTGTTGCTTCGATGTCCGCTGCTTCATTACCTTTTATTCCAATATGGGATATGGAACCCAAGCCAGCATTAATTTATCCCTGAAGGAAATTATGTTGTCGCGGATGTTATTGATAACGGGGGAACGGTGTTTAACGTTGCTTAAAGCCTTGAGCGCTGAGAGGCTGTCCGTGCATATTAAAGTTTTTCTGTTTGTCTTAACTGCGAGTTGTGTAGCTTTGAATATGGCCAAAGATTTAATTGAGAAAATGGAAAAAATAGTTGAGATCTTTTCAGCGCATAGAAGAGTTCCATTGTGGTTGACAATAGTCAAGCCAGCTTCAGCATCGTTTTTGGAACCATCAGTATATACAATATTCCACGTTTTTATAGGGAAAGAGTTTAACAGCTCATGGAAATATTAGAAGCTTTATACATAAATTTTTTTTTTTCTCTAAGAGGGTAGGTGTAGTATAATACTGTAGTATGTTATGTAACAACCCCCTTAACCATCCATTCGGCATCCACAAATTCCACATTAACTCCACATAACACTTTACACTCCACTCCAGCGCAGAGTGTTTGTGTGCGCAAAAGAAAAGGCGGATGTTTGGCGCCGCACAGTGGGACGAAAAGCTGAAAAAGTGGACATCGTGCTGTAACTTTTGAATAAATGGATGGATTTTGATGATTTTTTCGCCATTGTGTTTGTTAAATACTATAGATTAATAAAACATTGAAAAATATTTCATAAAACATACGATTCCATATCTAGTAAAGTACATTTGAAAAAAAAAAATAACCTGCATAAAAAAATGGAATTTTAAAGTTTACTATATATTAATTAAAATTTTAAATACTAACATCTTTAGTTAAAAAATTGTTTCTCAAATAATCAAGTAATAAAAATTTTAATTTGTTTTGTTGAGATCCATATACCCTTTACCGATAAATTTAAAAATCCTCAAAAATTGAATCTATAAAAGTAGATAAAAACTAAAACAATTTTTCTATCTGTTTTAACTATAGGTAAGGTAGGTAGATACTTATGATTGTATCCAATACTATGGTTTTTTTTATCAAAATGATGCACAATTTTGAAAATGAGCCTTTCTTCAAATGTTATATAAGAGAAAATGAAATTTTTTCTCTTAAGAACATTTCAAATACCCCTCTCTAGAATATTTATAAAAGTATTATATATGTATTACATGAATCTATGTTCATATGTACGTACAATATACATAATATCGCTTTTAAAAATCAATCAATTTCAAATATTGTTTCCCGATACAAACTGCTGAAAACTAACATAAATTATTTTAAATCCAAATAAATAGCCATAGAATTATATAATAGCATTCATTTTATTTCACAAAATTTCTTTAAAAAAATTGTGGAAACTTAAGACATGCAGTAGATAATTGAAAAACAGGTTGAAGTAAATTTAAAAACAAAAGAATAGTACTCAAAATCTAAAATAAGCTTTAAATGCTATTTTCACTCTCGATATCGTCATTCGGACCTGATAGATTTCTCGGAGAAGAAAAGAGATACCGGAAAGATTTGAAAGGAATTTAAAAGAAAAAATGTTGTTCTTCTAAAAACCGTTACACATTTCGTTCAAACAAGTAATCTCACGCTTTAACATAGGTTATGTTAAAGCGCTGTTACGAAAACAGCGAAAAACGGATATTTTCAATTTTCAAACGGTTATATCCCAGAAACATGACGTGATAGAATTTTTCTGACTTCGGATTTGAGTTCAGCACACCTAAAAATACTGTAAAAGTATATTTTGGTTTCTGTTACAAAAAAAAAGAAGAAATTTGAGCAATAACCAGTACAAAAGTTAGAGATTTTTTAAAGCTCATAGGTTAGCGGGGTCGGATCCGGTCGGATCCAATTCTTGTTAAATATTACTCACCAATAGCATGAAATTCCCTAAAGGTGAACTAGAAAGCAGGCATATGTAAGCATTTTTTTAAAAGCTTGTTGGAAGTTCTAGATATTTTTTTTTTTCAAAGTAACTTTAAAAACAGGTGTTTTCGAATGGACCAATCTGTAATTTTATTTTTTTTTAATTTTATTTTTTTAAACTAATCTTCCTTAGTCGAACAAAATTTATTTCATTGAGTTATCTTAAAAATTGAATGAAAGACTCGAAAAACAAAAAATATCTAATATCACATTTTTTTCGGCTTACAAAAAAAGTGTTAACTTAAGCCATTATGTCATGAAAACCGTTATGTTTACAAACAAAAATTTTATAGCTTATGAAAGAGTGGACAGTTTTCAAAATATCACATATAAGAACTATGTTCATATCACAAAAAAAAAAATCACCTCATGACCAGAAATTTGTACTGATCGTTCCACTGTGCGCCGGTGCGGTCATATGACTTATTTTTCGTTAATAAAAATGATATACTTTTACAAAACTTATTTTTATTCTGATGTACATACGACATCAGTGCTTGTTGTCGAACCAGATAAGATTCTTTGACCAAATGGATAATTTAATGGTGAAAAAAATTATAAATCTCTTCCTCTTAACTTCCTACAGTAGTGCCGACTCGACAACGGTGAAATGTGAGAGAAAAGGGGCCCCGCCCCTGATCTTAGCATCCGTCTATATGCCAGGTGATTCACCAGGGCCACCGCCGTCTGTCACTTTTGGTGAACTTGTGACAACAACAGGTAAGAACGGTTGCGACGCAAATGCTCATCATCTTCAATGGGGGAGTACGGGCACAAATAGAAGGGGTGAGACACTATTTGTATTTATAATTAAAGAAAATTTGCTGATTTCAAATAAAGGTAACGAACCAAACTTCGTTACGAGAAGCAGAAGAGAAGTGCTTGATGTGTCGCTTTCCACTAACTCCGACACTGTTGAAGTTAGTAACTGGAAGGTATCAAGTAATGTTACATTCTCAGATTATAGAATGATAACAATCCAAATAAAGCACAAGTTAGGAAAGCTAAAACCCTATAGAAACCCCAGAAGAGCAAACTGGGACGCCTTCAATAATAGATTGGCCTCTTCTTTGGGTCATTATAAGAATCAACCTCTGACAAACTGCTCGGAGATTGAAAATCATGTGAATGAACTAACGATAGCCATTAATAAGGCTTTTGATAGGTCTTGCCCCATTTCCAAAGGGAAAGGCAAGCTCAACCCCGAATGGTGGTCCAAAGAGCTGTCCGTTCTTTGGATTTTTCCAAAGCCTCACGGAGGCTTTTGAATAGAGCGAAATACAGTAATGAACCCGCTGACTGGGATCCCTTTAAGATCAGCAAATATATATACAAAAATCGAACAACCTATGCAAAAAGAGCAGCCTGGCAAAAATTTTGTACAGACATTGAGTCAAAGAATGATGCGGCTAGGCTCAGGAAAATCATGTCTAAGGTTCATACTCTTCCAGGTTTCTTAAAAAGACCGGACAATACCTGGACAGACTCCTGCTCACTTTTGAGTACCTACTCACTTCGCAGGATATACCACCGATACATCTCTTGTGGACAGAGGCCCTAACATTAGTGAAACCTCTAACATAGTTAACCAAATGATAAATAATAAGAATGTGGCGTGGGCCATTGACTCCTTCTCTGCATACAAGTCTGAAGAGCCTGATGGAATAATTCCAATTATTCTCCAAAGCTCCAAAGACATAACTGTTCCAATTCTAGTGGATATTTTTAGGGGTTGTCTAAATATCACCTATATTCGCTCTGGTTGGAGAGAAGTCAATGTCATCTTCATTCCGAAAGGTGGCAAGCCAACTCATACTGAGCCGAAAGATTTCAGGCCTATAAGCCTATCCTCTTTTCTTCTCAAGACCTTAGAAAGATTAATTGAAACTCATATTCGCCTTAATCTGAATGATGGTGTGCTCTCACAGGCCCAGCATGCATACATGAAGGGCAAATCTGTTGAGACAGCGCTGCATGAAGTTGTAGGTACAATCGAAAAATCAATCCATTTCAAAGAATTCACTCTGGCAGCATTCCTTGATATAAGTTAACGACGACAAGTTAACTTCGACGAATATTGTGCTTCCCACGAAAAATGCTGACATGCAGTCTGGGCGATGACACCAATGTTGCAGCGAACGATTTCCAATTCTTGGAAACATGAAAGCAATGTCTTGGGAAATAAATAATAATGCAGTTATGCTACGTAATCATTAAATAGGTATTTAAGTTCTAGATTTTAGGAAAAATTATGCATTAAGTTCTCGAAGGCAGAATCGCTGCCAGTTTGTAAAATGAAATAAAGAAAATAATAAAAATATGAAAAAGTAAAAGAATAAAGATTCTTTTTTTTAATAAAAATTCAACAGTAGGGACATTTAAAATCAAGTATCGCGAAAAAATCTAAGTGTCGTTCGTCCCGGTAAAAGTCCCTAAAAGTAGGCACAATCGGTTCGTATAGAAAAAAGACATTTAGTATACCGAAAAGTGTTCTCAAGTAGTCCCTTCGGTTCGCGATATTGATTTTAATAAATAAGTGTCCTGAAAGAATCCCTTTAAAATTGTGACAATTTTAAAATAAAGTGAAAACAAAAATATAATAAACTGTTGCAGAATTTGAAAAAGACAGTTTTAAAACAAAGTGAAAAACCATAAATTGCTGGAGAATTGGAAAAAGGGCCCCTTAGTAGCAGAAAAGCAAAAAGGACGTAGTTGAACTACACGCCGCTCCACGGACATGCGTATCATCTTTTTACTGTAAGAATTTTAAATATTTACGTATCTTAAGATAATTAATTTGAAAAATAAAAATATTTTAAACAAAATTTAAATTTCATATTGAGAAAAATTAAGAAATCAATGGTTAAGGATATTATGAAAAGATTTATATAATTTATGAGAAACAATTAACAATTATTTTTAAGGTCATAATTTCATACTAAAATAAAAATTCATAACTAAATAAAAAGTGATATAAATTAAAAACCTTATTATTTTAAGAAATATAAAAAAAATATAATAATAAATATTTGCGAAAATAAGTGAAATCAATGAATGCCTTGCAACGTTACTTAAAAATATTTTAAATACAAACCTAAACGTAAAGGAAAATTTAAAATCGAAATCAATTTTAAGATAATTAAAACCTTAGCACGAAAATATCTAGAAAATAATAATTAGGTGTGAAATCTTAAAAGAAACAAGAAACCATGTCGAATCCAGACAATCTTGTTAGACCTCCCATGGTCCCCCAACAAAATCCCCCAATGCAACAAAACAATAGCATAAATCGTGTCGAATTACTGAACTTAGTCACCTCCATGGTAGCTCAAGCCCTCCAAACGGATGGTAGGCGCATTGTTCATTCTATAATGAACCCCAACTCTGATCAATTCGCAGGAATTGATCAAGTTATCAACCCAGATCAACGAGGAAATCTTGCAGACCTTGATAAAATACCTGATGTTGTCAGAAGCTTGAGAGAGTTTTCTGGGCAACCAGGAGAGTTTAGTTCATGGCGCAAAAGCGTCGAAAGAATACTTAGGATCTATGATTCTACAAGAGGCTCCCCAAAATATTTCGGCATTATAAACGTAATCCGAAATAAAATTGTTGGACATGCAGACCATGTTCTCGAGTCCTACAATACGCCTCTTAATTGGGAAAATATTTCCAGATGCCTAACGCTTCATTACGCAGATAAGCGTGACTTGGGAACTTTAGAGTACCAATTAACTTCTTTAGTACAGGGTAACTCTTCTATACAGGACTTCTTTCAAGAAGTCTATACTCATCTCTCATTGATTCTCAACTAAATTTCCTCTATGGAAATGGGAGCAGAAGCTTTGAACATGTTAATGCATGCTTATAGGGACAAAGCCCTAGACACCTTTATAAGGGGTTTTAAAGGCGATCTGCCTAGGCTTCTCGGCATCCGAGAACCTTCAGATTTACCCCAAGCATTACACTTATGCTTAAAGCTCGAAAATCAAAATTATCGTGCTCAGTATGCAATAGCATCAAATAATAATACGAAGAGAATCCATAATGCAATGCCCCCAGAACTTCCTCCGAGAAGAACACATACTAATAATTCCTTACCCAATCGTCAAATCCCATTCTACCCACAGCTTGCCCACTTTGCACATGTCCCCCGTCCTGTAATGAATTATAACAATCGAAAATTCCCATTCAATAATAATGGTCATAAACAACCACCCTTCCAAAGCAATCCTTTCCAACATCAACATCAATCCTTTAATCAAGCTCAAGGAAACAACATCAGACCACCACCAAGGCCACAACCAAGACACCAAGACAACCAACTATTGGAACAGCTAGAGTGAATTACGTTAATAGACCGCAGTATCAACAACAACAGAAAAACTGGCCACCAGCACCGAAAAGAGCCAACTATCAACCACAACAACCCAATTATCCTAGTAAACTACAAAGGAATTTTCACCTGAATACATCATATCAAGAAAACCCAGAAGAGTCAGAACTGAAGCAATACTTCGACGCCTCTCAGTTAGATGACCAACAATATGCACAAACTTTTAATAATTACATAGAACCCATAAACAATGAGCAAATAGATGATAATGTCACTGAAATAGTTTCTGAACTCAGTGACATCCATTTTTTAGGTTAGCGAGCTCTTCGTTACCCTATATTGAAGTAAAAACATCTGGTGATGAAGTGCTTAAAATTCTTATCGATACAGGCTCCAATAAAAATTTACATTCAACCCTCTTTAATAAAAAATCCAATACCCAATGAAGAAAAGTTTTATGCCAATTCGGTAGGAGGAAACGTAGAAGTGACACACCACACCTTTGTCAATTTGTTCGGAATAAAAGATCTTAAAATTAAATTCTTTCTTTTGCCTCATTTAAAATCTTTTAATGCTATCCTCGGTAATGATAGTCTAAAAGATTTATCCGCAGTTATCTATACTCGTCATAATTACATGACAATTAAAGGCTCTACTAAAATTCGAATTAAGCAGCTCGCTGCACAATCAGTCAATACTTTGTCATTGCGAACGCAACATATGACGACTGAACAAGAAGCCTCTATAAAAACACTTGCATGGAAGTATTTAAAATTATTCGATGATCCGGACGAGAAATTAACCTATACCACCGTTGTAAAAGGAGAAATCCGAACAACTTCAGACTCACCCGTCTATACAAAATGTTATCCTTATCCAATGGCCCTCAAAGACGAGGTGGAAAGCCAAATACAGGAACTGGTCAAAGATGGTATAATAAGACCTTCAAGATCGCCATACAATTCACCCGTGTGGATTGTTCCCAAAAAGTTAGATGCATCCGGCAAAAAAAAGTATCGATTGGTGATCGATTACCGCAAACTTAATACCATCACTATTCCTGACAAGTACCCAATACCTGAAATAAATCAAGTGTTAGCGCAACTAGGCCAAAATAAATATTTCACTGTCATTGATCTCAAAAGCGGATTCCATCAAATCCCTCTCAAAGAAAGAGACATTGAAAAAACAGCCTTCTCGGTGAATAACGGGAAGTATGAATTCACCAGGCTGCCTTTTGGTCTGAAAAATGCTCCATCCATTTTTCAGAGAGCGCTTGATGATATATTGAGGGAACATATTGGTAAAATATGTTTCGTTTACATCGATGATATCATCATTTTTAACAAGAACGAAAAAGAACATTTGCAGAGTATTGAGACTATTTTCAAAACTCTTGAAGCTGCCAATATGAAGGTGCAGCTAGACAAGTGTGATTTTTTCAAAGAAGAAGTCGAATTCCTTGGATTCCTGATTTCTTCCGATGGTATAAAAACTAATCCAGAAAAAGTAAAAGCAGTACTCGAGTTTCCACTACCTAAAACACTCAAGGATTTACGTTCATTTTTAGGCCTGTCAGGGTATTATAGACGTTTTATTAGGGACTATGCTAAATTAGCAAAACCCCTAACAGCCCTTCTAAGAGGGGAAGACGGACGCTTGTCCAAAAACCTCTCTTCTAAAAAATTAATTAACCTTAATGATGAAGCAATAGAAGCATTCGATAAATTAAAAAAATCCCTAGCATCAAGAGACATAATATTAACCTATCCCGATTACAAAAAAGAATTCGAACTTACAACCGACGCTTCAAACTACGCTCTTGGCGCAGTTTTATCCCAACAAGATAAACCTATAATGTTCATTTCAAGAACTTTAAGTAAAACGGAAGAGTCCTATGCCGCAAACGAAAAAGAAATGCTGGCTATCATATGGGCTCTGAATTCTTTTCGAAATTACCTCTATGGTTCTGCAAAAGTGAAAATTCTAACAGATCATCAACCCATCACATATGCTCTAAGCAACAAAAATAATAACTCAAAAATGAAACGTTGGAAATCAGCGTTAGAAGAATACAACTATGAATTAAGATATAAGCCAGGTAAATCCAATGTTGTTGCCGACGCACTGTCAAGACCACCTCTCGTCTCTCAGATAAACTCCCTAACAGCCTCCCAACATAGCGATGAAAGTTCATCACATGAACTTATACCAGCAGTAGAAATCCCAATCAACGTATTCAGAAATCAACTTATCCTTCTTATAGGAGAAGATAACTCTTATCAACTCCAATTTCCTTTTCCAAAATTCCGTAGACATACCTTTGTTCAACCTTCCTACTCTAAGGAAAACATTATCTCCATATTCAAACGATACCTCATACCTAACATAATAAACGGGCTCATGACCAATGAAGAAACCATGGGTATTATCCAAAACCTTTACCCACTTTACTTTAAAAACTATAAATTCCGCTTCACTCAAACAAAAGTTACTGATCTGCTCAACTCAGCTGAACAGGAAGAACATATTCTTAAAATTCATAACAGAGCTCATAGGAATGCTCGTGAAAATAAAACGCAGCTACTCGAAAATTACTATTTTCCACAGATGAATGCAAAAATTAACAAACTAGTTAAACAATGTCAAATCTGTCAAGAGCACAAATACGATCGACATCCGCAAAAACCTGAACTCAAACCAACTCCCATTCCTCAATATCCAGGCCATATCCTACATATAGATATCTATTCAACTGAAGATAATCTAGTTCTCACTGCTTTGGACAAATTCTCAAAATACGCTCAAACAAGAATCCTTAAATCAAGAGCAGTACAAGACATATTGGAACCTTTAAGACAAATCCTATTTGCTTTCGGTGTTCCTAAAATTGTCGTCTTCGACAGTGAAAAATCGTTTAGTACATCATCCATATGTTTTCTCTTGAAAGATCAATTAAAAATAGAAATTTACAAAACACCCCCGCACTCTAGTACAGTCAATGGACTAGTGGAACGGTTCCACTCTACACTCTCGGAAATAATGCGTTGTTTGAAAACTGAAAAAATCCACAAATCATTTCTTGAATTATTAGACAGATCAGTCTACGAATACAACTGCTCAGTTCATTCTACAATAGGAAAAAAACCCATAGAAGTATTCTTTGGCAGAAATGTTAGCACTGACCCTGAACACTTTGAAAAGGCCAGAAAAGAAAACATAATAAAATTGCAAGAAAAACAAAACAGTGACTTAAAGCATCATAACAAGAAAAAACACCCCATTAAAAATTACTCACCTGGTGATATAGTTTATATCAAAGTTAACAAAAGATTAGGCTCAAAACTAACACCCCGCTACAAGAGAGAGATAGTCAAAGAAAATAAAACCAAAACTATTGTAACAGAATCCGACAGAATAGTACATAAAGCAAATATAAAAAGTTGAAATTAACCTTTCTTTCCCTACAGGTACTTTATCCCTTTCGTCATCACAGAAGTTAGAATACTCGATTATTCTAATTCAGAAATAATAGTTCTAAAACATGGACTTGCGAGAATCCAAACCGGAAGCATCAAATTCATCCACATCTAGGTAGGGAGCCGGTGACATCAAAAGTCCCGTCATCGCGGAAATGGACATAATATATATCATTGGAAAGGTAATTTTATGTACTTTCAGAAAAACTCGGTATGACAGGCCCTAGCCTGCCGAAAGTATCTGTCATACCTGTTTGAACGATGCGACCTCTGTTTTTAATTAAATTCATTGTGCTTTTGTATGTATGCTATTGATTTCGAAGCCACTGAATAGGTTGAGCTCAAATTTGCAGGGAATATTTTGTATATACCATTAACTATTTCTGGAAAGTTTGGTTAAAATCAGTTCACAGTTTTTTTGAGGAGGGGCAGAAATGCACGCTGGGTACCCAATAAAAATGAAGCGTTTTTGCGATAAAACTTTGTTTTTAGTTTTATTATTGTTTTTTGAAGGGTGATTACTAAAAAAAATTAGCTAATTACAGCCTACGAACTTCCAAAAATAAGTTCTGCCAAAAAAACCTGACCTGATATAACAGTCAAACCCGCTTATTTTGAATTTTTAAAATCATATTTTTTTATTAATTTTATAACCATTCATAAAAAAGTTCGATTAATTGAACAGAAAAGTTTTGTGAGTGTGTTAGTATTTATGTACATAAGGTAAGAGGTCTGATTAGGCGAGAAATATATACCTGTTGACTGATTTTACTTAATAACATGAAATAATCATAATTTGTGGGTTTAAACGTTTTTTCTATAGGATTGTATTATTGTGTATTGAAACGTGATTGAAAACTACTGCCTAAGAAGAAAAAATCCCGACGTGATGGTACAGTCAAACCCGCTTATTACGAATTTTTCAAATCACATTTTTTTATTTATTTTCTAACTGTACACAATCATAAATAAACTTCAATTACATAAGCATACATTTTTTGCCTATATAAATAGCTATAAATGTACATTAAAAGGTTTGGAGTTTACTTAGGTGGAAACATATACGTACATATCTATATAAATGTACCTACAGTGTACCTTAGTAAATTTATTTTACTTGCAAACATAAAAGAATCATAATTTTTTCGTTCATTGAAGGGTGTTAAGAAAAACTAGTGTTAAATCCTCTCAAAATTATATGATTTACCGATTATACAGTCAAACTCACTTACTTGAAATGCATTCCGTGTTTTTCAGCTCCTTAGAGACAAAAAAATAGTGTTACAGCCTCCCAAAAAGACATAATTTACCGATTATACAGTCAAACTCGCTTATTTGAAATCAACTCGTGTTTCTAGCTCCTAAATTTATACCAATCAATCTTAAAGAAAAAATATAATGTTACAGCCTCACAAACATACATGATTTACCGATTATACGGTCAAACCCACTTATTTAAAATCCATTCCGTGTTTTTCAGCTCCTTAGTTTCTACCAATCGATTTTAGAGAACTGAAGAAAAAAATATATCGTCATAATTTTCAAGATTATATTTTTGTATACTCTATACATATAAATATACAATCATGAAAATTATGACAATATATTTTTTTCTTCAGTTCTCTAAAATTGATTGGTATAAATTAAGGAGCTGAAAAACACGGAATGGATTTCAAATAAGCGGGTTTTGCTGTATAATTGGTAAATGATTTATTTTTGGGAGGCTGTAACAATATTTTTTTATCTCTTAAATCGGTTGGTATAAATTAAGAAGCTGAAAAACACGGAATGGATTTCAAGTAAGTGGGTTTGACTGTATAATCTGTAAATCATATAATTTTGAGAGGATTTAACACTACTTTTTCTTAACACCCTTCAATGAACGAAAAAATTATAATTCTTTTATGTTTGCAAGTAAAATAAATTTACTAAGCTACACTGTAGGTACATTTATGTAGATATGTATGTATATGTTTCCACCTAAGTAAACTCCAAACCTTTTAATGTACATTTATAGCTATGTATATAGGCAAAAAATGTATGCTTATGTAATTGAAGTTTATTTATGATTGTGTACAGTTAGAAAATAAATAAAAAAATGTGATTTGAAAAATTCGTAATAAGCGGGTTTGACTGTACCATCACGTCGGGATTTTTTCTTCTTAGACAGTAGTTTTAAATCACGTTTCAATACACAATAATACAATCCTATAGAAAAAACGTTTAAGCCCACAAATTATGATTATTTCATGTTATTAAGTAAAATCAGTCAACTTAGGTACATAGGAATATATTTCTCGCCTAATCAGACCTCTTACCTTATGTACATAAATACTAATACACTCACAAAACTTTTCTGTTCAATTAATCGAACTTTTTTATGAATAGTTATAAAATAAATAAAAAAATATGATTTTAAAAATTCAAAATAAGCGGGTTTGACTGTTATATCAGGTCAGGGTTTTTTGGGCAGAACTTATTTTTGGAAGTTCGTAGACTGTAATTAGCTAATTTTTTTTAATAATCACCCTTCAAAAAACAATAATAAAACTAAAAACAAAGTTTTATCTCAAAAACGCTTCATTTTTATTGGGTACCCAGCGTGCATTTCTGCCCCTCCTCAAAAAACCTGTGAACTGATTTTAACCATACTTTCCAGAAATAGTTAATGGTATATACAAAATATTCCCTGCAAATCTGAGCTCAATCTATTCAGTGGCTTCGAAATCAATAGCATACATACAAAAGCACAATGAATTTAATTAAAAACAGAGGTCGCATCGTTCAAACAGGTATGACAGATACTTTCGGCAGGCTAGGGCCTGTCATACCGAGTTTTTCTGAAAGTACATAAAATTACCTTTCCAATGATATATATTATGTCCATTTCCGCGATGACGGGACTTTTGATGTCACCGGCTCCCGGGCTAATCATAGAAATACCTCCCTATGAAGACTATATAGCAAAAACTTCATCCCTCCTATACGAACATATCCCACCTAAAAATGCTTTTTTTCCCATCCTGGAACACGAACTCAAGCATACTAAGAACCTCATAAGTAACATCAAAATAAACTGAGCAAAAAGATCCCTAAACTTTATAGGCTCAACCTGGAAATGGGTCGCGGGTAATCCCGACCACGATGATTATGAAGTAATGGTTAATAAGATAAATAATGTTTTAGAAAATAATAACAATCAGGTTTTAATAAACAAGAATAAATAAATTAACAAATGTAACTAACGAAATAATGAACGAATTAAAAAAATATAAAACCTTTGCAAACGAATTAGTATTAAGTCTACTTTATAAAACAAAGCTTATAAAAGAGGAAATAATTAATATAATTTATGCAATCGAATTAAGTAAGAAAAATATCGTAAGTTCAAATATACTTTCCAAATCAGAAATTGATATAATATTGAAAAATATAAATAAAAATAAAACGAATGCACCTTTTAGAAATATCGAAGAAGCATTAGAATTTGCCGAAATAAAAGTCGCAATGGACATATCATCCATTCTTTATATTTTAAGCATCCCAAAAACGGGAAACGAAACATTCGAAAAACTAACTGTAAAACCATTGATAAAAAATAATAATGTTGTTAATAAAATCTCAAATGCAAAGATTTTAAAGAAAAATAATATTATATATGGCATAAAGAATGAATGTAAAACAATAAATGATTTATCTTTATGTAAACAATCTAATCTCTTAGACTTAAGCAATGATAAATGTATTTATAATTTAATAAGAAATGAAAATGCTACATGTAAAACAACGAACAGTCAACACATCCCACAAGTTGAAGAAATAGAACCAGGAACGATGCTTTTAAACAATTTCGATGGTAACATAGAAGTAGATAATACCACCAGATCATTGAATGGCACCTATCTTATTAAATTCTCCAACACTACATTAAAAATCAGGAACCAACAATATATTGCTGATGAAATAACTAAAATTAATGAACTACCACCACTACTACACGCAGTCTCCGAAGAATCCGAAATAGAAGAAATTCTGTCCTTACAACTTATGAAGGAACTCCATTTAAATAATACAAACCACATCAACAAAATTCAAATAGAAAAAGAAGTTTATCAATGGATCAACTATTCAATTTTCACTCTAATATTCCTGATCGCAATAATACTTAAGATGAAAAATTGGAACATAAAGACTCCTGAAACAAAACTTACACCAGTATTCATCCCTACAGAAACAAGACCAAAAAGCTCGTCATCATATCCCAATATCTCAGATCATCCCAGCATCTACAAGATCCCGTATTTTTAAAACGTGGACGTTTTCACTTAAGAGGGGAAGAGTTAACGACGACAAGTTAACTTCGACGAATATTGTGCTTCCCACGAAAAATGCTGACATGCAGTCTGGGCGATGCCACCAATGTTGCAGCGAACGATTTCCAATTCTTGGAAACATGAAAGCAATGTCTTGGGAAATAAATAATAATGCAGTTATGCTACGTAATCATTAAATAGGTATTTAAGTTCTAGATTTTAGGAAAAATTATGCATTAAGTTCTCGAAGGCAGAATCGCTGCCAGTTTGTAAAATGAAATAAAGAAAATAATAAAAATATGAAAAAGTAAAAGAATAAAGATTCTTTTTTTTAATAAAAATTCAACAATAAAAGTTTAACTTATAGAAGGGGCCTTTAATAATGTTGATAACAGTGCAATTCGACAAGCCCTTAGTTATGCTATGATAAAATGAATTAACTCCATGCTCCAAACGAGGCTAGTAAATGTAGAAATTGGTGATAGCAAGTTAAAAGTTAGGTCGTGTAGGGGTACTCCACAGGGTGGAGTCTTATCTCCTTTGCTTTGGCTCCTTGTTATCAACCAGATTTTAGTCAAACTAAGTCTGAGTGGTATCAAGGTCATTGCATATGCCGATGACATCGTGTTAATGGCCTCAGGAAAATTTGTCCCTACTCTGTGCGAGCTCCTACAAACAGCTCTTGACAAGCTCAGCAATTGGGCCACTGAAAACAGAATTGGTATTGTTAAGTGTGCGATCAAATAAACAAAACCAAACAATCACGTTCGCGATTACAATCAGACTCACCTCTGGTTCTGGTTATCTACCTGGAACTTCTTGGTTTAACTTCCAAAATGCATTACTCAGCTTTGACCTACTGAGTTGCATTCTGGAAGTTGACTTGTCCCACTAAGCCATTGCGTCACAATAAGTGTGAAACCAAAACTGTCACTATACATAATAGTTAATTGTTATGCATTCTGACTCAGTGGGTTAGGAGGTGAGACATTTAAAGTTAGTAAATATACGTATGTATAACATCCCTCCCCCCTTAGGGAGTTCAAGCCAGGTCTCCAGAAATAGGTTCGTCTTTCTTTATTAAATAAATACTAAATGGTCTCGTATCGGCATACCGCAATGTCTTTTTTAGCATCTCTTATTGCAATATGTGAGCTTCGGGAATACTGTTCCTCACTCAGCATTACGAAAAGGTCGTGGTTATTAGATTCTGCGATGTATTCATACTTTGTATCGATAACCAGATCCCATCGTTCCTCTAAGACTGTTGGTAAGGCGTACACTTTATGGATGTCAAAATGCAAGGAGTCTGGAAGTGGAAGCGTTACCTTAACAAACAGGTTTCCCTCATTTGCAAAGACTGCTGTTGTGGCCGCTGAATTAATAATGCCAAGGTTCTCGAATGAGAATCCTCCTTTGACCGATTTCTTAAGCAGGTCAGTAATGTTTCCTACGTCCAGGATGAAAGGGTGGAGTTTATTTTGGTTAAGGTCATCAAGTATGGAAAGCTCCAGGGTTTGCCGGTTTTGGACCTCCATTATTTTTGCGGTGATCACTGATATCATTGCACTCGCTTCGCTTCTCATCTTAAGCATCGAAACTTCCTTGTTTGTGAATTGGCTGTAATTTAGGAAAGATTCACTTAGATTTCCCACACCTGCAGTCACGTTTTCCATTCCCTCCGCTAGTTGTGAAATTGGCTTAGTCAATGTATCGAAATTTGATTTCATGACAGATAGTTGTCGGCGCATTAATTGGAACGAATCCTCATCCCGTTTATGGAGGAAACACAATATTCCCAACATTGATCCACCAACCATTAACGGTACTCCACTACATGTTTCGGGTACTGCCAAATATCTTGGCGTTTTACTTGATCGTAAACTAAATTGGAAAGAAAGCATAGTAGTAGAATTTTTGGTAAAAGATGGGGCCTAGCCCCAGAACCATTCATTGGATATACACAGCCATAATAAGGCCAATACTAATGTAGGCTTGCATGGTCTGGTGGCCAGCCTTAGATAAGGATACCAATCTAAAGACCATGACCAAAATCCAAAGAATAGCGTGTATTGGCACAACCAGTGCTATGAGAACTACACCTACAGCAGCTCTAGAAACTTTCCTTTCACTGGCTCCGCTCGATCTGTTTGAAAGAGCTGGCAGCTAAAAGTGTTTTTAGACCTAAACAGGGCAATAATTGGAAAAAGGGCCACTTCGGTCACAGAACCATAATGAAATTCACTGACATAGACATTCAAACAGGGTTGGGTATAGCACATACCAGGACCACTCAACCCAAGACACCTCATCCCGCAGCTTTCATACCATGATCTAGCTGGTCCCAGTACAACTAATACCGGGACAACTCATACCGGAAGTGAAACTGGACCCAAAAATAAATTATACTTGCTATAAAATACTGGGAAAGCTTATGGTCCGTGTTTTTGATAAGCTCGTTAAATTTATTTGTATGAGGGATTTTTTGGTTAGTAAAATGCTTTTTATAAGTCGCTAGGACACTTAGTTTAGCCGCAAATCATGTTTTAAGGTGCCAACTTTGATGCCTCTAGCACGTTTAGTTAAGCCGCAAATCGCGTTTAAAGATAAAAGTCGATTATTCATATAATGTGTAAAATTGAAAGTTGGCACTTTCAGGATTATGAATATAACGCTTATATTGAGTTTCATTCTAAATTTAAAGAACTGCTCTCAAAATCAATAAGCGACACAACCATTACGGTGTCTATCACCCTCCGTTTGGGCAGGAGTGGAAATTAATTATAAAAATACTAAAAATGGAACAAAAGATTTAAAAATAACGGTAACACTTACAATTAAGTTTTATACCTTTTTTTAAAGCCAATACTCTGTATTATTAGCTAGTTTTTAAACCAAGTAAAATCTTTGCAAAAGGGTTTTAAACTCAAAATTTGGGAAACAAACTTAAAAAAAAGGTTTAAAATGTAATTTCTCAAAACTGTTAAATAATATATTTTTTTTTCTGAAAATCGTTGCCCTAACTAATTCTTAATCAAAAACTATATGATTCTAGGTCTTCTAATTTTTGAGAAAATTGAAAACTACTAAAACTACTATGTTACAAAACTCGACTGTTTGTTAGCTTTTTTTTATGATAGAAGTAGGTATGTATGCATACTTTGAACATTATTACAATTGCATTATATCGGTATGTAAGACACAAGCATATGTACATACATATTAAGAAATTAAGAAACACCACAAAAAAAACTATGAAAAAGTTAAACAAAAATGTTTTCCTTTGTCCAGGTTCCAGACCCACCTTCAGAAACACCTCCATTAGACCTGACTCAATCAGAAACACCACAAAAAAATCTATGAAAAAGTTAAAAAAAAAATTTTCCTTTGTTCCAGACCCACCTCCATCAGACCTTACTCCATCAGAAACACCACAAACAAAAATCTATGAAAAAGTTAAAACAAATTGTTTCCTTTGTCCAAGTTCCAGACCCACCTCCAGAACCTCCTCCATCAGACCTTACTCCATCAGAAACACCACACAAAAAAACTATGAAAAAGTTAAAAAAAAAATATTTTCCTTTGTCCAGGTTCCTGACCCACCTCCAGAACCTCCTCCATCAGACCTTCCTCCACCAGAAACACCACAAAAAAAATCTATGAAAAAGTTAAAAAAAAAATGTTTCCTTTGTCCAGGTTCCAGATCCACCTCCAGAACCACCTCCGTTAGACCTTACTCCATCAGAAACAACACAAAAAAAATCTATGAAAAAGTTAAAAAAAAAAATGTTTTCCTTTGTCCAGATTCCAGACCCACCTCCATAACTTCATTCGTCAGATCATAATCCATCAAAGAAAATCTAGGAAAGTTCCTACCTAATTAAAAGTGTTTATCATTATACTATCTTTTCCACACCAGTCTTAGAACAAAAAAAAACATCCCTCCGCAAAAATTCGTTAGCGAAAATCCCTCTCAAATTCAAATTTTCAAAACTGAACGAAGTGAATGCACAAACCCTATCTTGAATTTTTATTTTCGTTGAGTTTTAGTTTCCGGTACGAAGATTATTTTGGGGATGAGTTTTAGCGACTTTGCTTCCGGTATGAGTTGTCCTGGTATGGGTTGAGGCTTGGGTTCACTTGCGCGGTATTAGTTAAGTGGGTATGAGGTGCCTTGGGATGTGCTGCGTTGACACCATTCAAACAGATTACGTTACACCGCACATAGATTTTAACCCAGTGGTGATGGCAGATATCCCTAACTGAACTTAGATCTTTAGGCGCAACAAACACAGTAAACCTTATATGGGTCCCTGGACATCGTGATATTCTCGGGAATGAAATGGCAGATGAACTGGCCAGGAAGGGATCATCTCTTGATCCTAGCCAAATCGAATTTTTGGTACTTATGCCACTGGAGCAGGAAAAAAATAGAATACACCAGAATTTCCTTGAAGCTGCAGACCTCAGATAGTCATCACTTGACACTTGTCGGGTTTCAACAAATGTATGGCCGAACATATCGAAGAAAAAAACAAAATATTTACTCAAGTTAAGCAGGCCTCAATTACACTAGTTTACAAAATTTTGGGTCATGGTAGGGTCTTTAGAAAAAATATATTTTCTAGACTAATTTTGGGTCACTGAACACGAAAATCAAAATTATTTTTTTTTCCAAAGAAGCGTTTTCGAGACATGCGCAAAAATCATTTTCTCAGCTATTTTTTCAGATATTGCCATAAATCTCGCTAACGGCTTAGCTAATTTAAATAAAATGTATATTTTCTGAATCTTCTGATCTGTCTCCTTCCGAAGATGTACGGCTTGTATAAGTCAGACTGAAATTTTATAAGTTACAGGCATTCAAAGTTTCAAAAACGAGTATTTTTGAAAAATTTCTAGTTTTTGGTTGCTCCATATGGATAGAAAAAAAAATATGTAAAATAATTTTAAGGACTTAAGTAAAAAACAATCTTTTTAACAAAGACTTAAGCCAAATTTTTTCAAAATTGGACGATAAATGTAGAAGTTATTAAATAATTAGTGAAAGAAGGCTATTTAATTTTTTTCAATAAAAGTCATATAAATGTGTATTAGGGTGTCTGTTATTTCCCAAAATCATTTTTTTAAATTAGAAACCCTTCAAATCAAAATTCTATGTCCTAAAATAAAGTTTTTGAACGAAAAATTTTTGTCTTAGGTGATAAATCGGTGCCTCTTAGGCCATTCCCTTTTCCATACAAAGGAGAATTGGACACACCAAATTCCAAGACCAATAATGACGTGATATATATCGTTGGAAAGGTATTTTTATGAACTATAATAGTTACTTAGAGAGTTCACTTCAAATCTCAACGTGAAAAAAGTTATTCGCTACTTAAGATATTTTTTTTCACACTAAAATGCGCTGAAACACAATTTTGACCAGCGAATAACTTTTTTCACATAGAGATTTGAAGTGAACTCTCTAAGTAACTATTGTAGTTCATAAAAATACCTTTCCAACGATATATATCACGTCATTATTGGTCTTGGAAATTGGTGTGTCCAATTCTCCTTTGTATGGAAAAGTCCCCAGTTTCCGAATGTTGCAGACAACGATATACCAAATATTTTTCAACATCAAGTCCCGGACACGGCACAAGGTGCACCTTCTGATGACAAGACCACAAAGTGCTGTGAATACACCTAACGTTTGCCGTTTGGATAGGTGGAACATAAAATACGATGGGAGTGACCCAGTATCGGATATCCTTTTCAAGGTGAATAAGTTTCAAGTTTCATCTGGATATAGTGACAATCAAGTCAGCGCAAATTTTCATTTGTTATTGACTGGAAAGGCTAATGTGTGGTTTTGATCCTCTTTGCGCAAAAATCCTGACGCTAACTTGCAACATATCAAAACCTCGTTGAGAAGAGAGTTTGGAAGCAGGGAAACTGATGTCGAGGTATATATGCGTCTGCTTACTCGAAAGCAGGAATCTAAGGAATCTTTTGATGATTTCTATGGAGCTATCGTTCAACTGAACGGCCGGTTGAATGAACTTTTTGATTCAGTAAAGCTAATACAAATCATCAAAAGTAATGTTAAGGATAAGTTGGGCGAGGTGTTGTTGGCAGCGGAGATTACCAGCTTGGAAAACCTTCGGAAAAAGGCTAGAGAAGCCGAAACTTTTCTAGCCAGGAGAATAACTTCTAATAAGGCCATAAGTGAGATCCATGTGGAAGAAGATATCGAGCTGGAACCACAGGATGAAAGCGCAGCATTAAGCAGGGCCAATCATCGACAGCCAGCTTCGTCGTTGGTTTGCTGGAATTGTGACAAACTGAGACACTTTGTCTACTAGTTTCCGTCACACGAAAGAAAACTATTCTGTTTTCAGATTTTTTAGTGTCGTCTTCAAGTACAGACGTGTTTAATTTCGCTCTTCATTACCCTTTCAAATAGTAATTAAATTCTTTTATTAATTCAGTTTGCTTACCTCTGCACTTTCAATCACAAACTCACTACCGTTACCGCAGTCAATTCAAATTGAAAATTGTGCTTACCTGTGTTAACTACTTGTAATAGTTTTTACTATTAAAGAAGCCGCCTCGTTAACCCAATTTGTTTACCTGACCCAATTTCACTCTGTTTACTTTGCTGCTTGCTCTTGATTTGTCATCGATTGTTTGCAATAAAAAAAAATAATAAAGTTTCTTTTACTGTGGCGTCATTTGCATTAAATTGCAATATCGCGGGTGCCCCCATTCAATAATTGACTTATCAATAAAAAAAACAATTTTTTACATATCCTATCGGAATTCTTCTCTTTTTTTCTTTAAATTATGGCGAATCGATGTTACTTCTCCACTTCTCCATTGCGAAGACAGTGACCACAAAAATGCTGTCGCGGTGCCTTGTAAAGGCCTTTGTGGTAAATCTTTTCACCTACTATGTATTGGGCCTAGCAAGAGATCAAGTGCGTACCTGAAAGATTATCTGGAGCACTTCTTCTTTTACTGCGAAGAGTGTAGAGATTTTTCTCTCTCGCATGTACTGCTGGCAATAAAGTATCTTAGTGATTCAACCAACTGCATCCCAGCTGATAATAAACTTTTCCATAAAAACATTCTTGATCAGCTGCAACAGTTGGATGTTTTCAGTAAATCCATGGATGGCTTGAGCAATATTAGCTGTATTTTATTTTCCTCTAGATCTGATCGGGATTGGATTTGCATACGAAAATACATGTATTACAAAAACAAAACAAAATCCAACTTTGATTTGGATTTCGATTTACAAATCCATTTTGATCACACACCCTTAGCATTTTCTTGCCAAACATTAGTTTTTTCTCTGACGTGTAGGTGGCTTTTTTGTGTTGAAGATAGGGAGAAAATACAGAAGAGAGTAGACAAATAATATAGAAGCAAAAGGATAAACAGAGATAGATATATAACACTCTCATCACACTGGGATCCTGTTTGTTTTATTATGATAATGTAATCCAGATTAGATTTGGGGGATAATAAAATGCAGCTATTGTTGACAACCATAGCCAAAGGTGTACCGAGAAATTTTCTTCGATTGAAAAGCAACTTGCTGCTCTTACGCAATTCATGTCCGACAATTCAAAAGACGATCACCTCGAGCAACGCATAGTATCGCTCAAAGATGAATTAAAATCTATGCTGAGGAGCCAACAATACGTTGACTCTGTTGACTTAATAAACCAAAATATTAACACTATGCGCTCCGACCTCGACCAGCATATGCAAAGCACCTCAAAAATAGTGATACCCGGCCTTCGTCATCCACTCGCTCTGCTGGAAGATGCCGTTGGTAAAATTAACTCAATGAGCTGCCAGATTTTGGCAACAAGGCTAAGCATCGACGATCTTTCCGATAACATAAGAACAGCAACTTGTAAAATCGATGGGATCCACCTTCAACCCAATGCCTCTGCTTACAACACATCTTTACTGGCTGAAATTATGGATACCTTTTCCTGTTCACCTCTACCTATTTGCCAACCAGCTCCCTTACCAGCTATCGCTGATGGTAGACCACCTCGACCTCCATAAACCGTTTTAGCACAACGTGGACCCTAGCCGAATGGAACAACAGACTGAGGAAGTTAAACGCCTATCCAGCTATCGCAGATGCTTCACCACCTCGACCTCGACTTCCTCCAACATCTCACCAACCAACACTTATACCCAACTCAACTGCACCTGAATTACCTACCATAAACCGTTTTGGCACCACGTGGACTCTTACCGAATGGAACAACAGACTAAGGAAGTTAAACACCAATGCCGATAGTGTGACTTTCTTTATCACAAATGCTCCTGTAGATGCTGAATATGCTGATGTCTTTTGGATAAACAGACTATTCAGCCGTGGATTTTCTATAACCCTTAACGAATACCAGAAGATTTCGCCACCTCGCCCCAGACTCCATAGCAACTTTAAAATTAGTTTCTCATCCAAATACCAATGGCTTTTTTGCTCACAGACTAATGATGTATTCCGACTGGGAAAGATGAACATGACCAAATGGGTAGATAAACAAGATTATCTTAGATTTAAAAAAACTAATAAACCTAGTTTTACAAAACCCGTCCCCTTATCCTCCAACCCTAAGCAAACCAATTCTAGTCAGAAAAACAAACCCGTTCACTTTCCTAGATCTGACCCTAACTGGAGCTTCAAAACAAACCTGTTTCCTAGTTTTACGCCCCCCTGCATCTCAAAAAATCTTCCATTATGTCCCTATTCCATCTAAGCCCAGTGGTGAACGGTTTCCCTTCAATCTAACTCATTCTCACCCCACCCCCTCGCTTTTCTCTACGCCAAACGAACTTACCCCAACAATTTCATCTCCCAACTCCGATCCCAATTCTGGAGCCAAGAACCCTAATTTCCGCAATTCCCATATTCTTAACCCCTCATCAGCTTCTCTACCTAATTACAATCCCACTTCTTATCCTCAATCCTCGCAACTACCCCAAACTTCTTCTAGACCTTCTAATAGACGAGTTTCTTTTGATCTTTCAGCTGCGGGTCCAGATTCCCTTATTGCCCCTCACCAGCTTCTTTACCTAAAAATTTACCCTTTAATAATCCTACTTCTTACCCTCAATCCTCGCAACCACCTTAAACTTCTTTTAGACCTTCTAATAGACGAGTTTCTTTTGATCTTTCAACTGAGGGTCCATGTTCCACTCCTAAAAATCTCCACTCTTCTCAAAGTTCTCCATTGGAAAGGAACCCTAATTTTATTCGCTCCCACATTCATAATCCTTCACCGTCCTCTTCTCATCCTTCAACGATCACTTCATCCACATCTAACCTCTACTCCACCACATTGACATCTCCTCACCCAACCTCCATCCCATCACCCACCATATCAAATGCCCCACTTCCTTCCCATTCTCATGGATCTTCGCTTCCACTTCTAGACCCTCTCACCCCTCCAATTGCTAAATTAACTAAACAATTCGTTGACCTTAATGATGATGGTCGTTATGTTACTCTCACGCCTCAGAGATCATAGAATCTATTCTAACATTCGCCTTTATCTTGCTTACCTTCACGACAAACATGACTCTGTTTGTGTAGACGGTGTTACTAGAACCAATCTTATGGTATCTATTCAGCAAGAAGGCCTCCCAACTAACCCTGATGAGCTTACGCAAATTTTCGTTCGTTTCCATGAATCTTTCAGACTTACTCCCGCTGATGTTGCAAATGATTTAGCGTCTTTCGCCTCGTATGTTAACTATAGCGTATCTCTCATTTGCAGAAGAGTCGTTCTAACTTTAATAGTTTTTTTCGTTCCTAAACCTCCTATCTCCTCTAATTATCCTCCAAAATGCCTGTCCCTTTATTACCAAAATGTCAGAGGGCTTCGTACAAAAACCTCCGCAGTCTATCTTAATTCCCTTACTTTACCCTATGACATTTTTTGCACTAACTGAGACTAACCTTCTACCCAGTATTAACGATAGTGAGCTCTTTAACCTTGACTTCAACGTTTTTCGAGCAGATGGCTCTCTGCACGACAATGCATGTTTAGGTCGAGGTGTTTTATTAGCAATTCACAATCGCTTTGACTCGACCCTTTTCAAAATTTGCGATTCCTCATCCTTTGAGTATGTCTGCGTCAAATTGACAATCGCCAAAGTTACCTTTTATATAGCTTGCTGCTATATAAAACCTTGCCAGCCTATCCAATCTTATCAGCTTGCAGTTGATGCTATAGATACTATCTTCGAAGCAGCTGATCCATCGGACGTGGTTTTAATTTTAGGTGATTTTAACTTCCCGAATCTCCAGTGGACTCTCTCTGATGATGAATCACACTATACGAGTTCTAATGCATTGACTGATAAGGAAATCCTATTCACTGATTGCCTCTCTGACTCAGACCTTTACCAATTGAGTGGTGTCAAAAATAATTTAGGCCGTCAACTCCATCTTATCTTCTCTTCTGATGTTGACAACTGTGTAGTTTCAGCAAGTAATCATCTTCTTTCCACTCTTGACCCATACCATCCTCCTCTTTTCCTTACTTTTTCTTATGAATCTTCCCATATCATCGCCGCTCCAGAAAATGTAATGGCTTTTAATTTTCGTAAGACAAATTTTCCTATGCTTAATAATCTACTGCGTGCCGTTGACTTTGGCATTATCCTTGAAAGTAACGACATCAACTCTGCCCTCTTCCATTTCTATTCTGTAGTGTTTAGTTGCCTCAGCCAATCAGTCCCTATTTCTCCCCAAAAAAAACATTTCCTCTAGCCCTCCATGGTATAATAAAGAATTAAAATCCCTCCGAAATAATAGAAACAAACTATGGCGTAAGTACTTGCAATCTCGCACTGGCTACGATTTCTCAACCTTTCAGAGTGCAAACTACAATTTTTCTGAACTCTGTAAGTCTCTTTACCACAACGATCTTAGTCAAGTTCAATCTAATATTATATCCGATCCCAAAAGCTTCTTTAATTTCATTAATGCTTAAAGAAAAATTACCCTTCTACCCTTACATATTTGAATACTAGTTCAGACGATCCCTTAATAATCGCTAACTTATATGCTCAATTTTTTAGTCAATCATTTTCTGATAACACCTCATTACCAGACTTGGATTACTTTTCCTACTTAGACACTTGCACTCAAACTTCACTTTCTTCAATTTTAATCCCCCCTTCTATAGTTGAAGATAAGATTAATAAACTCAAGGTTAAGTATACTGGTGGTCCTGATGGCTTACCTTCAATAATTCTAAAAAATTGCTCGTCATCTCTATTACAGCCATTGACCGCTCTTTTCCAGCTCTTAATCTCTCAAGGGATATTTCCTTCTCGTTGGAAATATTCCTACATTATCCCGATCCATAAAAAAGGCCCTAAAAAATAAATATCTAATTACCGCCCTATAGCTAAGCTGTCGTGTATTCCTAAACTTTTTGAAAGCATAGTCTATGACAACATGCTTTTCCATTGTAAGCAAATTTTCTCCCCCAGTCAACATGGTTTTCTTAGTGGTAGATCGACTACCACAAACCTAGTTGATTTTGTTTCTGGTACCATATGCGCCATGGAAGCTGGGAAATAAGTTGATGTTATTGCAACCGACCTCAGCAAAGCTTTTGACAAAATCTCACACACCCTTATTCTTTTTAAACTTAAAGCACTTGGCTTTCCGCCCCTTCTCATTGCATGGTTCCATCCAATCATATCTGAGCAATCGTCAGTACAATATCCTCTTTAGAGGTATCAAATCTAACCCTATCCTTGTAACCTCCGGTGTTCCGCAGGGAAGTCATCTCGGCCCTCTGATTTTCGTTTTGACTATTAATGATGCAGACTGCGTCATCAATGATTTTATGATCTCTGTTTATGCTGATGATACAAAAATGTATAGATACATTTCCTCTCCTTCTGATTCCTATCTTCTTCAACAAGATTTAAATAGATTTTCTACCTGGTACCAGAAGAACTTTCTGGAACTTAATGTTAGTAAGTGTCAAGCTATAACATACTCCCGTAAACGCTCCACTCTCCCTCCTCGTGCATACTTTATTAACAATGATGCAGTGACCGTAGTGGACTCATTATATGACCTAGGAGTTCTTTGTGATAAAGAACTTAATTTTAGATCTCATATTACCACCTCTATTAATAGAGCTAACTCTGCACTTGTTTTCGTTAAGCGCTGGTCAAAAGAATTTTCAGACCCCTACGTCACTAAATCTCTTTACATCACATTTGTTAGACCACTTCTTGAATATGCCAGCCAGGTATGGTCAACCTTTTATGTTACTCACTCTCTCCGTATCGAAGCTGTTCAGCGAAGATTCCTCCGTTTTGCACTTCGTGGGCTACCTTGGCTTGATTCGCTCCGTCTCCCACCCTACGAATGTCGCCTTCAGCTTATTAATTTGCAACCCCTTTATAATCGTCGCAAAGTAGCCGACATTGTATTTATCCATCAGCTCTTAGCTGATAATATTGATTGCCCTGCACTTCTCCAAAAAATTGCATTGCACACTAACCCTAGAAATCTTAGATTAGTGTCACTCTTTGATGGTAGTAACGAACCAATGACCCGCATGCTCCGTACTTCTAACATTATGCAAAATTCTTTCGACTTCCACTCCTCCAAACACTCTCTCAAAATCTCTCTCTATACCAACCTCAACCATACCAATAACCAATAACTCAATGTATATTTTTGACTTCCATATTAGTTCATCCTCCCTCCGAACCTCTTTACATAACTCGCCCTAACTCAAAGTCCCAGATCCAAAGCCCCACGTTGTCTTTATTTTATGGATTAATCTTTAAGTTTTTGTATGTAAAAACTGGTGGGTGAGCCTACGGGCCTATTTCAATAATAATAAAAAAAAAAAAACCAATGAAAAACCCACCATAGAATTAAGTTTAAATTTAAGTTCAGATTTAAGTAGAGATTTAAGGCACGCTTGTATTAAGCTAAATAAATAAATCTGTGATGAAAAAGGCGTGAGTACCCAAGAATGCCAAAAACACCAGGGAAACCGTCAAGGGAACGACAGAACAGTCGGGGAGAGCTATCCCGATCAGAGCAAGCTGCAATAGTAGACGGAACGGCTAGGGAAAGTGAAACGGGTTCAGTTGAGTTGGTTGTTCAGAAGTCGTTTGATGGGTCAGAGAAGGTTGGGGAAAGTAAGGTTTCGGAATCTGATGGGCCTTTCAGAATTCTTCCAATTTTGGAGAGTCATCCTGTTAAAGTTTTTGGGTTGAAATCTCTTCACAAAAGGAAGCTCAATTACTACAGGAAACGCTCCGAAATTGTTGGCAAACCAATTGTAAGTGCCCAGTCCAAAAGTGTATTGAAAGGTATAGGAAGCGAAAGGACTTTCAGAGACACATAATTGAGACAATCTTGACTTCCAAAACAGATAATAGAATGTATGCATAGTTAACTGGCTGAACAGAATGCAAGACGCAACTGGAATAGATGTCAAAAAAGCTGCAGTAGATGTCAAAAATGCTGCAGTAAAAGTTAAAAATTGTTCAACTCTTGCAGCTCCGGCTGCAGCATTTTTGACATCTATTCCAGCTCCGTTTTGCATTCTGTTCAGGCAGTAAAGCCGAAAGACGAGCTTGTTTCAAGCCTATTGGACGGTGGCGCATCCATCTCTGTTTTGGGAGACTCTTGTTTTGAATTCATAGAACGGAAGGGAATTCAAATGTTACCATACAAGAATGTTGTAAGAACGGCTGACCGAAAATCCCATGATATCGTTGGGTATTGTAAAATTCCCACAACTCTTGATAGTATAACGAAGACCATTACATTCTATGTAACTCCTAACTTGACGCAAAAGGTTTATCTTGGCATGAATTTCTAGAACGAATTTCACCTAACCCCACAAGTGAGCCAGACAGTAAAAATATGTTTGAGGAAAGTCGCGAAGTTACTGAGGAAGCGGCTTTTATCGATCTGATGACGATTCAACGAATCAAGTTAGGCTCGGTAACGCGGCTTTTTCTGAAATTAGCTGAGCTAGGTCTTGGTAGAACGCACGTTATAAACCCTCACAATCGAGGCAGGTGACGCCGCGCCAATAAAATCCAGGCATTATCCACTTTCGCTGGTGAAGCAAGAGGAGGTTTATAAAGAACTCGATCGCATGTTAGGACATGGAGTTATTGAGGAGAGTAATTGTCCTTGGTGCTCGCCTATAGTGATGGTAAAAAGCCAGGAAAGGTTCGCCTGTGCTCGGATAGCCGTAAGCTTAACAGCAAGACGGTTAATGATGCATATCCGCTGTCACATATTGAAGAAATCATCAGTTGATTAGAAGATACTCATTTCATAACGGGGCTAGACCTTAAATATGCATTTTGGCAGATATTTGAAGAGTCAAAACAAAAAACGGCATTAGCTGTACCTCGACGGCCACTGTATCACTTTAATGTGATGCCGTTCGAGCTATGCAACGCCACACAGAGAATGTGTCGTCTAATGGACCGAGTAATTCCAGCTCGCCTTAGACAACATGTTTTCGTTTATTTAGATCACAGTACACAAATCTAAGGTATTATACTGCGCAGGTTGTCAGTCGATAATAAAAAATGGCTGTGCGAGTGAGGAAGAAAACACACGTAAAAACAACAACAAATTAAAATTGAAATTGTCAGAAATAAAAATGGCTGGGAGTGTGATGACTTAAACACACGTAAAAACAACAACAAATACTGACATTTGACACAAATTTTGATATATGCACAGAAGAAACAAAAATCAAAACTCTAATGATATTACCTTTAATATGTGTACTGTGATTTAGATGATCTTTTGATATGCACAGTGGACTTCGAAACTCATATCCAAGTATTGGCGGATGTGGCAGCCTGTCGTCGGAAAGCGAATTTAACCATCAACCTCAAAAAGTCTAAGTTTTGCATGCGTGAGATAAAGTTTCTTGGTTACATTGTCGGTCAGGGAACGCTAAAAACGAGTCCTGAAAAGGTAGAGCGATGGTCAACTTTCCTCTTCCTAAATCGGCGAGACAAATGAGGAGATTTATTGGTATGACGAGTTGGTACAGGCGTTTTATCAAGAACTACGCTGACCTCGTAGCTCCATTAACCAATTGCCTTAAAAAGCAAAGGACTTTTGAATTGATATCTGCAGCCAAGGAAGCATTCTAAAAATTGAAAGAAGCGTTAGCTCCAGTTTTGACTCAGGAATTCACGATTCAGTGTGATGCGTCATCTGAGGGAGTTGGAGGCGTTCTCTTTCAGTTGGATGCAGATGGCAATGAGAAGCTTTAAGGTCAAAGAAGTTAAACAAGGCACAAAAGAATTTTACGGTGAGTGACAGAGCTCGAGTGCTTGGCAGCAGTACTCCGCATTAGAAAATTGCGTGCGTACGTCGAAGGCTTGCCTTTTCGTGTTATTACTGACCATTCAGTGGAGCTTCAAGGTTTCCATTTCAAGATCGAACATCTTAAAGCGTGGTACACATTATCAAACCTGAGTGTCGTGCGCGTTGGATATCAAACCTGCGTGAAATGAAAAGTTTCGCGTACACACTTATCAGTTCTGTTGGGCGTCAGGCAAAGAAATTCCACTACTCTTAGAAAATTGTTTCTTTTTATTTCGAGGCTATTTCCGCCAAGAATCGTGTTAATTCTTTTTTTCATGACACACACGAGCTTTTTCCTATTTCGTTTGCACTTTTTCCTCTAATTCGCTATAAAAATTCGTGTTTTGTTCCGTGAATGACGGCTCATAAATGAAATTGTGTACACATCTTCGAGCAACCACCCAACAAACCGAGGGTTGTCACGCAGTATCAACAAATTTTTGTGAGCAGGCAGTTCTGAGTGTCAACCCATCATTCAGCGTGTACACACTGTCAGCTCTGTTTGATATCCAACACGAGTGTCACTCAGGTTTGATAATGTGTACCACGCTCAAGGGTTCGTTGAATGTTGTTCCGGATGAGAGGAAGTAGATATCGACTTGCCAGGGTTCGACTCTGCTGAATACAGATCAAAGAGAGAGGAAATAGTTAAAAATCAAGTTTCACTCCCAGATCTAGTTGTATCCGACAAGTATCTATATATACAAAAGAGTTAGATTCAGAAGTGAAGAACTTGAAAGCGAAGATTCTTTGTGGCGATTGTGGATACCAAGCACTTTGACTCACGAAGTGATTGAAATGGCCCACGGGACCAAGCTTAGTTGTCATAGTGGTTTCTCAAAGTCCTATGCTCGAGTTAGAGAGAAATACTATTGGCCTAAGATGGCCACGGAGGTCAAGTCATACGTGAGCCAGTGTGAGGTATGCGAAATCACAAAAGCGTCAAATAGAAGTCTTCGGCTTCCGATTACTTGTACGTGGATTTTTTGGGACCTTACCCACGTAAAAAACGCGGCAATACTTTTATTTTCATCGCTGTTGACCACTTCTCCAAGTATACTTTCTTCAAAGCGTTGCCGAAAGCAACATCAACTAACATTATTCGATTCTTGAAACCAGAGGTCTTCCATGCTTTTGGAACGCCCGAGTTTGTGCACTCAGGCAATGGAAAGCAATTTAAATCGTCTGATTTTGCAAGGTTTTTGGAGAACTATGGCGTGCAGCATATCCGAACAGCATTTTATTCTTCACAGGCAAATATATCAGAGAGGGTGAACCGAAGTATTTTAAATAAACTGAGAGTGTTTGTACGAGACGAGCAAGATAATTGGGACTCATACCTCTCAAGCTTAGCTTGTGCTTTGAGGTCTGGTAACCATGACTCTATCGGCTGTCAGAATGTTCGGGCAGAATATGGTTAACCATGGATCAGCGTACAAAGTTCTCAGAAATTTAGGAGCACTTCATGATCCCGAACAAGATTTTGTGCCTCACGAAGCAAAGATTGCACTTGCACGACAAAAGTTGTCTAATAATTTGAAGCCTACTTATAATACCAGGTCAAGGCCAACATCGTTCAGGGTAGGAAATCTTCTATCGGAATTTCGCTCAGAGCAATTTTGCTGAAAGGCAAAATTCAAAATTGCTTCCAAAATTTATCAAGGCTCGTGTTCGCCGTACAGTAGGGAACTGCATGTACGAGCTGGAGACTGGCTGGCAAAATGATAGGAGTTTACCATGCCAAAGATATTCGACAGTGATATTAAATGTTGTATGATTTTATGGCATTGAAGTACCAGGTGAAGTTATTTGACTACCTCCTAACGATCCTTTTTACCCGGCTTGTTAGTAGGTTTGGCACCTACGTTTTTTTCGGATATGGGCAAGTGGTTCGGTTTGCAGTTTTGTTCGGAAGGTGGGCAAACAAAAAGCAAAGCCCTATGTTACAAAAAAAGAGGTGTCTTATGTCCGCATCGATCATAGAAGGTGCAAAAAATCTAAATGTCTAGATATCAATTGTATTTACACACATAAGATAGTTGGTATAACATACCTGCCTTAGAAGACGGGGAAAGCTTAGGAGAATATGGATTAAGCTTAGAAGGGGAATACCCTATTTAAACGTATTCTTATAAAGCGAACACTATTCGATGTATTGATGGTTTCGACCGTTTATGTGGGACTTTTCCAAGATATCCCCTTCTTTGAAATGAAAGCTTTCACTAAGCAAAAAACTTTTCACAGACAACAAAGATAGAATTGTGTTTGAAAAGTGTGAACTTGTGAAGATTACGCCATACCTATAAATATTTTCTTTAAATACGAATTGAATTATTAACAAGAGAAAGTAAACACTAAATTTTAAACACTGACATAAAGGAAAACAAACTTTAAAAAAAAAAACATTTCTAAGGAAAACAAACCAATTAAACATAGGGGAAAAGTTAAATTTCTGCCAGAGTTAGAAAAGTGAAATAGTGTACATTTCTATAAAGGCAGTGCACAGTGGGTACCTCCATAGGGCAAAATTCAAAAAATTAAATGTCTTTAATCAAGAATTCAGACTGTCGATAAGGTTCTTCAAACTCCAGCTAAACCAGAACAAACAAATATTTAGACGCATTATTTTTTTTCATTCCGTTATTGCCATCCAAAGTTAAAATATAAAAAACATACAGCGCGCTTATCGTGGCAGTTTCTTATTAAAGAGCTTGTGATTATGATAACTTGTGTTAAGAAAGTGTGAGCAATATTTAATTATTATGGATATTAAACAGGAAGGTGAGTACTTTCTAAAAACATACATTTTATTGCTTAATAACTTAAAGGGTAATTGGACCCCTGCGCGAAGCACTTTTTGTAACTTTTTTTTAGCTTTGTTACAGTAAATAAAAGATTTTTTTGGTTTGCCTTCGAGTGCCCACTTCAAATGAGGAACTAAAATGAAGATTAGTGTACTACCTTTTCAAATAATAAAGTAGTTTTTTTCCCGTTTTTTCCTTTTTTCGAGTTATAACAGTTTAAAGAACCATATTTCGTTAATTTTCGGATTTAAAAAAAAAAACTGTGTTGACTGATCTTTTTATCGTTGGTAGGTGCTGGTTATCAATGCGTTATTAAACGCAATTTTTTATTTGATAAATGGCTTGGATGTCGAGGAAATAATACAACATGGACAACGCAAGCCAACCAAATCCTGGAAAACATTAAATGCAGTAGAATTGTTAAAAATCAAATTTTCCAAATATTTTTTTTTATGAATTTGTTTAAATTTTCTTGTTTATTTTGTAAGTTAAAACAAATTAAATAATAATAACAGTGTTAAATTTAATATTAATTCAATCAAGCAAACAAATAAAACAAAAATTATAAAATGAATATATTTTTTACTTTGCAAAAAGAACATATTTCAATAATTTTTCCCGATACATACACTCAGAAAATGGGTGTGGTGTGGGATAAAACTTTGTATGGGCTGCTTGTTAAAAAAGGCTTTTTCCACATTATTCTGGTGAATGGTTTTTAATTTTTTAGGAAACCATTTGATAATTTTGTCAAAAACGCCGTCAAAAGTGGGCGTGGTCAATATTTTGCAAGATTATTTTTTTTGCATGTTTTTACGGCAACTCGTTACGTTTTCTAAGAATTTTTTACAAAAATCATAATTTTTGTCAAAAAAAACACCCCCAAAATTGGGCGTGGTAGAAAATGTTGTACACAAAATTATATGAAATTACGTTATCTACAACTTTCAAGAAGAACACAACCATCATTTATTTCAACTTTGACACTTCGAAGACTTTTTTTAAAGTGGGCGTGTCAGTGGGCGGAAATTAAGCCCGAAGATACCTTATACTATCTTTAACCATGTCTGAAAATTTCACTCAAATCGGTTTACTGGTTCAGATTTTATAGATTTATGACCGCCTCTCTATACAACCGGACCCACAGTGCAGTGGAATGAATTGTGTTTTCGTGCTTTTTTTATATAGCCAATTAAAGTCCAAAGCCGATGAAAAGCAGCTAAAACTCGAGTTAAGAAGGAAAGAACTCGGGTTAAACACTAGCAGTCATATTTATTAGATTTTCTTAGAACACGCTTGGGCAGTTGTCCAGCTAGTCAATGCCTAAATAGTTTAGGCAACTTGTTATTTATAAACGCATTCCAACAATTGCCCAAATGTGACCTCATTTATTCACTGACATCCCTGTATTTGTTCATTTTTGAATGAATTAATGAATTTTAGTACGCTTTTGGGCACGATCAAGTAGCTTTTCATTCATTTCAAAACTAGAAAATTAGAAAACCAGAAATATTTACCCACCTTATTCATTAAACGTGTCTACTTTGAAATAAGATTTGGACAACCAATTTCAGTGGATAAGTTAGTCAATCGGTGCTAAGTATTTATAAATAACATTTTGGAGTTGGACAGGTGTCTACAGTTAGACATCGCTTGGAATGGGTTTATATATAGCACTGTAGCTTTATAATATATTATCTTTATTAATAAGAAGAAGGGGCTTACAATATTACAATTTTGGTTCCTTCTGTCTTAAGATAACTAACACGGCATTTCATATAAATCTTACAATTTCGGTTTGTCTTATGATAACTAACACGGTATTTCATATAAATCAAAGCTGGGTTTTGTAGAGTTACAGGAGTAGACACTGCCCACAAAATCCACTTAGAAGAAGCGAACCGGGGATTAAACTGTAGGAATCTGATTCCAGCCCAAGGATAGTCCAAGGGAGAACAACGGGTATAGCCCTGAACCAACTCCAAAGAGCAGGCAGGGAGAACAACGATAGGAATCTGATTCCAGCCCAAGGATAGTCCAAGTGAGAACAGCGGGTATAGCCCTGAACCAACTCCAAAGAGCAGGCAGGGAGAACAACGGTAGGAATCTGATTCCAGCCCAAGGATAGTCCAAGGGAGAACAGCGGGTATAGCCCTGAACCAACTCCAAAGAGCAGGCAGGGAGAACAACGGTAGGAATCTGATTCCAGCCCAAGGATAGTCCAAGTGAGAACAGCGGGTATAGCCCTGATCCAACTCCAAAGAGCATGCAGGGAGAACAACGGTAGGAATCTGATTCCAGCCCAAGGCTTGTCCAAGGGAGAACAACGGGTCTTTAACGGCGGATGCCAAAAAGGTGCTCTTTAAATGATACACGGATGCACCAAATAAAGGACCTAAGCTTATCAAAGTTGCTAGAAACTTAACTCTCTTTAAAATTCGGAATAATTAGGAATTAATTCGAGGTAACAAGCTTCGGCTTTTCCGGATTTTTGTACCTCCTCATCATGATTTTTGTGCCACAAGACGGTGTGAATTGTAAGGAGGTGAAGTGTAAAATCGTATGGCGTCGGCAGCACCGAATGCAATGTGCAGTTGTTGTTGCTTATCATAGTGTATACAATGGTATTCTGTGTGCTGTGGCTGTTGATCATTCGATGGGTGGTGGCGGGCGTATGGTATGCTGATAGCTGATATTGCTGGCGGTGGGTGTATTTATAAATGGACGGTGACGGATTGGTGACTAATTATTGTTTAACGCTTGGTGTGGGGGGGGGGGAAGTGAAAAGTGTCACACTTCGTTACAATACATACATTATCTTCATTAGGTTAAGAGCAAATAAAAAGGTATACCCTGTAAATGTTTAGTACAATTTAGTGTACAAAAGTATTTATTTCCTTTTATTTGTATGTACAAAAGGTGCCTGCCACATCTAAGAAATTCTGTGGTCACGGCCCCCACAAAGTGGGTGGCCGATTATATTTTGTGTGTGCAACCGCCGATCGCATCTATTTTAAACGTCTAACCAAACCAATCCCGAATTGCACAACCAAGTTAAGTACACTTTAAGCCAATCGCAATTAAGTACTTCCGTGGCGCAGGCAACAGGGCGTAGCCCTGTTTAAAGACGGGACATGACACCATTCATGCCACGTCTAAAAACGTTTCGGATCAGAGAATAAAATGAGTCGAGTAATGTTCTTGAACATTGAATACTCACTCGAAAAAAGCGAGTTCAAACAAAGTGCTTGATTACACGTGAAGAACGAAAGTGTTCAGATGTGAAGAAAATTATTCTGCAGATTCTGTTCTCCTCTTTGTGTTTTTCGTATTTTCATTATGAAAGACACGATTTGATTGGTTGAATTGGATAGGAAAAGCAGCACAAAAGAGAACCTCAATTTTCTACACCGAATATTTTCAGATATTTTAAAATATTTCATCCCCCTCCCTCTTCTGCAAGTAACCCCGCTCGCCATCACAAATCGCAGAAAATGCTTGAATTTCTTCACGTGTGATCAGGGACAAACAAAGTCAACACAACCAAAATGTTTGCTAGTTTTCATGTTCATGAGTATGATGACTCGTAAGTCAGCACAATCATCAAACGAGTACAAATGAGTATACGTGCAACCGAGTTCAAATGGTTTCGAATAAAAACGAGTCAGGCATTCGTGACCATATTGTTCACGATCAGTATGATCAAATATACTCGAATCGTGGCGGAAGATGTGTATTCGAGCTCGAGGTCTGTTGATGACGATGGGTAGGCTAAGCAATTTTGTGTGGATTGGTGGATGGTGTTGGGTTTTTGTGATGTAATTTCAATTTCTTTTTTTCAGTATTTCGACTAATTGTGAGAAATAAATGTTTCTCGGATTATGTGTTTTCAAAATAATTAAAATAGATGAAATGAAATTTGTTTAACTTGTTTTATTTAACTGAATTAATAAGCCTTTATTGAATATTATTTTTATTTTATCATTAAATTGTTGATTTTCTTAAATTGCCGTCGTTGAGTGAAATAGGAATTATCTTCAATTGGAATTCACAACCATCAAATAAATTACAGTGTCTGGGTTCAATCTCGTTCTTTTTTCAGTTATTATATATCCAGACTGTGAAAACGCTCGTTCTGATGCTGCTGATGTTGCAGGGATGCAGTTGATGGTAAAATGAGCTTGATGAAAATGTTTGAATATACTTTTATTTTCAAACAACTATTGAAGCAAATTTATAGTCCCGTTTGAGTTGTATTGAATATATCTTGAAATTTCAATTTCAAATGAAGTTTCGTTCGTTGTCGAATTTTCAACCATTAAGTCGGAGAAAAGGTCTCTGGCACTAGATGAAGTAGATGGTTGACCTTCAACACTGCCAACAGATGTAGAATGCACTGTTAGAACTGTAGACTTTTTATAATCATATATTTCCATTTTCTCGATTTCCGAAAGTATTTGCATTTTAATGCAGCGAGGATATAAAAATGTTGCAGCTTTGAAAACTATTTTTTATATGTATGTATATTATTTTGTAGGTGTTTAAAAATCTCCCACGTACAAACAAAAGTACCTAGATATATCCTTTTTAAAAGAATGACTTAAAACCGCAATATCCCGAACTTTCAGGTGGCATTCGTGTGTAGGTATATTATATACCTTACTTACAAAAAGGCATTTGTCACGATATTGACGATTATGTGTCATATAATTGCATCTCCTATATATCGACCCATTTATAAATCTTTTTAACATCCTCGCAAAATAACAGAGACCAGTTTTTTTTTCCTGTTAATTCAACCCATCCCTAAAATAATACTAGACAATATACCTAAACCCAAAAAACGAAAAGAGTTATCCTTTTTTAAAAATAATTCAAAAAATACAGCTCTACATACCGCATTTTTATTAGGGTCACATTTATTTTTTACATAAATACCTAATCTACATAAATACACTTGTCGCAGATATTGACGATCATGTGTTGCATCTTCTTACCAACCCAATAAATGTATTCAATAAATACAAAACAAAAAACAACAGGAACAAGTTTACTTCTTGCAAAATTGCAAATTGAAACCACCGACCATAGAAACAATGAATAGAATCTATCTAACCTACCCGTCCACAAACTATGATGCAAGACCGACGACGACCGATCCAGGATCCCCTTGCCTTTTGTTATTCATGATGTTCACGATATTTTCGAATACCCATTTTCTTTCGAGTATACTCGCTTTGTTTTGAGTACCCGAAAATTGTTGCAACTGTTCATGAGTAATTTTGATTGTGGAAACTCATGAGTTCGATTAATTTGTTTGACTTGAATTATGAGTATTTTTACTCGCGGATAAAATGACTTACGAGTATAGAGGCGGAACGATCGAGTATGAACGATCATAAACAGAAATTGGATTTTGTTCGAACTGATTCGAACACGCTAATTTTAATCTATGTTTCGGATGACCAATGGAACAAATCCAAAAAGCAGTGTACGGGTGCCTGTCTGGTTGATTTGGAGAAGGCCTTCGACACCGTATAGCTAGAGGGTCTTTATCTAAAGCTGACCAGGCTTGGCATTAGTAAACCACTATTATATAATATGCTTTATTATATGCTCAATGGTAGAAAGTTTGTTGTCAAGAGTGGCAATGTGACTTCTGTCACAAATTTAATATTAAAAATGGTCTTCAGCAGGGAGTGGTCAACTCGCCGATTCTATTCAGCATTTACACCAGCGATTTGATAAGTAGTCTAACTCAGGCAATTGCGTATGCCGACGATCTAATTGCGTACAGAACAGCTCCAAAAGTCGAGGTCATCAGAGTTCTTTTGCAGCGTGACTTCGAAAAGATTCAGCGATATTGCGATGACTGGAAGTTGAAAATCAACTTTCAGAAATCAGAAATTATATCTTGTTTGGGACTCCGTTGCATGAAGCCACAAGGGATACGAGAAAGAACTGGCGTAAGCTGGTGATCGTAGGGCCAAATGGACAGCCACTGGCGAGTAAAAGTGTAGTAAAGTACCTTGGCATCTGGATGGATCAGTATTTGTATTTCGACAAACATATAAATGCTGCTCTGTCCAGGACCAGGGGAGCTTCTGCCCTGACAAAACGGTTGTTTTATAGCAGCCGGCTTGACAGCAGGGTGAAGGTGATTTGCTACATAGCCCTCATACGGCCGATGATTGCCTATGGGTGCCCGGTTTGGTTCAACGTTGCCCCACATCAATTGGAAAAGATTCGGGTGTTTGAGAGGCAGTGTCTTACACGCTGCCTTGGATTACACAGAACACCAGATTCGGAGTACAAACATTATTATTCCTACCTGGTTCTATACAACGGCGCCAACATAAACAGGATAGATAATTTCTTGCTGAAGCTTATTCAAGGTCACATTGCAAGAGCAATGTCCTTGACCAACAGCTTAATTTTTGGGGCTTATTACCCTTAAAACGATTATTACGAGAGGGTGCATCTAAGCGGCTTTATTCCGCCCGATGCATTACTTTATTTAGACAGTCGAGGGCTGATCCAGGATAGAGCGGTGGTTCCGCTAATCTACCACGTCGGCCGTAGAACTGTGGATCGGCGGCTCCTTTACAGTCGAGAAGTCCTCGCACAAGACGGAGCCGAGCACTTTCGGTTCAGTAGGACTGTGTCCGATCGGGACCGAAGAGATAGGGTAAAGCAGGAGAACCAGTTCTGGTGGTTGAAACCTGAACACGAAGTTTCTTCGGATATTTAAAAGTTGACTGCATTTTTCTATGCCATGGCCGACTTACATAGGTTTAGGTATTTAGTTTTAAGCAGGGACAGTCAGGGTGGCACCAAAAAAAAAATTATAAAACCAAGAAAAACACAGAAAAATTAGAAAACCCCGAAAATGATTGCTGTGGCTGTTCTAGTTTGTAAGTAGTTTATAAGTAGCTTGTTAGTAGTTTTAAGTAGTTTTATAGTAGTTTAAATTAGTTTTAATTTAGTTTTATTTAGTTTGTAAGTTTTATATAAAACAAACAAAATAAAGACATAGATACCGAGTTTTTTATAAATTCTTCTCGGTGAAAAATAAAACCGAAATGAATTCTAGTTTTAAGATAGTTCTTAGGCCGAAAGGCATTAGCATTAAGTAATTAGTTTAACTTAGAGCGCCCGAATGGAGCCAGTAAGAAAGTTGTAAGATATTGATAAGTAGGCTAGTTCTTATGAATTTTTGTCTAGCTTTAAGATATTTTTAAGATGAATGAAAAATAAAAATTAATTTAAAAAAAAAAAAAAAAAAAAAGGCGTAGCCCGCCAGGCCAAGGGTCCTGGGTTCGATTCCGGGCGTCAACATCATATTTTTTTTTTTTTTTGGCTTATATAAATTTAGTTGATTTTAATGGATTTTGGCCCATTCCTGCCAACAACACGCGCACAGGAATGGTTGAAAGTTGTAAGTCACTAGGCCCTGGTTCTCCACGAGCTGTTGCGCCACCCAATTTATTTATTTATAATTGATTTTGGCCCTATAGAGTAAAAGTAAAATATGTAAGTTCTAACGTAATTTATAAAGACAAAAAAAGTTAGCATCTGGTAGTGCACACATGTATGTATACTTATACATTTATATGCCTAGCTACTTGAATTGAATGCACTTGTTTTAGCGCTTTTAAAACTGACATTTTGACTACACTTTTCCAAGCCATATCGAATAAGTAGTAAATTTAGTCACGATATCGAATGTAGATTGTAGTAAATAGGCGTCCACCCAATTCAAACCAGAAATATATACGAACATTTTACATTAAATAACAAAAAAAGTACTGGACACAAAGAATCACAGTTGGCACGGAATCACCCATATACGATTTTTGTTGTTGTTAAGGTCGTCTGAGGCTGGCGACAATGAATAAAAAGTATATTATGAACTCTTTTTCTGCATTGATCTATATAGGTATATGGAGGATATATTCTTTATGTGGGTGATAGAAAAAATTTAGTTATTCTTTTTTTCGGTTGTTGGTGGTTTCTTATGAATAATGATTATGAATGAGCATTAGGGTGGTCCTTATTTGTATGGAGGAAAAAATAAATTGTTTGTTTTTACTGAGCACCATTTTTTTCTGTTCTTCTACATTGAAAACGTGTATCAAAAAAATTTCATGCTAATCGGATTGTATTAACACGTGCCGCAATGAGTTTGAAAATTTGAATTTTCATAAAACCGACCAAAACCGGGTGCTATTAAAAATTTGATTTGCAGAATTAATAAAGTGCACTTTCAAATCTGTTACCTACTCTTGCTTCAAAATAAAAAAAATAAAAGGCACGACTGGGTCGCACGTTCTTGCTCACAAAGTTCAATTTGCTTGAAAATTAAGAATTTTTAAAAATATTCGAGTAACTATACAAACTTTTTTTAAATTACTATCGAAATCTTTTGAGCTGTTTTTATGATAAATAAGGTTTTTCATAACGGTTGTATAGCAAGTACTGTTATTTTGGAGCTAAAACAGTATTTAAATAATCCCTAACTCTCACAGGGGCCTCAACTTTAAGCTCAATGCGGCACGTGTTAATGTGATTTAAGAAAATAAAAAAAAAAGGGTAGTGTTTTAAGATGTCAATGAACAAAAAAAACGGGTGCTCAAAAGTTTTTAAAATAAGGACCACCCTAATGAGCATGTAGTTTTTAGTTTTTGTATTCTATTCTTTCTAGATTCATTAGATCGGAGTATTTTTTGATTAGGTAGCTAGGTACCTATTATTTTTAATCTTATTTATATAATCATTTTCTAGTTTTTGATATTAAGAAATTTTAATATTAGTGCATTTCAAAATTTTGAACTTGTTGTTTAGTAAAAGGAAACAAAAACAAAATAATTTGAAAATACTAATGAAATTATGAAAGGTAAAATATTTTAATTTGATTTGATATGTATAGAACAGGAACCTATATTCCAACGTGGACCTAGGTAGGTAGGTATTATCTTTAAGAAAATATTATAACGTTCTAAATAACCTACATCAAATTCAATACGATAATATTGATTTTATTTCGTATTTGTGTATTACATAAAATTTATAATTTTAAATTGTTTTAATAGGATATTTCGCGCAAGATGCGACATAAAACGAAGGTCTTGTTTAGGTTGTTTGAGACAAGAAAAGAAAAACCTTACAACCTGAGATAATTTACAAAAAATTGAAACAAAATTAAAAGTTATTGTAAAAAAGAACGGCCAAAATCTTCAAGAATATGCTTTCCTGAAGTCAGAAATGTGTTGAATTTTGTATCTCATGGTTGAATATTTCGTTCGTTCTGTGCATATACTATACACAATATACACACATAAATTGATGACAAAAACTCATACAAAAAATATAGAAACAAGTGTCAAACGAAGTATGTACTTCACTCAGCGATAAATAAAATTAAACATTTTTATAGAAATAGAGAAAATAACCTCAAAACTATCAGCAAAAGAAAAGGAAGTTGTTTTAATTTTTGACGAATTGAGCCTTCAGGCGAATCTAACCTACAATAAATACAAAGATGTAATTGAAGTTTATTTACTAAATTTAACCTGGACGAAAAAAGTTCTGGCTTTATTTACAAACAAAAACCCATTCATGGAATGTACGATATTCAATTAAAAGTATTCGGAATAATCTTCTTAAATATTATCTAGGTATCCACTTCTGATGGAATTGTCAGTTGGAAAATAATTGAATATCTTTATAAGACAGAGAGATCTAATACAATTTAAATATGCCCGAAGCTCACATCAGCACACATTGACCCGACAGAGTTCCAAAAAATTAATGTTAAGTTGCTGCACAGGTTCTAAGCAGATGTAGCTTGTGGAATCGAAGCCTTAATAAAATTAAATAAATTTCAAGAACATAAAGCACAATTTGCAAAACCAACAGCTGAATTTATAACAAACATAAATCGACTTTTTGATCTTCTAAATGGAAAACCAGCAATTAAAAAAAAATAATCAAAATGTAATCTTTATACAAGAAATTAAGATATATATACTCAACATTAAACAAATAAACCCAAGAAGCGAACGTTTTGTTTTAAAGGTTTGGCCTTAACTATTGAAAGTCTTAAGAAAACGAGAATCATTACACAAGTCAACAAAATAAAAAAATATTTTTGTGCCTGGGTTTATTTCATAATTTTTGTATTAGTCATGCTCCAAAATGATGGAAAAATACCCACATCCCCCCTAAGGTTTGCTTTTGTAGAGTTGGTAGTCAAAATACAGTTACCTTAGTTTTCATAGAAATAATAAATATTTGCTTTAATATTTTCTTAAAAAGAGGAAGGGGGATGGCAATTGTTACGCCCATTTGGTATCTTTAAAGTATATTTGTGTCACAAACTACACACATTTTTATTTTGAAATTTAAGGACGATAAAATGTTGTTAAGAACGTGTTAAAGTGATGCTAATGCATTTTGCTATATGTGTGGTTATATTTATTATCAAAATTCACACTATTATCATTTTTGAAAATATGTTAAGAAACTTAAGAGACATGCAGGATGTCTCTTAAATTGAATATTCTGCACGGTCATTTAGTTAAAAAATTAAAAACTTCATTGGGAGCATACTCAGAAGAAAAAGGAAAAAGTTTTAACTAAGACTTTATGGACTTCGAGAGTACCTAATCATCATTACCAAGGTCGATAAAATGAAATAATGATGGGAAATTTTTCTGTAGGTATAATTTTAGCATAGCACATTTCAAAATCAGTGTGTTTGTTAATAAAAAAAACTTTTTGGCATTGCCGTTTTTTTTAAATATTTTTTTTCTAGTTTAAGTAACTTTTTAAAGAAAACTACCCCTCCTGCCTAAGCAGGGGAAAATAGACACGCCCTCTCATATTTTTTTTTTTTTTGTTTCAAACCAGCCTACACGCTCTAGCGTTTTGGTGTATCTAAGTCTTACATCTTAAAATATTTATTTCAATTGATTCTAACATAGCACATTTTCATGAATTTTCAAATAATGTGCTCCTGACTACAAAAGCAAACTTTTTCAAACAAGACTATTTTGTATCTAATAAGTAATATGTAAGGAATAAGAAAATCATATGCAGAACCCAGGCACAAAATTTGTGTTGACCAGTGTTATTTATGGATTATATAGACTTATTACATTTATGCAAACAAATTTAATCAAGATCCATTAGAAAACTTATTTGGGAAAATAAGAGCACGAAATAGGTATTAATAAAAGTAATCTAAATGCTTCAGAATTCGGCTGCCTGCTAGCTATAGTAGGCCGGGAAAAATAGGTTCCGAGGTTGAAAAAATTAATTCATGAAAAATTAAAACTGGAATCGACGCAGAATTGCAACCTCTATAACATATCCAAAGTTCCCCAAAGTCCCCGCATTGGCTTTTCGTGTAGATGCATTTGAAGACGTGCAGACGTGGAGAATTTGGAGGTTTATCAAACTAAAATATTTGTTTCGATACAACCTTATCATATGATACATGATTTAAGGGCAGTTTTTAACGCTGAATCTAATGAAACCAAATTCAAAGTTATACAACTACCCAAACAAAAGTTATAGTCCTTTTTATTTAATGATGACTTTTTTCAGGTACAACAGGTAAAATATTACCGAAAACCCTTTGAAAATAAAGGTATGTTAATGATACTTGGAATAAATGTAACATTTGTCATACGAACTAAGAATCAAGACAGTCCCTAAAAATATCCATGGTGAAAGGGTGTTTTTTTAAGGGGGAGGGGCAAGTGTAGAATGTTGACCATAACACCCACGAAAAAACTCTTACACTCATGAAACTCGCCAAAAATATTTAATTTGTCATGGCAACCAAGAATATAAATAGTCCGTTCAAATATCTTTGGTCGAATAGTGTTTTTGAGACGGTTACATTTTGACCTGTTCTAACGGAAAATACGATTTCAAAAATTGATTTTTGCTTGAAAAGGACCATAACTTTGTTAAGAGAGCTTGTATCATTTTAGTTATGTTTTATTAGATTCAGCGTTAAAAAATACCCTTAAATCATATGCCACACTTTGTGTATATACCTCAATTAGACCGAATCGGGATTTTGGCTCAAATCTTCCAACTTCTTCCCAGATTTTCCCTCTCTTTAATAAAAAACCCCCAGAACAAATATTTTTATTTGGACTATTTTGATTCTTGGTTACCATGACAAATTTAATATTTTTGGCGAGCTTCATGAGTCTAAGAATTTTTTCGTGGGTGTTATGGTCAACATTCTACACTTGCCCCTTCCCCTTAAAAAAACACCCTTCCGCCATGGATATTTTTAGGGACTTTCTTGATACCTAGTACCTATGACAAATGGTACATTTTTTCCAAGTTTCATTAACATACCTTTATTTTCAAAGGGTTTTCGGTAATATTTTACCTGTTGTACCTGAAAAAAAGTCATCATTAAATAAAAAGGACCATAACTTTTGTTTGGGTAGTTGTATAATTTTGAATTTTGTTTCATTAGATTTAGCGTTAAAAACTACCCTTAAAGCATGTATCATATGATAAAGTTGTAGCAAAACAAATATTTTAGTTTGATAAACCTCCAAATTCTCCACGTCTGCTCGTCTTCAAATGCATCTACACAAAAAGCCAATGCGGGGATTTTAGGGGACTTTGGATATGTTATAGAGGTTGCAATTCTGCGTCGATTCCAATTTTCATATTTCATGAATTAATTTTTTCAAGGTTCCCCATACGATTTGTGCTATTTTTCCTGGTCTATAGTTATTTCGATGAAATTTGTATTCAAATTCAAATGTTCCAATTGTGAGGAAGAGGATTCAGAATACCTTAAGGTGAACTGGAATGCCATCTTACAGAGTGAAACGGAAGAACAAATATTGATCATATATGAGCCACCCAAAAGTGAAGAAGTTGAAAGTTCTGAAAATTACCTGAATGCCAACAACATCAACATAATAAATATAATCGAGGAAAATGCGATATCGGTGAAAGTGCCAGAAATCAGGGACCTCGCCACTAGATATTTTGCAGGCTTTGCCCTTTTTTAATCAATATATTGAATGATATTTGTGAAAACTGTGTTCAAGAAATATCGAAAGATAAATACAATTTTGAACTAACGGAAATATTCATGCAACTGCGTAAAACACTAGATAAGTTTACGATTTGGTTAATTTTATCTTTTGGTTAATGAACTGTCAAATTTTGTATGGGAAATGGTTTACACAATGGGGCGTATTCATAGAGAATTACTAAAGTCGTAATTTCTTGACCTATAGCTTAAGACATGTTGGTTAAATAAACACAGCTCTTATTCATAGTCAATTTCCCAGCTGTGTTTAGTAGAACCCCAGGTTAAGGTTGTGTTCTACTACAATTATACTTCAAAAGATGACAGGTCAAAGAAAAACAAATACACTTATATTTCCAAAGTGTACATTTTGTGTGGTCCTTCCTCATATTGAATGTCGAAAAAAGTAAACAAAACAATATAAAACTATTAAATAAAAATCCAAAAAAGAAACTCGAACAAATGCTCTTTAATATTCTTATAGATGAACAACAAATAAAATATAAAACGCGAACGCCAGGAAAACTGGTCACAACCACAGAAGGAACTAACTTTTTTCTTTTTCTATTCTTTCTCTTTTCCCTTCTTTCTTTTCTATTTTTCTTTTTCTTGGTGGCACATTTTGCTATTTACTTAATGACTCAAACTGATCTAAGATATCCATATTCCATATCTTCTTCAATTGCGGTATCAATCGATATTTTTCAGGACGATAAGTTTACGTAGCATTTATTTGATATACATAAATCACTTTTTCAGCTTTTTAAATCACAAAAAAAATCAAATTTGACATTTGGCTGTGATAATAACTACTTAAACACAGCATTTCCTATGTTTAAAGTTAGACCATAGGTTTAGCTCTAAGCTAAGGTTTAAATATATTTATGAATGGCCTAAACTCTGGACTTGCTTAGTAACAACTTAGCAAGAGTTTAGCAAACATCTATGAATATGCCCCAATTTGTTTAATTTTATCCAAGGATTTAGCTGCGGAAATTTAACCAAATATTTGGTTAAACTTATCCAAACGTCATTGTGACTTTTAGAGATTGAATTAGGCGTGTTTGTGACTTTTAGAATTAGGCATGTTTAGAAACATGATATAAATGATATCTCGGAGAACTAAAAAAGCTCTGAATGTGTTCTGTAATTATTGCAATGCAATTAGTTGGTGATAAAAGTTGTGAATTAAAACGTAGTTTACACAAAAAAAAATAATTAGAAGGTCTACATTTACTCAACGATTAAAGGCTCTGCCCAACCAACGCGAAATTATAGCGAAGCATTCACAAAGACAGTTTTTTGTTGTTTTTAGTATTGAGATCATTCACTTTAATTTCGTGTTGGTTTGGGAGAGCCTTTAGGAAAGCTACTTTTCGTAAATTATTAAGGTAGAACTATAAATTCTCACCCAAACCAATTCGAATCTTTCGTTGACGACGAAGAACGTGTTGTTTTCATTTACAACAACGTGATGTTATTTATATTTTTGTTGTGGTCAACGAATGATTCGCACTGGTTAGGAAGATTCTAAATAGTCGGAAGCTGTTAGAAAAAGATGTCATTAGCCAATGCAAAGTATCTTTCTGACTTGGCAAAATCAGAACTAATTCACTTTTTCTCTTTTTTTCGTTCCTACCTCAACAAATTTCAGTTTCACTTCCGTAAAGTGTACTCGGGGCCGCTCTATTCACTTCCGAAAGCAAAAGTTAACGAAAATGAAGAAAAGTACATTATGGGCGTGACATTTATGTTTTTTTTTTTGTATTCGCTTGCGACTAATATATTTCTACCTTACAACGTGACTATTGTCATGTATGTTAAGGTAGAACTATAATAATTGTTTATAGTTTACTGAAGTGATCGGTTGAAAATGAGCGAATACATGAACCATACTCATCTCAAGGGAGTGAAACTGACATTTGGTGAAGTTGGAACGAAAAAAAGAGAGGGATGATTCATTTTACTTAAGTGGAATATTCCTCACTTCTTCTTTTGACTGTTTGGAAAGCAACTTTTCGTGGGTTTTTAACCCATTGATTTTGACAGGCAAAAGTTTCGTTGTCGTTCCGAATATTTCGCATTGGTTTGAGAAAGCCTTGCTAGTTCTAGCTTTACATTTTGTTTTATCCTTCCGAGTTTCCAACTTCACGTTGGTTCGGGAGAGGTTCTGGTTCTCTATTTAAAAATTACTACGTTTACAAGCAGGATCGGGAGCTCCAGGTTTTTTGTCACTTGAGTTGAGTTGAAATGGTATTGATATTCCAGCAAAATGAATGGCATTGATGTATTTATTCCAATGCAAAACAAATATAATTGAATTAACAGGAGTACTTACTACAAGTATCTATTAAAACAAATATATATTTGTACGCATACAAGCAAATAAACAGACCATAATGCATTATCTGTAAAACCAACTCCTCGACCCAAGCCGAACGCGCCCAAATATTTGACGTTTAACGAACAGCTGATTCAATTACACAGCATTTAACCAAATTAATAAAAGGTCGTTCATGCAAACTGTTGCGTAAACTTATCATTTTACACAATTTGTAAACTTACAACGTTGCATGAAACCCCTTATTAATAAAACTTAAGGAGTACGAAAACTCAAGTGAAAACACAGTTTTTTATGGCCATCTGAAATTTTTTTAAAGTGTGTCGCCTTCATGTTCAAATATTTTCAACCTACTTTCAAAAAACACCTTTTGCATCTAAGCTGAAAAAAAAATTATGAAAGTATTCATAACTGAAACAAATAGATACTTTCCAAGCTAGTTCAATCTCTCTGATAAATGTCATGAGCATAAAATTGATATAATAGAACCCTGGAAACTATTTAAGCAAAGGTAATTAATGTAATAATTAATATAATAAGTCCATAAGAAAGGACAGGACAATATCGATTATTTTATCCCTGTAAATTAAGCTACCACCTAATAATTTTGTTAAATTTTATTTTTAATTTCATTATTCACTTTTACTTAAATGGGCAGCAGTATCTAATAATATGCAAGAATTCTCAAAGGAGTAACGGGACCCATAAATATGTTATTAGTCGCATTTTGACACCTTTTTTTGCCTTATGCGACGACTTAAAAAAAAACGTCTCTTTTTTACCCTTTTTTAAAACTCTTGCTACTTTTTCGACCCCTTCTCTAGATAATTGCATGGATAAGATTACTAAGATACTTTTTTAGTGAAAAAGTTGGAAGTCTATCAAACTGAAATATTTGTTTTGCAACAACCTTATCATTATCATATGATACATGTTTTAAGGGTACCTTTTAACGCTGAATCTAATTCAAATTCAAGTTAAATAAAATTTAATGGCCTTTTCGATTGGCAATCCGGAACAGCTATTCGATACGTGTGAACGCTTCTCATTTCGATTCTGAAATCAAATTCAGAACAATTTTCTGTTCTTTCAGAACAAGAACTGTCATTCTGTCCCCAATCGAAAAGGCCATAACTCTTTTGGCAAGTTTCATGAGTGTAAGTTTTTTGTAGGTGTTATTGTAATGATTCATAATTATTCATAATTCAGATATTTTTTGGGATTTGTTTGATACTTGGTTCTTATTGACTATTGAAATATTTATTCCAAGTTCCATTTACATAGGTAGGTACCATTGTTTTCATAGGGGTTTCGGCATAATTTCAACTGTTGTATGTACTTAAAACAAATCATCATTACATAAAAAGGACATTAATTTTTTTGTTTTGGGTAGTTGATCATTTTGGATTTAGTCTCATTAAATTCAGCGTTAAAAGTTACCCTTAAGAAATGTAAAATAATATAATAAGGTTGCTGCAAAAAAAATAGGTATTTCAGTTTGAAAGACTTCCAACTTTTTCACCTCTCCACCCCTACAAATGAATCTACACAAAAAGCTAATGAGGGAATTTTGGGGGAATTCGATTATGCCATAGAGGGTGTAATTCTGCGTCGATACCGATTTAAGTATTTCATGAATTAAATATTTCAACCTCTGCACCTATTTTTCCTGGGTTATATATACAAACAAAATTTACGAATTTACCTCAATAAAACAGCACCCTGATTTATGACGAATAATGAATTGAATCAAGGCAAAAACTATTTGATCTTCCAACAAATTAAGAAGAAAATAATTGCATAGGTAGTGCGTATACAATATCAATAACTAACCCACGATGCTCTTCCACTTAACTACCCTCTTTATCTATTGAAAATAATCATATAGTTCAAAAAAACCTCTTCTCTTTTTTCAAATTATTTTTTTTCCAACATTTTCAAAAAGTCAATTTGAATATTTTTCAGAGATAATCTCATGGAGCCTGATTACACTATTCGTTTTTTTCGGACGTTACGTGTTTCGTCTTTTTGGCACATTGAGTGAGGGGTGTAGAAACGTAGGGGGAACCGAAAGACGAAAGCACCTATGAAAATTTCAAGACTTTTTCCGCTTGAACTTTGACGTTTATGATTTGACAAATGAGTAGAGGTGTGGAATGCTTATAAAATTTAAATAATAAGATTAAAAATTGATTTTCATAATTAAAAAGGTATAAATTTTAACAAGAAGTGATTTAAAATTTTTTTTAATTGTTATTACTGCCTATTTCCCAGTAAATAAACCTCCAAGTTGTTGAACGTCAAAATCACGTATGAATTTTTTTCGTTGTGTGTAATCATGAAGGTATGTACCTGTCAAAAAGACGAAAAACGAAACGAACGAAAAAACGAATCGTGTAATCAGGCTCATGAAGTGCGAAGCAAAACATGTATACAATGAAGCACACATAATGTATATGTAAAACAAACCATCTTTCAAACGCATGTAGTTTAGTTTTTAGTTTAGTTAGTTGATTTTATTAAACATTCCTTTAAGACATAACATTTTTTTAAATCAAATTAAGCATGGCATTGCCGTCTGCCAGGTTGACAATGAATATAGTTTTCTTAAAATCAGTAATAAAGCAAATTAAGTTTCAAAATAAAAAATATAATAGCATTGAGTGTTTATTTAAAAATCTTGATTGATTATCCTCTCTCGATACGCAAGTGCCACCTTACAATAATTATAGATTTTGGAGACATCCATTTCATTTAAAAGAGAAGTTATATCATCCTCGATTAGATAGTTACATCCCAAGAAAGTTCTCCTCGTTTCCGCTAGAATAGGACATTTTCCAATAAAATGCAGTACATCCTCTCTTTCTTGTCGATTGCATAGGCTACATAAAATTGGCAAGTCATCACGATGTGGCCTATAGTTAAGGTGTAAGAGCTCACCCCTTAGTTTGACCATCATAGATATTTGTTCCACGCTGTTCTCGTCTCGGAAATAGTTTGACTGTCCCAAATTATAGCATAGTCGGTTATATATTGTTCTGTGAAAGGAACTCCTAGCATCTTCTACATATTTGTCTCTATATTTGGCATCCACCGATGAAATTAAATTGTATAAGGTATTTTTCCATTCACCTATATGTTCAACATCCAGGTTAAGTTGAATTCCGCACCACTGCGCCAGCTCCATCCACTCCGCAAACCAACTACTTTTCTGTCGAATAACTTGAAGGACAACTTTCTTTGGCAATCTATTGTCTGACATGTTCAGTATCAGACCTGTAAACTTTCAAGTACAAGTACCAGTCAAGTACCAAGTACCTTGTACTTGTACTTGTACTTGAAGAAACCAAGTTCAATGTACTTGGTACTTGAAAAACACCAAGTACAAGTACTTATTCAAGTACTTTGTTTCAAGTACATGTACTTGGCACTGTAATACTGCCAAGTACATTTTCAAGTACTTTTCAAGTACAAGTCAATTTCAAGTACCTACTTTTCAAGTACAAGTCCTTTTCAAGTACTCTTGTAACGTACGCTCGTGTTGTTGTTTCGAGATAACCACCCATTCTTAATGTTACCACAACCCTCCAGACAGGTATCCTGAAACGTCGTGGCAACAAAATGGGTGGCTTGTCCAGGCTCTAACCGCGCGGCATGCTTGCACAGCCAAGGTTAGCTCGTTGGAGGGGGGGTTCTTGCTGTTCGAGCCTGGACGGCCGTTACGTATTTTCATGCCGTCGTTTAATATACGTAATAGAAAAGGCGAGGCCTGTTTGTCCCAACAGGAAGGATTCAAAATCTAGAGAGGAGAGCAAAGATGTCATATTGCCCTCTGAGGATTTACCCACCCCATGCACCACATAATACAACCTATGGTTATACTACGTGGTACAACCTGGTTACCATGTCCTCCATGTGTATGGTAACCCCAATCTAATATAGAGCTAGATTGTATCTAGACTCTCATCCTTTCGCCTTCGTAGTAAAAATGATTCTGCCGTTCATTGTATCCCATCCAACCCACATAATAAACCACTGCATTACTACTTCTACTTTTCCCAAACACTGGAAAACTGCCCGAGTTGTACCTGTTGCTAAAGAAACAAATCCTATTACTCCTGCTGACTTTAGACCAATCAGTATTTTGCCATGCTTGTCAAAGGTTTTCGAGAAGCTTATAGCGAACCAAATCCTTTTTCATTTGTCTAGTAATAATTTACTTTATGCTGGCCAATCTGGTTTCAGAGCGAATCATAGTTGTTCCACTGCAATGGTGAACATATTTGAAGATATAAGACAAAGTTTTGATAAAGGATATGTTACTATCCTCTGTTGGCTTGATTTCTCGAAGGCCTTTGACAAGGTTGACCATAATATTCTTTGTTGGAAGTTAAAAAACTTGTTTGGTTTTGGCAACAGTGCGGTGAGGCTTCTGAGGAGCTTTTTAAGTGAAAGACTTCAAAGAGTTGTTACTTCCAATTCTTTTTCATCACTTCTACCTGTTAAGCAGGGCGTTCCACAAGGATCAATTCTTGGCCCAATTCTGTTTTGTATCTTTGTTAATGATATGCCATTAGTTTGTCGTCACTCGACAATACACCTTTATGCTGACGATGTGCAGCTATACTCGTCCAGTCCAATTTCTGAATTAACTGAACTAACTAACAAGATAAATGAGGATCTTTCCAGCATTCAGTCCTGGTCAAATGAAAATGGTTTGCTTCTCAACCCATCTAAGTCACAAGTTATCCCTATATCTTTCAAAATACCACCTCTAAGTACCTTTCCTGACATTCTTCTTTCCAGTAGTAAACTGAAAATGGTAAAAACGGTAAAAAACCTAGGCTTTATTATAAATCATAACTTATCGGGATATGAGCACACAAATTATGTTATTGGTCGAGTATATGGATGTCTACGCAAACTGTCGATAACTGCTAGTTTTACTCCCATTGCTACTAGGCAAAAACTAGTGATAAGCCTCATTCTGCCCCTAATAACCTATGCTGAATGTGTTTATAGTAGTTTAGACTCCTTATCACAGCGTAAATTACAAGTGGCATTTAATGATGCAGTGCGATATATTCACGGTTTGCGTAGATATGATCACATATCACTTTATGCTAACAGATTGCTAGGATCTTCACTAAAGCAATATATCAACGCTAGAAATTGTGTGTTATTACATAATATTATAGTTAACAAGACTCCTTTGTACTTATATGACAAACTTTATTTTTCCCGTTCGCCTAGAACATTCTGCCTTATCGCACCTCGATTTCGTTACCTAAACTCATCCCGTCTATTCTTTGTTCACGCGATTAAATTATGGAACTCCTTGCCGATAAATATAAGGGCAATATCAAGTGCCACTCAGTTTAAAATTGCAGTATTTCTCTACTTCTCACTCTCGTTGTAAAAACTATCTTCTCATTTTATTTTCTTTCTTGTTTCTTCTTATTTTCCCTTATCTAATAAACTTTCTTCTTCCAATATCTACTATAAAAAATTGTTAATTAGTTTCTAAGTTTTTCTTTATTTTAAATGTATATACATATAACATAAAAATTCTTCCTTGCTTAATCTATTAATTCTAAGTACTATAAAAGATAATAATCTTAAGGTACCATGTCATTTATATTATTAATAATAAATTAAAATTGAATTGAATTGAAAATATCTATTTGAGGCTTTTCATTACAAAGCCACATCCACCTATATAAAATAAACTAAACCGTAGACATAGCTGAATTCAAGAATATACCTTTTCCTTAATTAAAGATGAAGGTTTTGAAAAAATAAAAAAAATTGTTTCAATTTTTAGACATAAGCTATCTTGTGTTGGAAACCAAGCAGACATCCAAAAACCAAGACTTGAAAACAAAATCGACCGGAAATAAATTGTAGGAGGAAAAAAAAGAATAACCAGCATTTAGATTTTTCATAATATAAACAAGAAAATACTTTTATTAAAGGAGAATTCTTAAAGTAAACTAAAATAAAAAGGTAAAAAGAAAATATGAACAAATCAATTCTACAATATTGTTACTTGAGTTGATAAATGAGAAGAAAGTCCCCTATACAAATTAAGAGCGCGAATTAACAATATCTTAAATCAAAAAAAATTCTAATTTAAGAGAAAAACATGACCAAATATTATATAATAAAAGAAAAACCTAACCAAATTGCGTTCGTACTAACGTTGTTTTTGATCTCTCTTTTTGTTACAATATTATTTAATGTGTCTACATATATCTTCTCTTTTTTTCTCTATCCCTTTCCCAATTTCGAATTTACAAATTTTACTTATTGTTTTTATCATTCAATACTATTTTATATTTTAATTGTATATTTTATGTCAAAATAAGAATTCCAATTTATTTAAAAAACTATGGAACAACGAAGAAAAAAAAATAAAAATAATTCGATTCACAATAAATAAGTAATATTAGTTCCTCTTCAAATAATTGATATTTACTCTGATAAGAAAAAATTGTTCGTTCAAATTTTGAATAATTTAGCAAACAGAAAAAAATCACTTACCAGAATATTTTTTTTTCTTTTATTTAAATATTTTCGTTGATTTGTATATTTTATATGTATGTTTGTTGATTTTTATTTTGTATGTCTTATTTTTGTTGTTTCTTGATCTCGTCCTCCTGATGGTGTGCACAGCATCGAGGGAATGCGAAGATGTTTTTGTTTTGTATTTGCTAAATTCACTAAATTTAAAAAAAAGAAGAAATTGTTTTTTTTTTTTAGAAAATCAGAACGAACTACTTTTGTACAGTATTCTTTATGCATAGAAAAATAAAAAAAAGTTAAACTATTTCCAAAAAAAATATATATACTTAGCTTTTATATGAATTGAAATGTTCAGCTTTTAATTAATTTTAATTGATAGCTATTTTTACTGTAGATAGATTACTGGATCGATGGTATGGTTGTTAGCGTTGAATCTTTCTCAGCTTGAGCAGCAAGCTGGGCTCCTTGCAGAGATGACTTGGTGGTCCGAGAGGTTAGGTTATGGATATTGTTTATCTGGTGCTCTGTTGGTGTCTAGGCATTTATGCAAGATTATGGTGATGATAATATATGTATACGCTTTTCGCTGCTCCTTGGCCTGGAAAATTTTTTTGCGGCTTTTGCTCAGTGCGTCGGACGCAAAAATTTCGGCTCGAGATCTTGTGACTCGCCAGATTAAAATGGTGGTAGATTGGGAGTGCTAGATTTTTGGATGCTCAAGTGTAGTGGTGGTGATTCCAACTCTTGGACACGGAGTATCAATTTTTGTCTGACTGTACGTCCGATAGATGAATGTTTCAGATTTTTTTTGTATGGGTTTGCTGTCTCTGGTGTTGGAAAACTGTACCAGCTTGAGAACGCCCGTTTTTTTTTTTGACGAACTGCGTGTGAGTGTATGAGTGAGCCCCTCAGCGTTCTGATGGTTTTGGTTGGGGCAGCTCAGGCTTTTAAGCCGCGGGAACTTTTTTCAGTTTTCTTTTTTCTTTATTTTTATAGCTTTTTTTTTTTCGTTGTAATAATAAAACTTTTTTTTTTAAACTTCTCTTTTTTTATTACTTTTTAAAAAATGTCCCGAACAACGTCTTTAGAAATGAAATATTTTTTTAGCACTTTGGAGCTCACGTACGCGTTCGAAAATATAGGTTCACATTCACAAGAATTTCTACAAAAGAGAATGATTGTGGAGTTCTCAGGGGTATTTATAGTCCCGAGCCCCAAGCGCGAGGACGCTCACACATACATAAAAAAAAATCATCATGGATGATGTTTTGGGCTTCCGTTTTGTCTATATCTTGTGGAAGTTTTAACTCAAAAACTTCGAATTTTGGCTTAAAAATCAAATTTAATTTTTTTAAAAATATGTGTGTCAAATTTACAATATCTCGGTCAAAATTCTGAAATATTTATGGTCTCGGAAGTCATCCATATCTCTTTTCTTCTTTGTATGTGTGAATTTTAATTTTTATATGATGAAAACAAGCCTTCGAACGACTCTCGAAAACCAATCAACCAACTGTGTCTCTAACCATATTATGCATACAGGTATACATAATTGTTTGTGCTGCTTCGCTTGATAGGTCACTCTTTGGATACAGATCTTTCAACTTGTTCCGTGGTGAAGTGGGTATGTTCGCCGGGTTCACCTTAATGGTCCCGGGCCCGGGTACAAATCTAGCTGGGTGATCTCTTCATATTTTTTTTTTCTTGCTGCTCTTTTTTTTAACATTTTTTTTTTTTCTTGGTCCATAGTATTTTCACATATTTTTTTCTTTTGCTTAGGTTATTTATGTAGTTCATCTGTTTTCATCCAACCTGTATCTATTTCTTGGTAGCGCAGCGTTAAAAATAGTCCTGTGTGATAGTCGTAGGATAAAACCAATATCCATAGCCTCATCAGCTCCCCCTTTACCCAAAAGTATGCATGGGTTTAAACCTAGGTACTATCTTAATATCGTAAATTTAAGCATTTCACTCAAACTCTATTTCTATCTCCTTAAATTGTTAGGTCAAAAAGGCTCAAGAGCAATACACCACAGCACCTTAAACTTTAAAATACTGGGATCTTGAGTTTATTTAGGAAAGAAACTTTAAAGGAAGTAAGAGAACTTGAGATCCAGCGATGTTATATAAATAATGATATATGTCATATTTATAATGATCGTAACATAAAAAAAAATCGAAGGAGAAAAGAGAAAACCGAGAAGAGATTTGAAACAAAGGCCAAACCAACACACATGACTACTGATAACGATGAGCTAGGAGAAAAATAAAATTTGAAGCTCGACAAGCGAAATCAACATATGGTTGAAGAAGATCTTTCTGATAAAGAGAAATCTTTATAATATAAATATATATAACTGCTATACCACGAGAATTTGATTTATGTAACCTTGAAAGTCGAAAGCTAAAGTGGAGGTGAAAAAAAATCGTAATGCGAGTAGAATTTGAATTTCATTATAACACTTTAAGGATGAGGGCTTATAGTTTCCCACACTCTTCAAGTACAAGTCCAATTCAAGTACTTTTCAAGTACCAGTCCATTTCAAGTACTTTTCAAGTACAAATACATCCCCCTATTTCATAGAAATAAAGAGCACGTCCATTTCCATTACGACCTTGAAAGGAGGCGTGGCATCCACCCACATTATCAGGATAGTTATTAATTATTGAATGGAGCACTTGCGATAATTTAAGGACGATGAAATTCGGCATAACGGTAGTAATTATATTGTTCAAAAAATTAAAATTTAAAACTTGATATTTTCCGTTCATGGGCGTGGCAGCCACCCACTTTCTAAGAATCTATGGATCATATCGAGATTTAATCAGGGAATGATAAAATATATTTGAATAAACATGAGGGCTTTTGTGCATTGAAAAATTGAACATTTATATTCAAAGGATGTGGTATCTACCCATCAGCGTACGGAAATGCTCACTCATGAGCTGCTCATGTGTGAGCAAAACAAAACTATCAATTATGATAGGATCTTGTTCCTGAGTAATTAGCTGTAAGCATTCTTATTTTTGCTTGAATTTTGAAATGTTTCGAAACCCATGGAAGTTCGTTGTTCCTTGAGCGATTGCAATTAAATTGCTGTAGGTAAAAGCTGAAACAGAACTAAAAAAACAAAACAAAAATTTCAACAGGGTGTTCCAAAAATGTGTTAACTTTGTTGAGTGATTACAATGAAATTGACACAGGTGAAAGCTGAAATGGAATGAAAAAAAAAACAAATATTTTCAACAGTGTTCAGCACAATTATAATGGCCGAAAGAGTCCCACAAGTTAAGTAAAAGCTTACCAGCTAATCCTAAGAGAGGGCTATGCTTTGCTCAGACGCAAACTGAAAGGTTGCCTGGCCAATGGTGGTATCCAAAAAATAGTCCTTAAGGTGCCGTCACACCGTGCAAGTAAAGTACTTGCAGCAAGTAAAATGATTGCTGCAAGTAAAACTTGCCTGGTGTGACGACCCGAAAAGTACTTGCGGCAAGTAATTGCTGCAAGTGATTTACTTGCGAGCAAGTACTTGCGGCAAGTAAAACTTGCCTGGTGTGACGACCCAAAAAAGTACTTGCAAGCAATTAATTGCTGCAAGTGATTTACTTGCTTGCAAGTACTTGCGCAAGCAATACTTGCACGGTGTGACTAGGTCCTGCAAGCGCTTGCAAGCAAGTAAATCACTTGCCGCAAGTACTTGCCACTTGCAGGATTTGCGCAAGCAAGTTTTTTACTTGCGTGCAAGTGAACGTATGTTTTTCGATCAAAATTACAGAAAAAATCGTCTCCCTCTGCCTAGAAGTCTCTCAGCAGTATTGTAAAGTACGTGTTTTCAGCACAACGTTCAAAAAGGGTCATACCAAATTTATTTATCTTCGATCAGCCACATTTTGTTGATTCAAATGCTGTAGCATAAAACAAGGTCTCGTGGTGTTTTTTAATGCATGTTTTTTGATAATAATAATAATAGGTAATAATAACAATAATAATATGAACGACTGGGTCGTACGTAATTGCTCTTATGCTTCAACTTGCTTGGATCTTAAGATCTTTTAAAAATATTTGAATAATTAAAGAAAAATGCAACGAAGCATGAGGCTCTTTCTTTCAATTGTAAAAACAACTCGCCGTATTTTGATTGAAATCGGTAGAGCAATTAATGAGAAAGTCGAAGAAAAAAAAATGTATGCAGAAGGTACCGCTGATAACAGTTTTTAGTAAATTTTGTATCAGAAAGTTCAACTCGCTTACAATCAAATCACTTCATGCAAGCAATCGCATGTTTTTTTACTAATAATACTCAACAAGAATCAATTGCCTAGATTTTAACAAATCTTCATGTTCAAAAACCATTTCCATGTAAAAAATTCGTCTTCCAAATCTGGATTATCCATTTAAATCTATTTCTGAAGAAACAATAAACCAAATTGAACTGAAAATGGCAAAACCACACCGGTTTACACGTGCAAGTACTTTCAGAAACTAATTTCAGCAAGTAATTTCAGCAATTACTTGCAGCAAGTACTTTCAGCAATTAATTTCAGCAAGCACTTGCTTGCTCGGTGTGACGACCTGAAAAGTACTTGCAGCAAGTTTGTTTTGCAAGCAAGTAAAAAGTAGTTTCAGCAAGCAATTTACTTGCCTGGTGTGACTGCTCTCTGCAAGTACTTGCACGAATATTTCAAATTCAAAATTTTTTAAACAATTGCTGCAAGTACTTTACTTGCACGGTGTGACGGCACCTTTAGTGTTCGGAGTTTTTTTTTGTATGTTCTTTTATTATTTTTTGTTGTCTTAGGTTTTAATTTACAAATTTTATTTTTAGATATATAAGAACTTTAAGGGCTCTGGAGACGCTCGAACATGGTGCGAGTGAACATGGTTCGAGTACTACGTTCGAGCTGATTTTACTTGTCTGCGGACTGGTTCGAGTACCAATTATTTGGTGTCACTAAACAAAAATTTGGTCTCACCAAAATCAAAAGAAGTTTGATATTTATTGATGTTCGAGGGCGGGGCTAATCGTTTGTCGTACCAGATTCGACTGTTTGCGGACCGGTTTCGTATGTTTACTCGAACATATTGGTATAATTTCGAGTTTCAATATTAAAAATAAAAAGAAAAATGTCAAACAACCGGAATAAAAATAAAATTAATGTGGCAGTGAATATTTTTAATGACATATAAGTCGTAAGAATAATGAAGTTCGAGTAGTTTGGTTTCTGCTTGGTTTCAGTGTCTGCGGAGTTAAGTCGAACTATGTTCACTCGCAGCATGCTCGAGCGTCTCCAGGGCCCTTTATTCTAGTTTACGTTAATTGTTTAATTTTCTGAATACTAAGCGACCATGCGCAGGCAAAAAAAATGGGAGCAAAGTAAAACTTAAAAGAAGTTGTGCTGATGGCGAATGAAAATAGAATGTCGATCAGTGCGACAACTTCTCCCAACTTCACCGCGGTCGAAAACACAAACCAAGTAAAATGAGTGCGTTCAGCCGCGGTGAAATCTACACTGGGAAGAGGGCGAGTTCACACGCTACGAATATCAGCACTCCGCATTCCGACTGGTGCGGACCGCGCACCACGGACAGAATGCGGAGTGCCTACGCAATTCGCATGAACATTACTGCCCCCCTTGGTGAGATGCGCCAAAAGAGAAAAAATGATTCTGAAAGTTAATTTTAAATTGAAAATTATGAAAAAAAAAACTAACTAGAAAGAAAAAAGAGTTAAGTATAAAGTTCTTTAATTAATTGAAAGGCATATATGTACTTATGATACTAGATTAGTTAAGTGGTAGACGACAAAGTTTTATAACTGGTCGAGTGAGGTCTCCATTCTGAGTTCTTAGGGTTGCCACTCTAACTCTCCCGTCAGCGCCGGGGTGAACATTTATCACGCGCCCGAGACGCCATTCTGTGGAAGGCAAATTTTCATTTTGGACAGCAACTAAGTCATTTACCTTGATATCTACCTGTGGCGATTGCCATTTGTTTCGTTGATGGAGTTCTCTAAGATATTCATCTTTCCAACGGCGGCAGAACTGCTGTTGAAGGCATCTTAATTTTTCCCAACGATTGATCAAAGATAAGTTGGCATCGGCCAAATTGGGCTCGGGAAACGATAAGAGAGGGGCTCCACGTAAAAAATGACCGGGCGTTAATGCCACTAGATCAGAAGGATCATTGGACAAAGATGAGATTGGGCGTGAGTTCAAGCATGCTTCAATGCGTGCTAACACGGTAGAAAATTCTTCGAAGGTCAATTTGGCACTAGTCTCCAGCTTTCTCAAATTGCTCTTAAAACTCTTGACACCGGCCTCCCATAGGCCACCCATGTGAGGTGCGCCAGGAGGAATGAAATTTCATTTGAGTCCCTGGATGCTATATGTGGCACTAGCTTCTTGGGGGAACGGAGGCGAGTAGTTTTTTGAATTCCTTTCCCAAAATGGCATCAGCTCCTACAAAGTTGGTACCGTTGTCTGAAAACACTTCTTTGGGCAAACCTCGTCTTGCCGTAAATCTGGCAAAAGCAGCTAAAAAAGCTTCCAACGATAGATCACTAACAGCCTCAAGATGAATAGCTTTAGTTGAAAAACAGACGAATACGCAGACATACCCCTTGGTCATTCGACAGTTCCTTGCATTAAAGCTCTTGATTACGAATGGGCCTGCGAAATCGATTCCTGTACACGTGAACGGGGGAGAAAAAGTGCATCTTTCAGGGGGTAAAGCAGCCATTATTTGCTTGCTTAATACTTTCTTGACAAGAGTACAGTTTTTGCACTTTCTAATGCAAGATTTGACGAGATTTGTAAGTTTCGGAATCCAAAAAGTTTGACGCACGAGCCTAAGCATTAAGGAGTTGCCACCATGCAATGAGATGTCATGAATGAATTGCGTGAGGAGATAAAAAAATCTGGAGTGGTAAGGTAAAAGAATGGGGTGCCGTTCATTATATGATAAATCTGATTGAGATAGTCGACCATTGACTCGAAGAAGATCATTTAAGTCCAAGAAGGGGTTGAAAGAGAGAATCGAACTTTTAGAGTTGATAGGTTTACCTTGTATAAGACAAGAATATTCTGAAGGATAATAAGCCTTTTGAGACACTAGTATTAAACGATTTATTACAAACTCCATTTCTGAGTGCGTGACGTTATGAGAAACGTAGTGATGATTTTCCTTTTTCGAGAGTTTAAAGTAGAAGCGAAAAATATAGGATATAACGCGCATTGCCCGCGGTAAGGATGAAAAACGATCAAGAATATCTTCAGGAGCATGCTGAACAACTAAGGAAACGACTGCCTTTTGTTCGAGATCTTCGACGCATGGGGCAACTGGAAGTGTTTCAGGCCATTGAGAGATTGGTTGGCAAAGCCATGAAGGACCTTTCCACCAGAACGTATTGAAACTCAATTCTGAAGGCATCAACCCACGAGTTGCTAAATCTGCGGGATTTTCAGCTGACCTTACATGCCTCCAAGGGGCGTTGCCTACATTGTCTAAAATTTCACTCGTGCGATTAGCGATAAAGGTTTTCCATGCGCATGGCGGTTTTTGAAGCCATGCCAATACGATTAAAATTTGGGATATAAGACTTTATTAATTTGGAAAGAAGTAGAGCCCCACACAACTCAAGGCGTGGTAATGACACTGATTTTATGGGAGCTACTTTTGATTTTGCACAAAGCAAGTGGGAAGTGACAGTTCTGTCGGAGTGACAGACACGTATATATAACGCAGCGGCATATGCCTTTTCGGATGAGTCGCAGAATCCGTGAAATTGGATTTCTGACAACGGAGAATAGTCTACCCAACGAGGTATTTCAATAGATTGGATGTCAGGTAATGCTTCTACGAAGGATTTCCATATAATGAGAGTATCAGATTTAATTGGTTCGTCCCAAGTGGTTTGCTCCGTCCAAACTCGTTTCATCAACATTTTTGCAACTATTACGACGGGGGCCAACCAACCAGCGGGATCAAAAATCCGAGCAATTTGGGAATAAACTTCTCGTTTAGTGGGATTTATAGATAAAGGGATCTGTTGAGTAGTGAAATAAAAATTATCACCTTTGGCATTCCACCGTATACCCAAAGTCTTCGTAGTGCTATCCGTATCCAACTTCAAAAAATTCTCATTCAAAATATGTTCTCGAGGCAAGTGGTCGAGTAAACAAGGAGTATTAGAGGTCCATTTACGCAGTGGAAACCCCGCTGAATCTAAGAGTTTAATAAGTTCCGATTGAGCTCTTTGCGCAGAATGAATGCTATGAGCACCGGACAAAACGTCGTCGACGTAAAACTCTGATTGAAGGATTTTTGAAGCAATTGGGAACTCAGCTTTCCCTAATTTTGCTAATTCGTGAAGAGTACGGATGGCCAAATAAGGGGCACAATTAACACCAAACGTGACGGTTGTGCTACATTTCCACCTAGTGCTTATCTGAGATTTCATGAGATTAACCTTAAATTTCCTTTAAATCTCGTAGATTTACCATACAAATCTATTTCGTAAATCTTGAAGATTAGAAATTAATCTTGTTAAATCTTCCTAGGACAAATAGTTTTACAAATCGAACTAACCTATTTTTACATGGTGCTGAACGATTCATTCGAGACTCGCATTCAGTTCTTCATTGTTTCACACGAATCAAACATTCTGTCTCATTCGCACTTCATAAGAAAAATTGGAACGCCATTTGCATTCTTGAAGGTGCTGTCAAATTTAATCTTTTTGTGTGGTAGAAACACCAAAAAGATTTATTAAATCTAATCTGAGATAAACCTTTGGTGGAAATATAGCATTAGAAGCTCGAAATCTTCAATCTCTAAGTGAGGAGAGGTACGAAAAAGAATTCTTTGAAAAGGAGTATCCCGTGGATCGATCAAAATTTGTCGGTACATTTTTTCTATGTCCGCATTAAATACAAACTTGTAAAATCTCCAGCGAATGATTAAGGAGGATAGATCTTGCTGTAGAATTGGCCCTGGGTACAGTAAATCATTAAGACTAACACCGTTCGAGGACGAATTGGAGGCGTTGAAGACCACGCGAACTTTTGTTGTAGTGCTCTCTGGTTTGATGACCGCGTGATGCGGAAGATAAAACGACTTCACTTGGCCATTTTCAACTTTTTCCACTGGAGCTACTTTTCGCATATGATTAAGAGACAAATATTCGGAAATAACTTTGGAATATTGGGTTTTCAGATCCGCTTTCGAGGCTAAAGATCTTTCAGTTCGTGAAAATTGTTTCAGTGCAATAAACCTAGAGTACCCCAAACGACTCTTTGAGCTTTGTGCTTTAAATGGAAGACGTACAACAAATCTACCATCAGCACGCCTGAAAGTGTTTTTTTTGTAAAGATCCTCGCAGTAACAGTCGTCCTTTGAACGGATGGCAGTAGAAGGTAGTTCTTCTAGCTCCCAAAACTTTTGAATCTGACTTTCCAAATTACTAGCAGCACTATCGGATGAGATGGTAGTATTAAATGATTGAAAAGAATCTGGGACTGGTCCCGACAATATCCATCAAAAAATAGTGTTCTGGGCTACTAGTGAATTCGAGATCATTTTCAAACAGTTACGGATGATATAAGGATAGAGGTCAGCTCCTATTAAAAGATCTACCTGAGACGATTTGTTAAAGGAGGGGTCAGCTAGTTTGAGGTCAACAAAAAGGTTGGGATTTATTATTGAGAAGGATGAACTAGGTAAATTGTTTGTCAGAGATTTAAGCACAATGGCTTGTGCGGATAAAGTTATTTGAGGAGTTTCAAAAGATGTGAGTGAAAAAGAACAAAGTTTTTTAGAGGTGACTGAGAGGTTTCCGCTAATACCAGACACGTTGGTATTTTTCATCACGAATGGAAGATTGAGTCTTTTTTGCACAGATTCTGAAATGAAGGATATTTCAGATCCGGGATCAATAAGTGCTCTAACCACATGTTCAGTTTCCGTTCCTACTATACCGACTAGAGCAGTAGCCAACAGAATTCTTCTTTGAGACGTAACCGTGAAGGCTTGATGAGAAGCCTGAGGAACAAAAGTCTGCGTAGAAGCAGACATTGAAGCATTTTGCGAAGGAGGAGTGGACTGTAGATTATTGTTTTGTTGCACAGTAGGGGGGTTGGATACTAAATGAAGAAGTGTATGATGGCGTTTCTTGCAATAGCTACATGAGTGTTTACTAGAGCAAGTGGACTTCTGATGACTTGTGCCTAAGCAGTTATTACACATTTTGTGGTTGCGTACTGCTTCGATTCTGGATGATACAGGCATAGCCGAAAATTTAGGGCATTCGTAAATCGAATGGTTTGCCGAACAAATTTTACATTTAGATCCTCCCGCCTTTGCAAGAAACGTATTGGCCTTGTTAGGCTTTGCGGTTACGGTTTTTCGTGAAGAATGCTGACCTACTGATGGTTTTGAAGATGTAGTGTCCGAGATAGACTCCAAAGTTTGGAAACGTGCGCTGAGAAATTTGTCCAGCTGTTTCCATGTCGGAACTTTAGTAGGATCGTCTAAGGATTGTTCCCAGAGGGCAAGCGTGGTCTTGGGCAATTTATTTGCGCAATTGAAAACAAGTATGGGGTCCCAATTTTCAGTGCTGACATTGTGCACTTTAAGTGCTGTTAAAGAGTCATTAATCTTACACTGTAAGGTTCGAAGAGATTTAGCAGATTCATCTGGTACCGCGGGCAAATTAAAGAGATTTTTGACTTGATTGTTGACCAGTATTTTCATATCTACTGCGTAAAGCTTCCCAGGCGAGAGAAAAACTTGAATTGGTCAAAGGAAACTGATTAACAGTCCTTGACGCGTCACCTCCTGTTTTGCAACGGAGATGGAATAACTTTTCGACTTCACCCAGCTTTGGGTGTTGTATGTATACAGCGTCAAACATATCTCGAAATGCCGGCCATGAAAGGTAGTCACCGTGAAATATGTCTGTATCACAAGGCGGTAGTTTTATACAGTGAGAAGCTGCTGATTTTGGAGGAGGAGTATCAACAACGGGGCTGCTTTTATAACTTGTATGAACAGTTGGTTTTAATTGGTCTTGCAGCTCTAAAAAGAGAGCTAAGCAACTTATGTAAGTTTCGTTACAAGTTTTATATTTGGACTCAATGACGTCCATGTCCAAACCTTCTTCTTTTTTAGAAGGTCGAAAGCGAGCACAATCGGAGTATTTCTCCTTTACTTCCTGCCACAAATCCTTTAACTCGGTTTTTCTTGCTTCTAGAGTCATGATGGTGTGGTGCTGTTCAGGGACCTCTTTAGCAGCTGAGTGAAATTTCACCAGCATATCCGTAGCAATAATTAATTCGTCTAAGACCGACATGATTGAACAAATGATCGACAGGAATTTGGATAGTGCGAATGCAAAGGTGGAGCCGAAAAAACGAGAAGATATAGCAGAACCTCGACTAGAAAAGTTCACAGAGTCAAATGAGAAATTTAGAAACTTGTATAAAACTGAGATAGAGGTAAAATCCCTGAGATTCAAAGAAGAATCTCCAAGAGAAAAGTCCACAGAGTCAAATGAGAGACTAAAAACTTGTAGCAAAATTAGAAAAAAAGTAAAATCTCTGAGATTCAAAGAAGAATCCCGAAGAGAAGTTCACAAAGTCAACAGAAAGACTGAGAAACTTTTAAAAAACTGAGAAAAGTAAGAATCCCTGAGATTCAAATAAGAATCTCGAAGAAAAAAAGTCCACAGAATCAATTGAGAGACTCAGAAACTTGTAAAAATTGAGAAAAGTAAGAATCCCTGAGATTCAAATAAGAATCTCGAAGAGAAAAAGTCCACAGAGTCAATTGAGAGACTCGGAAACTTGTAGCAAAATGAAATAAAATAAAATCTCTGAGATTCAAAGAAGAATCTCGAAGAGAAAAAGTCCACAGAGTCAATTGAGAGACTCAGAAACTTGTAAAAACTGAGAAAAGTAAGATTCCCTGAGATTCAAGTAAGAATCTCGAAGAGAATAAGTCCACAGAGTCAATTGAGAGACTCGGAAACTTGTAAAAACTGAGAAAATTAGAAATCCCTAAGATTCAAATAAGAATCTCGAAGAGAAAAAGTCCAGAGTCAAATGAGAGACTAAGAAACTTGTAGCAAAATGGAAAAAAATAAAATCTCTGAGATTCAAAGAAGAATCTCGAAGAAAAAAAGTCCACAGAGTCAATGGAGAGACTCGGAAACTTGTAGCGAATGATATAAAATAAAATCTCTGAGATTCAAATAAGAATCTCGAAGAGAAAAAGTCCACAGAGTCAATTGAGAGACTCGGAAGCTTGTAGCAAATGAAAAAATATAAAATCTCTGAGATTCAAAGAAGAATCTCGAAGAGAAAAAGTCCACAGAGTCAATAGAGAGACTCGGAAACTTGTAAAAAAAATGAAATAAAATAAAATCTCTGAGATTCAAAGAAGAATCTCGAAGAGAAAAAGTCCACAGAGTCAATTGAGAGACTCAGAAACTTGTACAAATTGAGAAAAGTAAGAATCCCTCAGATTCAAATAAGAATCTCGAAGAGAAAAAGTCCACAGAGTCAATTGAGAGACTCGGAAACTTGTAGCAAATGAAAAAAATAAAATCTCTGAGATTCAAAGAAGAATCTCGAAGAGAAAAAGTCCACAGAGTCAATGGAGAGACTCGGAAACTTGTAGCGAATGAAATAAAATAAAATCTCTGAGATTCAAATAAGAATCTCGAAGAGAAAAAAGTCAATGTTAAGATCCGAGTGATTCTAAATCGTTTCAAGAAATTGACAGGGGACCAGTACCAAACAAAACACCGCGGAATTTTCTTGATAACAATGAAAATGAGATTGAAATATATGTTATTTGTTATTGGAAATGAACCGATTAGATTTGATATTGTAAATGTATCAAAATGCGTTATAAAATGCCTTCAAATATTGCCGTTTGGAAGCACGAGCATCCCAAAGAAACAAGCTTGGAAAATCTTTATACCGCGAGAGAAAAAAAACTTTATTAGCTCAAAGATAATCAATGTAATTGACCTAGCTTGTCATTCATATATCGCGAATAAGAAAAAAAAGGGAGGTGAAAGTGACTTTGATAAAAAAAAAACTGTGAGATACAATCTACAATATGCCAATCAATCAATAAAAAAACTGTATACTCATTCTGTACAATTTGATTTAATTTAATAAGTGACTCTTTATGTTGATTGATGAAATGATTTTCTCTGGATCTCCGGTTTCTTCTGGTCCTTCTCAATATTTCCCACACCAATCGAAACAATGGTGGAACACCGCCACCAATCGAAGCAATGTTGGTTCAACTTCGGCAACAATTTTGCGCTTGGGGCGTTAGCAAATTTCCACCGCAACTGTGGTGGTGGCAGCGAACAAAAATCACAAAAAAGGCTTGGAATGTGACTTGATGATTGCCAGTAGTACTTGGCGTCAGCAAAGTTTTCTCACCGCAACTGTGGTGCTAGTGGTGGCAGTGGCTAGTGGAAAACCACCGATAATGGCTTCACTGTGGCTTGATGACGAGAAACGGTGATCGAAGAATATGGAGTGGTCCCGTTTTGCACAAATAAAGGCTCAAAAAGAAACGGCACTGGTGAGTCAACAAATTTCACCGTAACTGACGTGGTTGTGGTAGCAGCAAATTTTGAGCGTAACTGTGTTGGTGGTGGTGGCAGCAAACAAAGAAAGCCACCAATAACGGCTTCAAATGTGGCGTGATGACGAATAACGGGGTCTGCTGGGGCGTCAGCAAATTCACCGTAAACGTGTGGCGCTGGTGGTAGCAAATTTTTAGCGTAACTGTGTTGGTGGTGGTGGCAGCAAACAAAGAAAGCCACCAATAACGGCTTCAAATGTAGCGTGATGACGAATAACGGGGTCTGCTGGGGCGTCAGCAAATTCACCGTAAACGTGTGGCGCAAACCAATGCTCACTTTGGAATCCGGCTCGTTGAGGACCAAATGTTCAGCACAATTATAATGGCCGAAAGAGTCCCACAAGTTAGCTTACCAGCTAATCCTAAGAGAGGGCTATGCTTTGCTCAGCCGCAAACTGAAAGGTTGCCTGGCCAATGGTGGTATCCAAAAAATAGTCCTTAGTGTTCGGAGTTTTTTTTTGTATGTTCTTTTATTATTTTTTGTTGTCTTAGGTTTTAATTTACAAATTTTATTTTAAGATATATAAGAACTTTATTCTAGTTTACGCTAATTGTTTAATTTTCTGAATATTAAGCGACCATGCGCAGGCAAAAAAAATGGGAGCAAAGTAAAACTTAAAAGAAGTTGTGCTGATGGCGAATGAAAATAGAATGTCGATCAGTGCGACAACTTCTCCCAACTTCACCGCGGTCGAAAACACAAACCAAGTAAAATGAGTGCGTTCAGACGCGGTGAAATCTACACTGGGAAGAGGGCGAGTTCACACGCTACGAATATCAGCACTCCGCACTCCGACTGGTGCGGACCGCGCACCACGGACAGAATGCGGAGTGCCTTACGCAACTCGCAAGAACAAACAGGGTGTTCCAAAAAATGTGTTAACTTTGTTGTCCCTTGAGTGATTGCAATGAAATTGACACAGGTGGTAGCTGAAACTGAATGAAAAAAAAAAATATTTTCAACAGGGTGCTCCAAAAATGTGTTAACTTTGTTGTTCGGTTTTATCGCCCATGTACGTTGTTCATTGTTGCAAGTACGCGGAACTAGAGGTGTGTCGTCAAACGTTCATTTTGAAAGATTCAATCGTTCATATGCCGTTCAGTTCAATGATTAGTTCTTTCCAATCGTTAACTTTTTCAATCATTTTGGTGTGTTTAATAATTTTGTATGCGTATAAAATGGGAAAGTTTCGTTCCTTTCCAATCGTTCATTTCTTCAATCATTTGGGTTACGAATAAAATGGAAAAAAAATTTCGTTATTTTCAATTCAAACGTTTTTAAACATTCCCGTGATTTAATGTTTTAAACAACTATTAGAAATTATACCCTTCTATTTGCACACCGTCTTTGATATACTTTGGGGAACTTAAAAAGATACAAGTATGAACGTACTTTAAGAAACTGACCCAAACTCAAGTTTGTTTGCATTCGTTGTATTTTATTTCAACATGATTTTGATTATTTCCGAAGCATCTCCTTTCTGTTCATTCACTCCACTCTTTTCATTTTTCATAATTTTGAACGAGATTGAAAAATGATTGTATCTCTAAGTGAACTTGTGATTGCAATCAATCAATCTTTTTGGTATACGAGTCAAAAAGAACGAATCAATCGATTGACACAGCTCTACGTGGAACAACGAAATTGTAAACGATAAAAACGAAAAAAAAATGAAGAAATTGAAAGCTTTTTTGAATTTGTTATTTTTTGTTGTATTTAAAAAAATGATTGGTAGGTTAGCCACTTTTGAACATTAATTTAAACCTATACATTTAAAAAATATTGCTTTGTTTTCAATGTTTTTTTTAATCCAAAAATATTTTTTTCAAATTGTTTTTCTGTTTGATACACCACAACTTCCCCCCTCTCCCCATCAAAAAAAACACCCTTCCATGTGAAATATTTTTATAGACTCTTCTGATTTTTCATTCTCATAATACATTAAACATTTTCACCAAGTTTCATGATGGTACTAATTTTTTTGTTTTATTTATCCTATTTCACGTATACTAAACTGAAATTTGCCAAATCCAAGTTCAAAATAAAAGACCCAAATATTGTATCAGTTAACGTTTGGTTTGGTTGTGTGCAAGTGCGAGTGCGTGTCATTCTTGCTTGAGATCGAGATTTGAAGAATCTATCGGAATAGAATGGAATGGATTGGAATGGAATGTAATGGTTGAATGGAAGGTAATATCTGAATAAAGATCAAACAAATAAAAAAACGACTTTTTACTAGCGATATATAAACATTGGTAGGCAGTGGCGGATCCAGAGGGGGGGCTTTAGGGGCTGAAGCCCCCCCCCCCCCACGGCTGATTCAGAAGAGAGTTAAACAAACAAAAAATTGAGATTGTGGCTACAAAATTTACATGTGAGCTGTGTTTTTCCAAGCCCTAGCTTGGAAATTGAACGAATTGTTGGGCTGAACCATATTATATGCAAGTTGTTTTTTTTCGAAGCCCCGAAAGAATGGGATGAAAAAAAGGCGATAATATATAAAAACCAAATATACCTAGGTAGGCTCTATTTATTTCAAGCCCTAAAGGTTTAAGACGAAAAATTGAGGCTTGGGGCTAAACCTTTACGAAGCGTTTTCCTAAGCCTGTAAGAAGGAATCAGATGAAAACTATAACACTGACAGGGCTAACCAATTTGCATAATAGCTGTGTTTTTTCCAGGCATTAAAGAAATCCGACGAAAATAAGAGGCAAGATCTAAAAAATTTGCATGAAAGCTGTTATTTTCCGAAGTCCAGGAAAAAAATGGGGGTTGGGGCTTAACAATTTGTATGTAAGCTTTGTTTTTTTCAAGCCCCTAAAGAATCGGACTAAAGAAATAACAAGTCTGGGGCTAATAAGTATTCATACCTAAATGCTGTGTTTTTTTCAAGCCCTTATATTGAAATTAGTGAGGGTTGACTTTCATGCTATTATTGTTACATAGATTTTCTTGGGTATCGATATTTCTTAAAGATCAAATTAAGTTTGACAAAATGAACGAATGTTACCTTTTTATTCAACTCCTCTTGATATTTTTCAGACTTAGCTGAGTCCAGATAACTTTTGGGGCTTCAGTTTAAAAAATCAGTTTCCGGACGATTTCAAAGACTGCTTTTAGACGAAGCGATTTTTGATCTTAGTTTCTCTTTTGATTTCCTTTGTGCTCTAACGAAAGATTGGAAAGCTCTGACCGCTAGCAATAATCATTAAATTAAATGAAATGAAATGAAATGAAATGAAATGTAATGAAATGAAATGAAATTAAATGAATAAAAATTTCAATTCACTACGAACTCGTTTTCGAAATGTAAAAATCAGAATTTTTATGTTCGAAATACCAAGCCACATGGACTAAAGTCATTTTAGATGGAATAGGTACAGAACATCGAAATTCGTATCTTTCTCAAATTTACAAAAAATAATTGAAAAACATGATTCAGCTAATTTCTTGGAACAGCTGCTTGTACACAAAATTTGCAATTGTTTTTTATAGGGAGCTACAAAATTTAGCATTGTGACTCTTTTAGTCTTAGTTATTAGATTTTCTTAGACGTTAACTTATTGTAAGATAGTTTCTCAAAACTTCTCATTAGTGGGAAATATGCTCTATTTAAATAAATAAAATGCCATATTAATCAAATCTTGGAGAGCCAATTCCGTTGTCCAAGTAAAATTATTATTATTATTATTATTATTATTATTATTATTATTATTATTATTATTATTATTATTATTATTATTATTATTATTATTATTATTATTATTATTATTATTATTATTATTATTATTATTATTATTATTATTATTATTATTATTATTATTATTATTATTATTATTATTATATTATTATTATTATTATTATTATTATTATTATTATTATTATTATTATTATTATTATTATTATTATTATTATTATTATTATTATTATTATTATTATTATTATTATTATTATTATTATTATTATTATTATTATTATTATTATTATTATTATTATTATTATTATTATTATTATTATTAATTATTATTATTATTATTATTATTATTATTATTATTATTATTATTATTATTATTATTATTATTATTATTATTATTATTATTATTATTATTATTATTATTATTATTATTATTATTATTATTATTATTATTATTATTATTTATTATTATTATTATTATTATTATTATTATTTATTATTATTATTATTATTATTATTATTATTATTATTATTATTATTATTATTATTATTATTATTATTATTATTATTATTATTAATATTATT